>OY856411.1:47490000-48090000 GCA_963693085.1 Alisma plantago-aquatica
TATAATTACTTTGTCACTAATATCCTGAATGAACTCAAGGCATGGAATAGTCATCCTGTCAATGTTCATTCACTTTCTTGATCTTAGAGTAGATTGGAGGAGATATGTATGACATCAATATCACATATTGATTCACACACATGTGCGCACACCTATGTCAATCCTACTCATCAAGTGGCCATGTATATCAATCTCCCTCAGTAGGGACAAATCCCATATCTATCACTCACCCCTCAAAAGCCCCATGTGTCAAAGTCACCCAATCATCACCTTTATAACAACCCATGTTTCAGGATTGCATTTGATGATGTCAAAGTGTACCCAACGACTTGTGTTGAGTGTAGTGATTTCAGGTCAAAGAATCACGCTCACCACCATCAATGTGAGAGCTGACTGTGATTACCAAATCATGGTTCCATGTGTCACTCTCACGGTGGGTCTGTCTGGTATACTTGTTCTCCAACAAGTACCTATGTGCTTGGTTTGATATCATTATATCATGACTAATGAGATTCTGTCATCAACCAATACACAATCCAGTCTTTAGTGTTACTATTGTCTATGGTTATTTCCACAATACCAACCGACTAGGGACAAAACAAGAATGTATACTCTTAACATTCGTTGGATCTCATCGTTTAGGTCCTGAACCTAAAAACATACGTCATCGAGTAAAACAATTCTTTAGAAATCTATCATGTTACACTATCATCTCAGAAATAGTTAAAACATATAGATCGGAAATTGCATGTATTATTATTCAAATCATTTACAAAGTATCCCATTACAATCATCACATGACTTGCTCTATGGGCATACATACCAATAGACTCCCACTTGCACTAAGATCCACTCACCTAGGAACATCAGTCCTTGTGACCTAGCATGACCATCATGCTTCTACTGAGAAAGGGCCTTAGTCAGTGGATCATCTATGTTGTCTTCTGTTGGTACTTTGCAAATCTTCACATCTCCTCATTGTATGATCTCTCATATGAGATGGAAGCGCCGCAGTATGTGCTTAGACCTCTGATGTGATCTGGGCTCCTTAGCTTGAGCAATAGCTCCATTATTGTCACAATAAAGCTCAATTGCATCACATCTACTGGGAACTACACCAAGTTCAGTGACGAACTTCCTGATCCACACAGCCTCCTTTGTTGCATGTGAAGCAGTGATATACTCGGCCTCTGTAGTAGAATCGACAACTGTTTCTTGCTTGGAACTCTTCTATCTCACAACTCCATTGTTTAGGCAAAATACAAATCCTGATTATGATCTGTAATCATCTTTATCGGTTTGGAAGCTTGCATCGATGTAACCCCTTACTACCAGTTCTTCCTCGCCGCCGTATATAAGGAACTGATCCTTAGTCCTTCTCAAGTACTTGAGGATGTTCTTTGCACATGTCCAGTGAGCATCCCCGGGATCTGACTGGTACCTTCTCATCATGTTGAGAGCATACGAGACATCTAAGCGTGTGCAAAACATAGCGTAAATGATGGATCTGATGGCTGATGCATATGGGATCCCATTCATATGCTCCCTCTCTTCAAAAGATTGGGGACATCGAGCTCTAGAGATGGTGACTCCATGTAGCATGGGGATGTTAAGTCTCTTTGAGTTCTCCATGTTGAACCGCTTCAGCACTTTTGTCAATGTATGTGCTTTGACTTAGTCTAAGAAACCTTTTAGATCTATCTCTATAGATCTTAATACCTAGAATGTAGGATGCTTCTCCTAAGCCCTTCATTGAGAAAGTATTCCCAAGACAAGTCTTTACCTTCTCTAAGGTTGTGACATCATTCCCCATCAATAGTATGTCATCCACATACAATTTGAGGAATGTGGTCGTGCTCCCACTAACCTTCTTGTAGACACAAGGTTCATCTTCATTTTGAATAAAGCCAAACACTTTGACTTCGTCATCAAATCGAAGATTCCAACTCTGAGATGCTTGCTTCAATCCATAGATTGACCTTTGTAGCTTACAGGCTTTATTGGCATTCTTTGGATCTACAAAACCTTCAGGTTGTATCATGTACACATCCTCATTTATATTCCCATTAAGGAATGCGGTTTTAAGATCCATTTGCCAAATTTCATAGCCATACTAAACCGCAATAGCAAGCATGATCCGTATAGATTTAATCATGGCAACTGGAGAAAAAGTTTTGTCATAGTCAACACTTTGAACTTGTCAGAAACCCTTCGCAACCAATCTGCCTTTATAAGTTTGCACATTTCCATCCATATCGGTCATCTTCTTGAAGACCCACTTGCACCCTATGGGTTTTACCCCTTTGGGTGGTTCCACCAAAGTCCATACTTTGTTGGAGTACATGGATTCCATCTCGGATCTCATGGCTTCAAGCCATTTCTCAGAATCTAGTCCCTCCATAGCCTCTATATAGGTAGTTGGATCATCGTCTATGATCAACTCACCGCCTTCTTGATTCACAAGGTATCCAAACCTCTTCGGTTCAAGGCGTGTCCTACTAGATCTACGAGGTCCTTGTTTTATTTGAGGAGACTGAGATTCCACAACACCTTGTGAATCTCTATGTTCCTCTTGTACATCTATTGGTTCAATGTTTTCTTATTGGGCTTGAACCTCTTCAAGCTCTATTTTCCTCCCACTATTTCCTTTGGAAATAAATTGCTTTTCTAGGAACACATCTGTCCTAGCAACAAACACTTTGTTGTCATTAGGGTGGTATAAATAATATCCCCTCGTTTCCTTGGGGTATCCAACAAAATAACATTTATTGGACTTGGGTCCAAGCTTATCAGGAAACATTTTCCTGACGTAAGCCTCACAACCCCAAATCTTAATAAAAGACAAATCGAGACGCTTCTCATGCCATATCTCATATGGTGTATTTTGAACTGATTTAGATGGTACTCGGTTAAGTGTAAATGTAGCAGTTTCAAGAGCATGACCCCAGAAAGAAATTGGAAGACCAGCAAATCTCATCATTGATCGCACCATGTCCAGTAACGTGTGATTCCTTCTTTCAGACACACCATTATGTTGTGGTGTTCCAGGCGGAGTCCATTGTGATACGATACCACAGGCTTGCAGAAGGTCCTCAAACTCTTGGCTTAAATATTCTCCACCTCGATCTGATCAAAGTACTTTAATACTTTTACCAAGTTGGTTTTGTACTTCATTCATGAAATCCTTGAACCTTTCAAGGGTTTCTGACTTATTTTTCATCAGGTATACATACCATACCTACTGAAGTCATCAGTGAAGGTAATAAAGTACTGACACCCATTTCTGGCATTAGTTCTAAAAGGAACACATACATCAGTATGTATGAGTTCTAATAGATCACTAGCTCTTTCACCTTTACCTGAAAAGGGAGTCTTGGTCATCTTGTCCAACAAACAAGATTCACATGTCTCTATTGATTCATAATCAAAAGAGTCTAGATAACCATCTTTATGGAGTTTAGAAATGCGCTTTTCATTTATGTGCCCTAGACGACACTGCCAAAGATACGTTTTATTTGAGTTGTTGAGTTTCTTCCTTTTGGTGTTTACATTGTATATGCTTGTCTCTAGATCTATCAAGTATAGACCGTAAGACATTGGGGCACTGCCATAAAGGATCCCATCTTTTGAAATGGAACATTTTCCAATCTTAATGAGAAAGTCAAAACCATCTTTGTCTAAACAAGAAACAGAAATGATATTCCTATTTATGGCAGGTACAAAATAGTAGTTCTTCAACTCTATTATTAACCCACTAGGCAGAGTTAACTCATAGGTTCATACCACATTGGCGGCAACCCTTGCCCCATTGGCAACACGTAGTTCAACCTCTCCTTTCCCTAAAGGCCTACTTCTCTTAAGATCCTTCACATTTGAACAAATGTGAGATCGACATCCGGTATCAAGTACCCATGACAAAGAAGTAGTAAACTTAATCTCTATCATGTATATACCAGAAGTAGAGATCTCTATCTCTCACTTCTTCTTCCATCGTTCCTTCCATCCTCTCCATGTTTTGAGAACAGAAGCTTTGATGTTGGTTTGGCGAGAGAACCCATCTCTCCCTCACCTTTATCCTTGGAATTTGTTCCATTTATCTTTATCAATGAATTATCCATCTTCTTATTTGTCTCAAACAGCGCATTAAGCGTACATAGAGTGAATTCAAAGAATACCGGTATATATGGATTGTACAGAAAACTTCTCACAATCCCTAAACATTTATGGAATTTATTCTCAATTAATTTGCCCATTTTAAAAGATGATTCTTTTACCATTCTCCAAGAGAAAATTGCATTTGTCAAAACTCCTTTTGATTTGATTTGATTTGAATAAAATTTGACGATAGTTAATTAGGCCTTTAATTAATTACCACTTCTACTATTTTGATTCAAATTGACATCCCTCACCATAAATTTGGAAGATTGCAATGCACAATCTTCTAGTGGGTCAAGATCCTAAAATTCTTTCAGTCATGGACCATCTAGGGTTGTCACCCACAACTTAGATCTTCCAGGTAGGTAAGTCTTGCCAATTGCATCATATGCAACTCTTGAAAGATGTCATATGCAACTCCTTGCCATGATCACCTCCATGCCTCAAGGTGCTAGATCCTATCTAGGTCACCTTGTTAAGTTAGACCCAAAGCAAACATGATGAATATGCACCCTGCTAGGGCAGACCCACATATCCATCCTTCACGCTTCCACGAGATAGACAGTGCACCACACTAGGACGTGCCCATACTTGGCCGATCAAGCTTTTCATGTGTGTCACATTTGGAAGGCATCTAAAACGTTAATATCTAATGAGGGATTTGGTTTTATAGGTACATATACATATCCAATCACAACAATATATAGTATGTATCATATACATGTTATATCCCACAGAAAAAATGTGAAATGATAAAAGCGATGATCATGGCCATTCTAATGTGATTCCTCAATCCAAGATGAATCACAGTCATCTAGGTCCACATCACATGCAACATGTACAAGATGAACTATGTGCTTCACCGTTCTGGGTTTGATCAACTCATCTCCATGATTGATCGGCTCGCCATCAAGCCGGTCAGTTGGGTGCCACCAACCGATCGATTGGATCCTCCAACCTATCAGTTCACCTGATCGTTGGGTATCTCCTCATGGTTGCCACCCACTCGTCTCGCTCCTCGAACCGGTCGTCTAGAATGCCAACCGATCGATTCATGCCTTGAATCGATCGTCTCAGTCGTCGTCAGGTTGTCATCCATTCTTTGACATAACAAGAAATAAAAGCTCTATCTTATTTACATTTGAATTGGGAAACCCCGAGTTACATTCGGGGGGAGCAAAGGTAGGAAAGAAATCTCGAGTTATCTCGAGTTACATCAAGAAAAGGAGGTAGGGAATCGGTGCGCAGACCGAGATGCAAAAAACTACATTAAACCAAGCACACATACATAGGGTTTATTGGCCATAATCACGCTATACATCCACCACAAAACCCATTGAAGGGTGAAGCATATCGAGTGCATTCATATTACATATCATATATGTATATTGGGATTTGTGGATTTAGGATTGGACATTCATAAATCCAATTTTATTTGCATCATATGCAGTAAATAAAGGCGACAAACCAAAATCGATCACATCAACAATCCTAAAGTATAGAGCAGTTGACATGGCTCTGATACCACTATTGGGTTTAGAGGAGGCAGAGATAACAGCAGAAACAAAAAAAATTTTTCCCCAAACCTAGTATAAAGGAATCGCGTCAACATCTATATAATAGGAAGGATGGTTTGTGGAGACATACCTTGTCTCGAGGCTTACTCAGAGACGTTACCTCACAACTTGCGTGGTCTTCACCTCCATCCTTGGACGGTGTCTGTGCAGCTCCTAGTCTCACCGGGACTGTCGGGATTGACAACTATCCTCTAAGCGGCAGAAGTCTCCCGCCTATGTCGTAGTCCACACAGACTGCTTGGAACTCCGGTCGCCTTTTCTCACAAGCCACCAGAAGGAGTCATACCCTCCTATCGACGTACTAGTCACCGAAACACTCTCTTGTTTGTTCCTATCTTTTCGGGTAGCACTTGCTCGGGCTCCCCTGGTTACCACAACCAGATAGAACGATAACTTTGCAGAGTAATTGGTGTTCTGAGTTGTACTGTCTGAGAAGCCCCCAATACCCCTATATATAGGATGGTCATGTGATAGGGTTCTCTACCCTAGGCAATGCAGTATTAAAGCAGGAGTAGAAGGATTCAATATTTTCCACAAAATCTGACAAACTGCGCCAGTTGAACCAATCAGACTAGCCCTGAACCGATCATCTGGGCCCTTGAGCCGATCGGTTCAAGCATGAGCCGATCGGTTCGTGGTCTTGGTCCAACTCAAATTGACTTTCCATGTTTATTTCCAACTAAATAACTATTAGTCCTTGTCCAAATCAAATTTTAACAAGTGAAACAAACTCGGTTGGTCACCCAAATAGTTCAACAATGTGAACCAATCAGTTCATTGACCTGAGCCATTTGGATCACCATCCTGAGTCAATCGGTTCATCTTTATGAGCCGATCGGTTGGGGTAGCAGATCAGTCAATTGCAGTTTCCATCAATCTGATACTCTAATCATCTAATCCAACACCTTGAACACTATGATTTTGAGATATCAGTTGATTGGGTGTTTAATTGAAATATTTAACTCCTTAAGTAATCAATCCAAACAAGATTTATGGAGAAACTCCTTTTCCAAGAACATGTCCTAGTGTGTGTGACCCTGCAGGTCCATTTCACATTGGCAGTGAAAGCCCATAACACTTATGACTTCATAAGCAAAGATCGGTGCCTAGTCACACATCAGTGCTAGCCAAGTGAAATAGAAAGTTGGAGAACAACTTTCAATACTACAATCTATGAATTTTGTTACAGTAAATGTATAATTCCATTATCACTAATGTCCTGAATGAACTCAAGGCATGGTACAGTCATCCTTTCAACGTTCATCCATTTCCTTGATCTCAGAGTAGACTGGGTGAGATGCGTGTGATATCAATATCACATATTGATGTACACAGGCATGTGCATGCCTTTCTCAATCCTACTCATCAAGTGGCCATGGATATCAAACTCCCTTAGGAGGGACAAATCCCATATCTATCACTCACCCCTCAAAAGCAACATGTGTCAAAGTCACCTAATCATCACCTTTATAACAACCCATGTTTCAGGACTGCGTTTGATGATGTCAAAGGGTACCCAACGACATGTGTAGAGTGTAGTGATTTCATGTCGAAGAATCACACTCAGCACCATTACTGTGACTACCAAATCATGGTTCCATGTGTCACTCTAACAATGGGTCTGTCTGGTATACTTGTTCTCCAACAAGTACCTATGTGCTTGGTTTGATATCATTATATCATGACAAATGAGATTCTGTCATCAACCAATACACAATCCAGTCTTTAGTGTTATTGATGTCTATGGTTATTTCCACAATAATAACCGACTAGGGACAAAATAGGAATGTATACTCTTAACATATGTATGATCTCATCATTTAGGTCCTAAACCTAAAATCATATGTCATCGAGTAAAACAATTCTTTAGACATCTATCACATTACACTATCATCTCAGAAACAGTTAAAACATATAGATTGGAAATTGCCTTTATTATTATTCAAATCATTTACAAAGTATCCCATTACAATCATCACATGACTTGCTCTATGGGAATACATACCAATAGGTCTTTGACCATTAATGTCCTTAGGCATTTCCTTTCTTCTTGCTCCCAATCGATGGGTTGGCGGGTCAGAGGAAGGGAAATTGCATTAGTTTGCCTTAAATTCATTGACCAAATCTTTGAGGGTGAGCTTCGTCATGCCATTTTCCTTGTCTGGATACTAGTCCTGTGAAGAGGAGCCAACACATGTGGGGCTTTGGAGGATATGTTGAATTGATGTTTGACCAGTCTAACAAAAAATGGGTCCTTTATTTACTTTTTTTGGTGAGCCCCCACATACTTTTAATTTCTTATTCCTACCAAAGTTAATATATTTCAATCAATGCCTGCATTTTCTTAGAAATTTTTAGAATAAGTTTATATGGCATAACACTAGCTCTTAAAAATATTAACTCCCTTATTTATGAGTCTACGATGGCTAAATTAATTACACACAACTAATTCAAATATGATCAAAATTATCTTTTATGTGATTCCAAATCCAATAATTTCTTATTGAGTTAAAGTTTTCATTTTTGGGTCCCAAACAGGATGACAAGATCAAGAATAAGGCAATTTTTCATTTTGGTATACAAATTTCAACATATAAAAGTGAAGTGTAAATATGAGGGCAAATTTAACAAAAGAGATATTCAAATTGAGTGGGTGATGTGTCTGATAACCTCCTATTTTAGTAGTTTATCTTAGTCTTTTTCTTTAGTTTTCCATACTCTTTCTACATTTATATTGTACTTAAACCTAATTTTACCCTTTTTTGTAAATACATCATCAAACTAACTTTTCCTTTTATAAATTGCAGAAAAAGCACAAAAAAATAACAAAAGAATAAACCAGCCCAAGGGTCGAGTGGATCCAAACGGTCCCAAGACCGCATGGAGTTCAAACGGTCCCGAGACCGCATGAAGCCAAACGGTCCCAAGACCGCATGGAGTTCAAACGGTCCCGAGACCGCATGAAGCCAAACGGTCCCAAGACCGCATGGAGTTCAAACGGTCCCGAGACCGCATGAAGCCAAACGGTCCCAAGACCGCATGGAGTTCAAACGGTCCCGAGACCGCATGAAGCCAAACGGTCCCAAGACCGCATGGAGTTCAAACGGTCCCGAGACCGCATGAAGCCAAACGGTCCCAAGACCGCATGGAGTTCAAACGGTCCCGAGACCGCATGAAGCCAAACGGTCCCAAGACCGCATGGAGTTCAAACGGTCCCGAGACCGCATGAAGCCAAACGGTCCCAAGACCGCATGGAGTTCAAACGGTCCCGAGACCGCATGAAGCCAAACGGGCCCAAGACCGCATGGAGTTCAAACGGTCCCAAGACCGTTTGACGCCAAACGATCTCAAGACCGTTTGACGCCAAACGATCCCAAGACCGTTTGAGCCCAAACGGTCTCAAGACCGTTTGACGCCAAACGATCTCAAGACCGTTTGACGCCAAACGATCCCAAGACCGTTTGAGCCCAAACGGTCTCAAGACCATTTGACGCCAAACGATCTCAAGACCGTTTGACGCCAAACGATCCCAAGACCGTTTGAGCCCAAACGGTCTCCAAACCGTTTGGATCTCACTCAAAGCCTATAAATAAGATCTCAGGGCCGTCCATGAAAAGGGAGTCCAGACGTCCAGAGGCTGCCTCTCTACTACCAGAACAACTCCATCCATCACTCGAGGCTGCCGGTCTGAGACTCACGTCCATTGCAAGCTACTCTCTCTCTCTCATCAACAAGGAAGGTGAGAGGAGAAGATCCGTCATCAAGCAAGCTACAAGGGGTGGAGATCGTTGCTCTCTCCACCAAGGGTTCAACCTTCTCTCCTAGTGGAGATGATGTTCTTTCTATCTCTTCTTGCCTCCTTCTTTGTTGCTCCCTCTATGAGGAGCGAGTAGTTCCATCCACTGGGGCGCGGGGACTAGCCCCGCTGCCCATGTTTTGTATTATGTACTGTAAAAAGAGATGTTATCATTTCGTTTTAATACTAAATCGTTTCACACATGCTTGAATGATGGCCACGTTCTTGTATGCATTTATTGTCTTTTGTTGTGGTTTGTCTACGACCGCTATCGAGGCTTGAATACCGATTTAGTGTTGGTTTCTGGTGTGTGTTTCCACCACGCATCCGTTTCGGTGTCTAGAAGTGTATCTCAAAGAGTGGAGTAAACTCACTATCATATGGCACACTCCCATCTGTATGGAAGAGACCTTTGGTAAGTCGAGGAACACACTTTGCGAGGGGAATGATGTAAAGCATGTGACCATTCGTTCGGGGATGGCTGGCGTTGCATTATTCCCGCACTTCTCGTAGCTAGGTTATCCCTCACCAGAAACTAGGCCTACAAAGACGCTATTCGATTTGATAATTATCGCTCGCTTGTTAGTTTTAGATGTACGTTTCATGAGGTTGAGTAAGATTCTCTTTTCGGAGACTACACCCTTCAGTGACGCGTAGGATGTACCGTATTAGAGTTACTTAACCCTTGAAGGATGAGATGCATTGCCCTTTTCTTATATGGGCATTGGTCTTTTGGAACATCAAAGGGTGCAATGCATCGCTCTTGTCTTATGTGGGCATCGGTCTTGTGGAACACCCTTGGATGCAACGCATCGCTCTTGTCTTATAAGGCATCGGTCTTGTGGAAACATCCATGCATCTAGCTTATAAGTCTTGCTTAGTACATATACAATGCGTGCGTAGCGGTGGTAAATACCTGCTTAACCCCAGTGATTCATCATCATTTGTTAACTTTTAAGATTTACTTGCTTTATTTACTTTCTTGCTTTACTTTCTTTGTGCTTAGTTTAAAACAACCAAATCAAACCTTCGATCTAAATATCAATCTTTAAGTTGTTAAGTAAAAGCTAAACGTTTTCCATCTTGACTTCGTCAAGACCGTTGTCCCGAGGATTCGACCCTTAACTATACTACGATAAGACTTCCACATGTCTTAGCACATGTGGGTGGAGTCTTCACCATAGTACTAGCAAGGCTAAACTTAGAGACTCATCATCTCTAGGATTTTTAGTGGTGTTGCAAATTAAAACTCCATCAAAAATTGGCGCCGTTGCCGGGGACAACGGAACTTTTTAGCTTTCACTTACCAATCTCTTGGTTGATTAGGATTTTACACCTTTTTCGTAATAACCAATCCAATATTTCTTGATCTTTTTTCGTTTCCCTCCATCTTTCCTAAACTTGAGATTTTCCTTCTACTCAGGTAGAAAACGTGTATGCAACCCCCGCATAGCATCGGATTCTCCCCTGAACCAGAATACGATTCTGAGGTAGAAAGAAGTTTTCACCGAAGGAATAGACTAAACCGCCAAAGAGCCAGACAGATGGCCGAAGAGCAACGCCTTGTTGCAGAAAGAGTCAACGCAGCCATAGCAGCACAACGAGCACAACTCATTGCTGACACTCGTGCTCAGGTGCAAGCTGAGATCCGAGCTGAAGTACAGGCACGCATCCAAGCAGAGCAAGCTGCTGCTCAACTCGCGTTAAGAAACAAGCAACTTCGGGATTACGCCGTCCCGAAGAATTACGAAGATAACCATCCGGTCCGGCCTCCGGTCATTAACATCCCACACTTCGAGATCCGGACCCAATGGATTCAGATTATGCAAGGGATTTCTTTCTCTGGAAGTTCTGGAGACGACTGCATGGACCACCTGAAACGGTTTAAGGCATTATGCCGACTGGTCCCACAAGCTGGCATCGCTTTCGACGCCACGACGATATCCATAAAACTCCTGAGTCAGCACTACAAGGCACCCCAACTCACATCCACTCTACTCCAATCTCCGGGGGTTACCGCAATTTTTGGCCTAGCTCGCAGCCCTTGTTCAAATGACTTCTCACCCTATCACTTTCCCACTCTGAGGACAGAGTGTGTGATGAGTTAGGGGGGGGGTCATCAGACAAGGGCTAGGTATCAATCTCTATACACCCTTTTCCTTAAAATAAGTCACCTCAACTAACTCTAGAATCATGTTAGTCTCTACAAGTATTTAGCACGTAGACATCAAATGGCGATTTATCAACCCCCATACACTATGGATCCTATATTTGTGCTCCAATTCTTTATCTGACTCTCCATAGGTCAAAATCAGGGCAGAAATAGGCCAAGATCTCAAGGATGAGAGGGAAATCAGGCAAATTCCAAGTCAAAAAGATCTGCAAGTGGACCACAAACCAAATAAGTGCATGCTGAAAAACTTTAAGAACAACTTTCCTCTCTTCAAAATAAAAGAGGCTTGGCCGCCCAAAATAAATCCTCATCCCAAAACCCAAGCCTGTGAGTTTTTGAATAAAAGCCAGAGAGACGAATAAAATCAGGAGAGTTGTGCCACGAATAAGGACCTATATAAAGAACTGATAAAGGGCTCACCCGGCCGGCACATTCCGCTGCCCTCACAAAGGCAGATGCGTCGTGTCCGGTAGTGAAACCCTAAAAGTTCCAAGTATATGAAAAGGCTAATAAAGGACTTGCCCGGCCGGTACATTCAGCTGCCCTCATAAAGGCAGATGTGTCGTGTCCGGTAGTGAGATCCTAAAAAGCATAGACAGCCCTTCCCCCACTCGAAGGGGAGTTACACTTCAAAGCCTTTAGCCAACCCTCATACCCTCTCTAGCTTCCAATAGGTTTCCAGAGAGGTATAAAGTTGTTTAGAGTCAACAGCATGCACAAAATAAATGTGGTCCCAAGGCGAACTTTGAGATATGGAAAAACCTGAAATCCAGGCAACTCTCGAAATCCAAAAGATCAAGGCATGCAATAAGCCTCGATACGACCCCTGGGGAACTCAGGTCAAGAATTGAAGCAAGAGTATGGGGAAATTTTAATTAAGATCGCCGCGCCATTTCATGTCTCAGCTCTATCTAACTTGAGGACAAGCTAGACTCTAAGTTAGGGGGGGTGATAACCTCCTATTTTAGTAGTTTATCTTAGTCTTTTTCTTTAGTTTTCCATACTCTTTCTACATTTATATTGTACTTAAACCTAATTTTACCCTTTTTTGTAAATACATCATCAAACTAACTTTTCCTTTTATAAATTGCAGAAAAAGCACAAAAAAATAACAAAAGAATAAACCAGCCCAAGGGTCGAGTGGATCCAAACGGTCCCAAGACCGCATGGAGTTCAAACGGTCCCGAGACCGCATGAAGCCAAACGGGCCCAAGACCGCATGGAGTTCAAACGGTCCCGAGACCGCATGAAGCCAAACGGTCCCAAGACCGCATGGAGTTCAAACGGTCCCGAGACCGCATGAAGCCAAACGGTCCCAAGACCGCATGGAGTTCAAACGGTCCCGAGACCGCATGAAGCCAAACGGTCCCAAGACCGCATGGAGTTCAAACGGTCCCGAGACCGCATGAAGCCAAACGGTCCCAAGACCGCATGGAGTTCAAACGGTCCCGAGACCGCATGAAGCCAAACGGTCCCAAGACCGCATGGAGTTCAAACGGTCCCGAGACCGCATGAAGCCAAACGGTCCCAAGACCGCATGGAGTTCAAACGGTCCCGAGACCGCATGAAGCCAAACGGTCCCAAGACCGCATGGAGTTCAAACGGTCCCGAGACCGCATGAAGCCAAACGGTCCCAAGACCGCATGGAGTTCAAACGGTCCCGAGACCGCATGAAGCCAAACGGGCCCAAGACCGCATGGAGTTCAAACGGTCCCAAGACCGTTTGACGCCAAACGATCTCAAGACCGTTTGACGCCAAACGATCCCAAGACCGTTTGAGCCCAAACGGTCTCAAGACCGTTTGACGCCAAACGATCTCAAGACCGTTTGACGCCAAACGATCCCAAGACCGTTTGAGCCCAAACGGTCTCAAGACCATTTGACGCCAAACGATCTCAAGACCGTTTGACGCCAAACGATCCCAAGACCGTTTGAGCCCAAACGGTCTCCAAACCGTTTGGATCTCACTCAAAGCCTATAAATAAGATCTCAGGGCCGTCCATGAAAAGGGAGTCCAGACGTCCAGAGGCTGCCTCTCTATTACCAGAACAACTCCATCCATCACTCGAGGCTGCCGGTCTGAGACTCACGTCCATTGCAAGCTACTCTCTCTCTCTCATCAACAAGGAAGGTGAGAGGAGAAGATCCGTCATCAAGCAAGCTACAAGGGGTGGAGATCGTTGCTCTCTCCACCAAGGGTTCAACCTTCTCTCCTAGTGGAGATGATGTTCTTTCTATCTCTTCTTGCCTCCTTCTTTGTTGCTCCCTCTATGAGGAGCGAGTAGTTCCATCCACTGGGGCGCGGGGACTAGCCCCGCTGCCCATGTTTTGTATTATGTACTGTAAAAAGAGATGTTATCATTTCGTTTTAATACTAAATCGTTTCACACATGCTTGAATGATGGCCACGTTCTTGTATGCATTTATTGTCTTTCGTTGTGGTTTCTCTACGACCGCTATCGAGGCTTGAATACCGATTTAGTGTTGGTTTCTGGTGTGTGTTTCCACCACGCATCCGTTTCGGTGTCTAGAAGTGTATCTCAAAGAGTGGAGTAAACTCACTATCATATGGCACACTCCCATCTGTATGGAAGAGACCTTTGGTAAGTCGAGGAACACACTTTGCGAGGGGAATGATGTAAAGCATGTGACCATTCGTTCGGGGATGGCTGGCGTTGCATTATTCCCGCACTTCTCGTAGCTAGGTTATCCCTCACCGGAAACTAGGCCTACAAAGACGCTATTCGATTTGATAATTATCGCTCGCTTGTTAGTTTTAGATGTACGTTTCATGAGGTTGAGTAAGATTCTCTTTTCGGAGACTACACCCTTCAGTGACGCGTGGGATGTACCGTATTAGAGTTACTTAACCCTTGAAGGATGAGATGCATTGCCCTTTTCTTATATGGGCATTGGTCTTGTGGAACATCAAAGGGTGCAATGCATCGCTCTTGTCTTATGTGGGCATCGGTCTTGTGGAACACCCTTGGATGCAACGCATCGCTCTTGTCTTATAAGGCATCGGTCTTGTGGAAACATCCATGCATCTAGCTTATAAGTCTTTCTTAGTACATATACAATGTGTGCGTAGCGGTGGTAAATACCTGCTTAACCCCAGTGATTCATCATCATTTGTTAACTTTTAAGATTTACTTGCTTTATTTACTTTCTTGCTTTACTTTCTTTGTGCTTAGTTTAAAACAACCAAATCAAACCTTCGATCTAAATATCAATCTTTAAGTTGTTAAGTAAAAGCTAAACGTTTTCCATCTTGACTTCGTCAAGACCGTTGTCCCGAGGATTCGACCCTTAACTATACTACGATAAGACTTCCACATGTCTTAGCACATGTGGGTGGAGTCTTCACCATAGTACTAGCAAGGCTAAACTTAGAGACTCATCATCTCTAGGATTTTTAGTGGTGTTGCAAATTAAAACTCCATCAGTGTCATAGCTCAAACTTAAATTTTGTAAAAAAAAATTCAGTATGTTACATGAGTATTCCTCAAAACACCTATTGCCCACCACATTCAGTATGTTAATCGGTTGATCATTGAGATCGGTCAGTTGATTAATTGGCATCCAAAAATCTCGTGTTTATTGATTTTGAGAATGAATTTTAAGTTGGTCGACAAGTGAAGTAGTTTGGCTGACCTGACTCTTTCTTTGGAGGTGAGTTGGATGGTCGGGTTGATCGATCGATCATGGGAATTGGCCGCCCGATCATCTCAATTGACTTGTGCCAAACAACTCCATTTTGCCTTCAAATTCCTTTTGACCTAAATTTGTATGATTGTGGAAGGAATTCCTACATTCTTGCAAACAGACATGTTCTTTCTATTTCATAAGAATAAGAAATCTCATAAAAACCCTAATATTCTAGGAAAAAGGGCAAAAAAACAAACTAAGTGGTACAACTAGCAAAACCTAATTGAAATAAGAACAATGAAACAAAAAAGTGAAACAAAACCAAGATAAATATGCATTCATCAAGCAACGACAATATTCTCATTGAGCATTCATCAAACAACGTTCAATGTCACTTTTATGGGCATCGGTTATTTAGAAAATCTAACGCCTATAACATTCAACGTCGGTGATGTAGGTCATTCGACGTCTATAGTCAAGACACGGGTACCGCTTTGTATTCAGTGTCGACTGGATAACAAACAATCGACGCCTAAAATCGCCCGCGAAATCCAATTTTCGAGCGAAAAAAATTTGGCACATGCAGCGTCGGTTTTTTACCAACAAACCGACGCCTATATAAGATGAAAATTTGTGCAAAAAGTTCCATCTTAGGTGTCGGTTATCCTTTGATAACCGACGCCGATAATGGTTCTCGCCAAATTATTTAGGGCAAAATTTGTCTAATTGGAAGTCGGTTGCTTAAGTAGAACCGACGTCGAAGACTTTAGGTGTCGGTTGTATTTTATAACTGACGCCTTTTACCAACTTAATAGACCCTCAAACGGCCATTGTCCCCTTTCTTCTGTTTCATCGTCTTCTGTTTCATCGCCCGCTAGCTGCTGCTCGCCACCTGGTGCCTACTGCTTCTCGCTCGCCGCCGACGCTCCCTGCTGCTGCTCTGCGTCGCCGCCACCACCAGCTGCCTTCCTCCTTGCGTCGTCGTCGCGCCGCCTTCCTCCTTGCTCACACCCTATTGGGGCGTGCTCCTTCCTCCCTACTCACGTCGTACTGCGGTGCCTTCCTCCTTTCCCACCGCCGCCGTCGCCCTCTATTCTTCCTTTCCCACCGCCCGCCGTCTTCTTCCTTGCCGCCGCCCGCTGCTTGCTGCTCTGCTCTGTAGGTATTAGTCGTAGCCTCTGTTCTTCTTTCTCCCTAGCTCTTTACCTACAGCAAACACGGTCGTGGATGTGTTGGCCTACCACGGTGGTAGGCCTACACAGCCACGACCATGTTTGTTGTTGGTAAGGATATGAACAAATCTATATGTAATGCTTTATGTGAATTCTAGGATACAAACAAATCTTTTGCTTGCATATATTTGTGCTTCTAATCCTAATGCTTGACCTAATTCAGTAAATTTTGATGCATGTTGAAATAATATTTAAACTTGTCCATTCTAGCATCCTAATTTGATTTGATTAAACCCTAACATTGATGAAACCCTAACATCAATTGTGATGAAACCCTAACATGTACATATCTATTATTGTGTTTGTTGGCCTAGAAACTCGTACAAGATTTACTCGTTGGATAGTCCCCAGTTTGGGACTGTTCTTGAACACCTATTCTCACTTAGGATGTAAGTGTATAATGTGTATTGGGTTTTCGAGAAAATTTCAGTAGCATTTCCTCATTTGTTCTCTAAGTACATATGTACTTAGAGAACAGCGGGGAAATGCTGCAGAAATTTTTTTGAAAACCCAATACACATTATACACTTACTAGTGAGATTAGCTATTCAAGGATGGGATAGGTGGTACACATTTATTATATATAAGAATGACATCACATGTGTTTGTTGGCCTAGAAAGTGATCAATCTTGGATAGGATGTAAGTGTATACCCTAATCTTGTCCTAATATATACTTGTTTTCTCTTTGATCATAGAATGGATAGATCATGGATGTCCATTCACAATCGCTGCACCCCAGAGTTTATATCTGGTCTTGATCAGTTTATTAGATTTGACGAGGAACATAGGAAAAAACCTACATATAGGTTCTACTGTACATGTAGGCATTGCGGTAACAACTTGAAAAATGTTAATATTTTTTTATTGAAGCTAAATGTTTGCTTTTTTAATATCAATATCATTTTCAGATTTGATTTTTCATTATCTTCTAGTTAATACAAATGCTAAATGTTTGCCTTTTTCTAGTTAATACAAATGCTAAATGTTTGCCTTTTTCTAATTAATACAAATGCTAAATGTTTGCCTTTTAATGACATTTTCAGATGGCTGACCATGATGAGCATGATGTCCATGATGAGCATGAAGTCCATGATGAGCATGTTGTCCATTACAAGCATGGCGAGGATACCAATGTAAGTTCTAAAAAGATATCTTGTATTTCTATAAAATTCATTATCTTCTTGTTATGTCATATATCCCATATTTCTATATTGCGCTAATTCAGTGTGTTTATTTTTGTCAAATTTTAGGTTGATGATGCACATGTACCCACTGAAGCACTGGAGCAACTTGATGCGCAACACCAAACACTTAACAAGAAAAGGGGCATCACTCTGTTGAAGAAGTTAATAGCGCTAAGCGGTAGTGGATCCAAATTGGTTGTGGAGTTTGATAATGGAGGAAATGCAATTGGAGTGAACCGCAATAATTTTGTAAACTATCTTGGGTGTGTCACTCAAAGCCATTGTGGTGTTAAGTATGATAATTGGCATAAAGTTCCTCAGGGGAAGAAAGACATGATATGGAAGGATTTATGTGTGAGTTATTATTATTTTTAATTCTATTTTGTAGATTACAAATTATATTATTTGCAATTCTATTTTTTGATACTAGTTAATACGAATTCTATTTTACAGAATCTGTTTGCATTGGATGAGAAGATGCATCGTAAAAGCGTGATGCAACACACATGAAAGATGCTTAGGAACTATAGGACAAATCTCAATAGAGAATACATAAAAGATGGTGATAAGAAGAAGAAGTCAGCCCTTGAACAGTGGAACTTCTTGGACAAAGAAGATTGGGACAATTTTGTTGCTTTAAGAAAATCTAAAGAATTCAAGGTATTAGGTGTCACTCCCAATTTAATTAATATACGTTGTATTCACCTATTCAAGATTAACATTTAGTGCTACTAACCAAATCATTAATGTGCATACTAACTAGGCCCTCAGTGACGTGCAAAAAGCAAGGCGTGCACTGAATGTGCATGACCACACTATGGGTCCAAAGGGCTATGTAAGCGTTCGCCAAAGACTACAGGAAGAGTCTGCGGCTACTCAGGAGTCTGCTGCTACTTAGGAGTCTTCCACACCCATGCCTCACCATGATATCTGGATAGCTGGGAGGCAAAACATGAAGGGTGAAATAAAGAAGCTCGTAACTGCTGAGGCAGCTGCAAAAATGGTAAAATACAACTCTTAGAGCAATCGTTTGAATATTTATTATTTGTGATGTTAACTTACCAATTTCTGTTGATGGTGGTTAGCGGGTGTTGCACGAGCAGAGGAAACAAGGCACGTTCATCCCTCAGGGCACAAGGGATGAATTGATAGTTTCTCTGGGTAACCTAGAGCATCCTGGACGTGTTAGGGGTGCAGGTGCTGGTGTGAACATCAAAGCATTCTTTGGGCCATCCCAGCGCAAACCCAGAGTGAGACTTTCACAAGAAGAGGTAACCTATTCTTTTTTAAGAATGTTACTGTAAAAGGGAATTCAGTAATAAGAAGCTAATGTTTCTTTTATCCATGTATAGGAGATTAAGAGAGTCGAGGATATAGGTGCCAAGAAGGTCAATGATATAGTTGCTGAGAAGGTCAAGGAAGAATTGATGCGGTGGCAGGCATCTCAGGCTTCCAATCAGCCTATGGCGACCCACTCTTCTCATGATGTACAGACTACAAGTAATCATGTAGACCCATCGCCTAACACGTCTGCTGTAAGTATTGTTTATGACATTGTAGCTAGTCTTTTCAAGATGATATGTTTTCAAGATGATATGTATATATGTATAATATTCTTTACGTAAATTTGGAGGCATTGAAGCCATTCTGCTTAAGAATGCAAGACTATGTTGTTGCAGAGGCGCATGCTTACCCGTCCCTTTCTGGGGCAATGTTTCACGGGACTCCAATGCCACAGGGCTACGTTCGTGTGAGCCCGATACGTGTGTTACCCAATTGGAGGGAAGCTACATTGCCATATCCCCACTCGGATATTGATACACTTGCTGAGGCAGAAGGCGGGGTGATATTGTTGCCCAAAGCAGATGTCGTCTACACTACTGAAATTGTAAGATAAATTTACATTACTTTAGATTGTTAATGTGTATATATGAGGTCAACTAATCTGAAATTATATATACAGGTTAAAAAGAAGACACCCGGAACACCTAGGCCTCCACCTCAACTTCATGCATTACCAAGTTGGGTTCCAACTAACCTAAAATACCCGTTAGGTCCTACTTGTAGGGGAATGGCATGTTGGCTACATGCACATAATATACATTGCCCTATAATTGTTTCTTTAGAAGCAGATTATGCAGGTCAATCATATGATAGCTCTTTATTTATACAAGATATTATTGAGTTGTTTATGTATGATTGGCTGAATACATCAATGATAGAGACATGGATAAGGTGAGATCTTGTTTATACATCCATATACCTTGTGTAAGATCCGGTGATCTGGTTTCTTATATATTAATGCATACGTAATAAATGTTTTGCAGCTACTTAGTCGAAGTCAATGCAAACAATTTGCATTTGATCATGTGGGATTTTTTATTCCATCATTGATTAGTATGGTAGCTAAAGACCATGATAGTGTTCAACAATACTGTATAGATGCTTTTACAATTTTCGGTCAGCAAAAGAAGACGATAATAATAGCTCCATTCAATGTCAAGTAAGTTTACTTTATTTATAATTTGGACTTAAGAAAATTCCATTTTTATTGTGCATTTTGAGTTATTAATTTGTAACTTTTTTACCTCTAGCGGTAGACATTGGGAGTTACTAGTTATTGTCCACGGGACGTTCACTGTTTATTATCTAGATCATGTGGGAAGTACATTGAACACTAAAATTGGACATGTAATGAGAATGCCATTATTCTGGTGTGAAATATTTCATTTTTATATCTGTTAACATCTGTTATTACATTACTATTTAATTATGCAATTTACTATGTTACATTAACATGTAGGGGTTTAGATGCATTCAAAAATGATGGAGGAAATGTACCAAGGAGAAAGAACCATCCAATAATTTGGGAGAACGTAAAAGTAAGTTCCTGACTCCAATGTATATATTATTTATGTGAACTGTGCTTAGTTGTATTTTTTAATATTTTGTATGTTTCAATTTATAGTGTGCTACACAAGACAACGACTGGGCATGCACATACTATGTGATGCGATTTATGCAGATGATTATCCGACATGTCGCATTGGATATTAATACCATACATGAGGTATTATATATAGTCTCATTAGTTAGTATGAAATATATCAATCTTATTTTTATATTATTACTTATATATACATCATTCTCTTTGCAGGTGTTTAAAACTGACCACACTATAGGTAAACATTTAAAAAATGTACATGCTCCATATACGATGGAAGCATTAAATGAAGTAAGAGAAGAATGGGCAAAAGCCATACAAGCAGTGGTGATTGTAAGATATAATTGGGATGTTGGTAGCGATGTTGAATGATATTTTGTAAATGAATATTTTTGAATGTTTCTACATGTATTTGAATGTTTCTACATGTGTGAATGTGAGAATTGAATTGATGTCTGAATGTATCTACTTGAGTGAAAAAATATTTGTTGATTTTGTAAGTTTGTGGCCTGTTTGTAGGCTGATATCAATGGATGTCGTAAACCTGTAGTTCAGAAAACTGAACTGTAGGTTCTTATCCTGCTGACCAGCCACTGCAGGCCTGCAAACTGTTAAGAAAATATATATATATATAGGCATCAGTTATTTATAGAACACCATCATCAAAGGCCTACAGCGTCAGTTATTGGATAAAAACTGACGCCTAATATGACAAACAACCCGACCGTGCAGGAAAGCACGGCCGTGGTGGAAAAGGCATTGCTTATTCGTATAAAACTGATGCCTATAGTATTAAACATGACCGTGCAGCAAAGCACGACCGTGTCGTCTGGGAGTATGGCGTCGGTTGTTCAATTGTTAACGGACGCAGAAAGTGTCCTAGGTGGTGCCCTTTTTTGTGGCTCGAACCCTATAGACGTCGGCCAACTATATATAATCAACGCATATAGATCATATAGGCGTCGGTTAGAAAACTGACGCTGAAGAGTTCGACCTTTAGCGGCGCCCACATAGGCGTCTCTTGAAAACTGTCGCCAAAGGGGGTTAAACAACTGACGCCAAAGGCGTGTTCTGTAGTAGTGATGGTCACGTTGTTACCATGATGATCTCTTTCATTTACATATAGTTATGGATCAATATGTCCAAGACCTCCATCCAAATAGAATCCAATGAGAATTTTGTGTAAATAGTGGGACTCGAGAGGAGATACACTCCTTACATAATTGAGGAATAAATATGTCCAATCCAAACACCCATATATGTATGATGTAAAAGATGAATTTTGAATTTCTCAAGTAGGACAAATAAAGAAGAGTCATTCAATAGAAGCAAAAAAATAACTATTAAAAATCATTCTAATTATAATTCATAGATTGTTCCTTGCCTCAAGGGTGAAATTACAAGATAAAACCGCTATGTCTAATTATTCACAAGGCCATTTGTAAAGGGCAACCTAGAGATTCCATACTATCCTCAACTCCAAATTCCTACAAATTATCTTCACGAGTCATAGTCTTGTAAGGTAGATACACCTAGGTGGTTTGGAAACAACACCCATACATATATGAATGAAGGTATAGGTCAGTTCTATTCCGATGAAGGTATAGGTCAGTCAATACTTACTATGTGCATAGTAGCATATTTAGGCATTTGAATAAAAAGGGTTATAACAAAGGAGTTTCCATTAAAGAGGGAGATATTATCTAGTGAGTAAATTCAACAATATTAATCAAGAGAAAAACTTCAAAAGGATGAGGCATTAAAGAAAAATCAAAACATCATAAAGTGTCCTCCCATTAATGAACTCATAAAATAAACAAGTGCATGTAGATAATGTTAACTAGAAATGACTACAGCAGATCCAAGACACTAAGGATCATTGGCAGCAAATAGGGGTGACAAAATAGCACATGCCTTTATTAATTAAGGGTGGAATATCACATATCTGTATCAAAAGATATTCTTATGCATAAGCATGTACATTAGTTAAATCACTATAATATTCACAAAATATGAAGTTAACACATGTCCATCAATCACATCAAACAAATTAATTTACATGGAAGGTGGGTTACAAATCCAATATAACAATAAAAACATATAGGTTTTTATGATATTTCAAAGGATTTACTCTTGAAAGGAAAGAAAATGCAAATAATAAACAATAATGTCAAGAGATGCCTCATTATGGAAAAATGTAAGTCAAATTATTATAAATTCCTGAATTAAAATAGACATTGCACAAACCTAATTTTCACAACTTATTATTACCTAAATAGATGTTCTTAGTCCCAAAAGTTGGTATTAATCTTAGTGAGACATTAAGTATACTAGTCAAAACAAATTGTAAATGTTTATGCACTCCATTAGCAGCTATATATTTGTTTCTTATCCCAATTTTGATGACCTAATGGTCATATATGTTAGGCTTTTTGATCTTAACACCAAAACTAATGATTCATTAGATTTTGCTATCCATGTTTAGTCACATAAGTCAAAGTATGTCTAGGTTATATATATAATTGAGTAATAATATGCATTTTTCGAATTTAGGTCTTCTAATTAGTTCTATCTCTTTATACAATATATCTCAAATTTTTAACTAGGTCAAGTAAGTGAATTAACTTATTATTCTATTAAAATGCCCCAATTAGAGGAGTCTAGGGTTTAAATTCAGCACACATTCCATGTGCAAGTTTGTAGGAATGTGAAGTCACCATGCTTATATTTGTAAAGTTAATCTTTATTACTTATATTTTTTCTCTCTTATTTTTATTTCTATGAATTGCATGCATACAATGTATATACAAAGTGCTCAAAATCCATGGGATGAATTATAATATTTTATTTAATTCTCGTTATAGTGACTACATGCTTAATGGAATATCCACATAACCATACACACATACTAACACTAATATGAAAATACTTTAAAAAAATATTTCAAGTAGGTTATATTATCATTAAACTCATCTATACGATGTGTTTTAATATCATTTAGACTTTTTTTCAGTATATCATTTATCATCTGAGGAAATTATAGATTATTTGTTTTCCATTGTTAATACATGATGCTACTTGTATGTTTATTAATAAAAATGATGTATATATATGTGTGTATGGGGTTCTAGACTAGTTAATCTCATTGAATCATGTAACTAGTTTTTACTCCCTAACTATTCATAATATTTCCTCTTACTAGTTCATTGTGTATAGAGAATTACAATAGAAGAAATTGACAAACTATTGATCATAAGTGATCCTTCATTTGTACATCATGGATGAGAGGTTGATTACAAATAGGTTTGACTATACATTCTAGTATGTAGTCACACTTTATTATATCGAGTTCCCAAACCTTCGCTCTTCTACCTTCATAGTTCCTCTCTAATCCTGAAGATTCTTAGGTCCTTGACAAAGTTAGGAGAAAATCTTAAATGGCAGATATTGTTGGCAAGTTTTTCAAAGTATTGATCGTTGACCCTTTTTGATGGTGTAGTTAGGAGGTTGAAGTTGCAAGTTTATTTCTTTATACATATGAAAGGGCAAGGAGCCTTATACATGTGGGAAATTATAAGCCATGTGATGGTGCAAGCTGTTCAACCTTCAAGATTGTTGGCAATATATCAAGACATTTCTATGGCTGTAGGTCTCTGCTCATCGTTGTTGGTATGTGTTAATAATTTTTGGCTTTTACGTGGTATTGGAGATGGTATCCATGATTTGCTACAATTTTGTGGTAGTTTTAAGAAGACGATGATGCCATGGTCATTTCCATGTATGCTTTTTGTAGATCTATCTTGTGCACTGTTGAGGATTGAAAGGGTTTTGCAAGCATGCAAGATCTGAAACTTCAATTCATTTCTAAACTATAGCGATGATGGAGAGTCGTTGAGGTTTTAATGGGGCATGTAGGAGTGAGGTGGTCAAAGGAATAAGTTTAGTGTCTACAGACCCTAAACCACCACTTTTTAATGATAATTAGTTGCTAGAGAAGCATAGTATATTAGTGGGAGTTGGATTCTATAGGAGGAAGGATAAGGTGTGCCCATAGAGATAATCATGTGATGATTTACATGGCATATACCATAAATTATTTGATTATATTCATAAAGGAAAGCTTCCAATTCATTCTTTTTCATTCAATTATGAGATAATGAGGAAACATTATGGATGCCTATAGAATGACAATACTCAATGACCAATGTCTTCAAGTATGTGAATTGGGGAATGGGATCATACAAATGATAAGAGTATGTACATTCTTATTGTGTTCCTAGTTGGTTGTCACTGTGGAAGGTAGATAAACACTAGTAACATATAAAACTAGAGTGTGGGTTGGTTGATGATAGAATCTCATTAGTCATGATATGGCAATATCAAACCAAGCACACAGATACATTTAGAGAACAATGTATAAGACAAACCCACCTTGAGAGTGACACACAGAAATGATCTTTTGCAGTCATAGTCATCTCTCATAGGGAAGGTCATGATTGTGATTCTTAGACCTGAAATCAGTGCACTCATCACATGTTGTTGGGTACACTTTGGCATCATAAAACACTGTACTAAAATATGGGTTGTTATAATGGTGATCATTGGGTGACTTTGACACATGGGGACTGACTGTGAGTGATAAAGGTGGGATTTATGCCTCCAACTGGGGATTGATATATTATCCACTTGCTAAGTGAGACTAAGAACACATGTGCATGCACATGTGAATCTATATATGATATTGAGGTCACATTATCTCATACAGTCTTCTCTTGGTTCAAGAAACATGGGTTGAACATTGATAGGATGACAACTCCATGCCTCGCGCTCACTCTAGATATCAGTGATAAAGGAATTATACAATCACTTCAACACCTACCCAGATTGTAGGTTGAAGTTGTTCTCTAACTTTCCATTCACTTGGGTAGCATTGATATGTGACTAGGCACCACTCTTTTCTTGTGAAGTCACAAGTTAGTTGTATACATTCACTTCCAATGTGACATGGGACGTATAGGGTCAAACACATAGAAACTTATCTAGAAGAAGAGTTTAATGTTGAATGATGATTGGATTGATTACTAAAGTGTTTAGGTACTCAATTCACATAAAAGATTAGCTGACTGCACCCCAGTTGACCGTCTCACATGGAGAGATGGTTGTTTGGTGCACCAGAAAATCATCTCAAGGTTGAGACGGCCATTTAGCTCATCAAGCTAATTAGAAATTGAATTGGCTAATTTCAACCAAAATTGAGGTGTGAACCAACCAATTCATTCTATTGAGCTGACTGGTTTGGCTCAACTCCCTAGACGGTTGTCTGGATGAGCGAGACGATCATCTCGCCTATATGTGATCTCTCAGTTAGGAAAGAGAAAGGTTCTAGATACTTTTCCAAATTTGTTTCTATTTCATAATTCTTGTTATGCAAGGAATTAATGTTTAGCATTATTGGGAAATGAATTGCCAATTTCATATGTGATTGGGAAACTACAAAACAACCATCTTGCGGTGTGATATGACCATCTCATGGTGCGATATGACCATCTAGACTCCCAGAAGTCCATTTGGTGTCTCACAGGTTACAAAAATTCAATATGGTTCTAATCCCTTCCACTCCCACAGAGATCCCAAACAGAATGGAAACCCTAGTCCAAACCCCACCTATAGATAGAGTGGTATTAGGGGCTTCCCAAAATAGAACAATAACACAAAAAATTGAGCATCAGTTGCTCTGACAATTGTTATTCTCTCTGGTTGTGGTGAGAGCCCAAGCTAGTCCTACCCAACTAGGGAGGGATAGCTATGAGAGAGAACAACTGAGGATCATTGTTTTGGGACAGGAAGTTGGTGTCTAGTACACCAACAGGAGGGACAACTCCTTGTTGTCTATTCTAGTTGAATGATAGGAGTTCTAGTTGGTCTGTGTGGACTACTCTAGAAGTAGGAGTCCTTTGGATGCTTCTAGGATGAAACTTTCAGCATGCAGTCCGTGGAGAGACCACATGAGTCACTGCAAAATTTGTCATGTCCATTGTCTATGGTGAAGAGCAGGATCTGTGCAGCCACCATTTAAGAGAAACTAGAAGACATTCACAACTACAACATGTTTTAGTCACTGGACTTGCTCCAAGACCAGGTATAACTCGTTAAAACCTATCCTTCATATTTCATAGTAGTTGACGCGATCTTGATGTTATGGGAATACAGATAGATAATTTTTTTGTTTCTAATGATATACTCTGTGTCTGTATTTCCCAAAAATGGTATCAAAGCCACACCAATTTTCTATGTTTTAGGATAATCGATATGATCGGATTTTTTATTTTATTGTTTATTTACACGTGATGCAAATATTTAAACTATAACATATATGTATCCAATATAAGACCACATAATCCCAAAACTAATATATATCGTATATATGCAATTTATACGCATCACTCTAATAATGGTTTTAATGGTGGATGTGTAGCATGGTTATGGCTTAAAACCTAAATCTGTGTGGTAGGATGGTATGCTTTTATTCCTATTTTATCCTAGTCTGTGTACTGGGTCCGTACCTCCCTCTTCCCCTTCCCAATGTAAAGTTAATTCTTTCCTATCTTTTCTCCCCTTGAATGCAACTCGAGGTTTATCTTTCAATGTAATAAAATAGCAATAGGATAGTTTCTCTTTTTCAATGATGACGAAGATGATCATCTCCAGATGGAATGACCAGATCATAAGATGATCTGACCATCTGGGGACCATGGAGGCCAGAATGAAGGAGCCCTATGACTACCTGGTGGGCTCAACTGGCCGTCTGGAAGGTTTCCAAACATCAGTTGGATAGGAGGCTAGAAGACCATCCCTGAGGACCAACCAACCAGTCAAGAGGTGAGATCTGTGGTTCAAGGGTTGAACCAATCTAACCCAATTCACAAGCAGAGATCAACACTAACAACAGGTTCATACATGTGATGTGATGATTGACCTAGGTGGTAGTAATTCCATTTGGCTCCAAGGAATTATAGTAGACATGGCCATAACCATCACTTTTTGTTTATATTGCATGTTAACGTTGTGGGATATAGCATGTATATGATACGTACTATATATGTGGTAATTGGATATATGATATATATATCATATATATGTATATATATGATATATAAAACCCATCAATCAAAACATATTAAGTCTAAGATGATTTAAATTAGTAGCACATATGAAATTCTTGATCAACCAAGTGTAGGATACACAAAATCATAATACACCTTCTATCTCATGGAAGTGTGATGATAGTAATGTAGGATTCCAAAAAGAGAGAGGCATTATTATCGTGTTGAATTTTGGGTCAGGCTTAACTGGTGATTCTTAGAGAGTCTAAGACCCAAGGCATACAAATGATCATGGTAAGGAGTTGCATATAGATGCTATTGGAAAAAGTTGCCTACCTAAATAGTGAAGTTGTGGGTGACTAGCAAAAGGTGACTCATGATTGCATTAAACATGGATCTTGACTGATTAGAAAATTGTTTGCTGCAATTTTCTAAATTGATACTTGAGGGTTATGAATTTGAACAAAATAATGAGAATGATCATTTATTAAAGACCTAATTTTATTTCCCTAGTTTAATCAAATTAAATCAAATCAAAATGATTTTTTGGCAAAATTGCAAATTCTTTTGTAGAATCATATGGCAACAAACAACAATCATTTTTTCTTTACAATCGGTCCTTGAGAAGGACAAGCTTACTGGCAATAGCTTCCATGATTGGTTCAGAACATTGAGAATCATTCTCACACAGGAGCACAAGATCTATGTCCTAGATACCCCAGAATCAAAAGAACCATCTCAAAATGCACCTAGGGATGACAAGGATGCTTATAAGAAGCATAGTGAAGATGTCATGGATGTCAAGTGTTTGATGCTATGCTCCATGAACTATGAGTAGCAGAGGAAGCATGAGAACATGGATGTGATTGAGATGGTCACACATCTCAAGAACATGTTCTAAGATTAGACAATACAAGAGAGATATGATGTCTCCAAGGTATTATTCAAATGTAACATGACAGAAGGAGATCCAGTAGGTCCTCGTGTGGTCAAGCATATTTGGTATGTCAAGAATCTAGATAGACTGGGATTTCCCATGGGTCAAGAGTTGGCCACTTATGTGATTCTATAGTCTCTACTAGAATCTTACAATCAGTTTGTCATGAACTACAACATGAATGACCTTGACAAGTCATTGACAAAGTTTTTGGGCATGTTGAGAACAACTGAGGGCGAAATGAAGAAAGACAAGCCGAAGTATGTGATGATGATCATCAAGACAAAGGGGAAGTCTAAAGGCAAAGGAAAGTCTAAGAAGGGTTCTAAAGGTAGCCAGAAGCCCAAGTCTTCATATCTCAAAGAAAATGGAGGAGTAAAGAAAAGAGGCAATTGTCACCATTATCTACAACCTGGACATTGGAAAAGAAATTGCCCACTCTGGTTAGAAGAACTATTGAAGAAGAAGGAAGGCATTGAGTCCTCCACTTTAGATGTTCACATTATAAGATAATTCAATTACTTCTTCACTTTGGAGTGTGATACAAAATAGAGATTTGACGTACTTTATGTGCAGGATCTAACAAGAAGTAAAAGCCTTCACGGAAGGACACATATGGACAAGGCGGATAGAGATTTGTGAAGCTTTAGTGTACATTTAAATTTATCTGAGCCCAATGGGCATGTAATAGAGTTATTAGAACTGCTATTTCATTATGCTAGCAAATAAAAACATTTACTTTATAAAAACATGTATGACAAGGATGATATATCAATAAAGTGAGATATTAATGTTTTTTGTAAAAGATATGATCTTGTGTTGCAATGCCCAAGTACCTAATTATCTTTTCTTTGAAAGAATCATAGATACATTTTTCATCATTAATACCAAAGGATTGTAATTGATAACTCATGACTATCATTAGCATTACTCATGTTGCATGTACATGTAAGAGATGCATGTCTGGAATACATGTTGGTGTTTATCTAGATTTCTTTGGTTATTGAACCTAAGGAAACATGAAAAAGCCTTAGTTATGCACAAAGTGACATGACATACTTAAGTAGATGTTTTGGGAGGATAATACTTCCATCAAACCTTACGCACAAAGTGACATGACATACTTTACTAGATGTTGTGGGAGGATAATCCTTCCATCAGACCTCATACATATGATGCATGAAGATCTTATGGAATTGAATGCTATAGATAATTATGTATACCTCATTTCATTTACTGGTAGTATGATAATATGCACCAATAAAATAGAATCATTAATCTCTTGAAGTGTTCAAGGAGATTATAAATGAAGTATAACTTTGATGCAAGTATTAAGAAGCATTGATGCGATCTAATGTTGGAATACTTCACATCAATAACTTGAGAACCTTTAGTACAGAACTGTGATAATTTATCACAAGTCAAATCCATCTGAACATGATTATGTGTTAGAATGAAGGAATTATACAATGATGAGTCATGATATAATTATTAATTAATATAATCTTCTTATATCCCCATAAATGTATACCTATCACTAAATCATGTACCATATCAATGATTTATAAAGACATCATATATGATATGATATGGGAATGTCCCAATATCTCTAAAAGGATTAAAACCATTATTGAGAAAGTAGTTTCTTGAAAAGGTTTATCCATAAACCATAACTGTTGAATATTACTATTAATCCCTATTCAATAACAAAATTGTTTTGTTAATAGGATAGTTGAGTTCCTAAAGAATTAGTGGGAGTAAAATTACAACTTGAAATGTTTGAGATAAAGAAAAGGGTACCATGAGAGCCAAGATAATCATAAGTTGTTGTGGAATCTCTGGTTCATCATATAACACAAAATAAAATAGTTTTGGATTGTTCATAATAGGATGAGCCAATTAGTCAACTATAAGGTATTAAGAACCATAATTTGAGTATTGGCTCAAGGACATTATGGGATCCATGTAAGCTGATAAGATAAGACCTTGATAGTGCCACCTAAAGGGTGCTATAAGATCTTGTAGCAAATACCTACATGGATAACATAAAAAGATAGATTGGTTAAATAAGTTTTTCAAATTAGTTCAAGTTGTTTAACATCATAGAAATTCCTTTACCAATTGTTAGGCCTATTTTTATAGCTTAAATAGACTAAGTGATTTAGCATATGAAGATTAAAATTGGATTGCTTAAAGGAATACATCTAAGGATGTGTATTCGATACAACCTAAAAGGTTTTATAACTTCAAGAATGCAAATAAAGTCTATAAACTAAAAAGTTCAATATGGGATTGAAACAAGCATCCTAGAGAAGGGATCTTTTAATTTGACAAATAGTCAAAGAGTTTGACATGAATCAAGATAAAAGATGAAATATGTGATTACAAAAGATTTAGTGGGAGCATATATGAATATTTCACATATGATAAGGAATAACATCTCAATATTGTGAATATTGAAAACTGGAATGAAAAACACCTTCAAGAATGAATGATAAGGTTAAACATCTTATGAGATAAGGATCAAGACCTCTGAGATAGTTCTTGAATGTTTCATAATGGAAGTTTGATCACATACAATAGCAATGTGTTGAAGGAGTTCAATATTGAAGGATTCAAAGAGAGAGAACTCGGATTAGTCTCTCATGAACCATATGTTCCAATTCTTATGAAGAATGGGAATGATGTGATTAAGATGCCATAGGATGTAAGAAATGGATCTGTCATGAATGATATAAATGTACTTATGCCATATAATCTTGTATGTATTGAACATGACGAGATGACATTAAATTCCAATAAGGTTTATTATAAAGACATTAAATTCCAATAAGGTTTATTATAAAGACATTAAAGATATCCATTAATACTTGAGAAGTATTTAAGGATAGATTGCTACAAATTAAAGATAGCAATGAGAGAAGAGTTGGATGTAAAGGGTTACATCGATGCAAGCTTCCATAATGACAAAATTGATTGTAAATTAAAATATGTTTGATTCAAAAGGAGAAATGTTGTTTGTAAGAAAGGTTTTAAACTAATCACCATTAATTCTTACTCTACAATTGTTGCCGAGTATACTTGTGTTATGAACACAAAGTGATACTATATGGATCTACAAGTTCATATGATGAACTTATAGATGTTTCAACCATTAATGAATCAGTAGTAATACTATGAAAATGATGGATCTAATTGATAGGAAAGGAATATTAGATACCATATTACAATAGTTTTGTCTCATATGATACATTGTACATCAAAGAGATACGTAAACATGCAATATACTGACTATAAGAAAAGCATTGCTAACCCGTTGAATTGGTACTATCGCATCAAAAACATGGTGCACATGTTTAGATCATAAAGAATAAGATCCATGGGTGATCAAATATAAGTGCAAGTAGGAATCATTTAGTAAGGAATGCCCATAGAGCCAATCATGTGATGATTGACATGGAAATACCATAAAGGATTGGATGATATTCATAAAGGCAAGCTTCTAATTAATTCTATTTTATTTAGTTATGAGATAATGATGAATCATTATGACTGTTTAAAGAATGACAATACTCAATGATGTATGTTTTCAAGTACATGACTTCAAGAATGAGATCATTTGAATGTTAATAGTATGTCTTATTGTGTCCTTAGTGGGTTGTCACCGTGGAAGGTAGATAGACACCATTAACATATAAGGCTGGAGTGTGGGTTGGTTGATGATAGAATCTCAATAGTTATTATATGGCAATATCAAACCAAGCACATAGATACATGTTAGAGAATAGTGTATCAGAAATACCCACCTTGAGAGTGACACATAGAAACCATCTTTGGTAGTCATATTCATCTCTCATAGTGAAGTTGGTGATTGTGATTCTTAGACCTAAAATCACTGCACTCATCACATGTCATTGGGTATGCTTGGACATCATCAAACATAGTCCTAAAATATGGGTTGTTATGATGATGATGATTGGGTGACTTTGACACATGGGGATTGTCTATGGGTGATAGATATGGGATTTGTCCCTCCTACTAGAGATTGATATCTTATACACTTGATAAGCGAGATTGAGAAACACATGTGCATTCACATGTGAATCAATATATGATACTTAGGTCACATTATCTCAAATAGTCATCTCTTGATACAAGGATCATGGGTTGAACCTTGAGAATATGCCATCTCCATGCCTTTATTTCACTATGGATATCAGTGACAATGGAATTATACAATCACTGCAACACCTTACATGATTATAGGTTGAAGTTGTTCTCCAACTTTCCATTCACCTGGGTAGCACTAATGTGTGAATAGGAACCACTCTTTGCTTGTGATGTCATAAGTTAGTTATGGCCATTCACTGTCAATGTGACATGGGACCTATAGGGTCACACACATAGGAACTCATCTAGAAGAGGAGTTTAATCTTGAATGATGACTAGATTGATTACTAAAGTGTTTAGGTACTCAATTCATGTAACAGATCATTTGATTGTACCCTATCTGATCATCTCATAGGTGTGATGGCCATTTGGTGCACCAAAACATCATCTCAAGTGTTGAGATGGTCGTTTGGATCGTTAGGCTGTTCATTCTGTTGAATTGACCAGTTTGGCTCAGCTCACCATATGACTGTCTGAGTGAGCAAGACTACCATCTCTCTTATGCGAGATCACTTAGTTAGACTAGAGGAAGGTTTTAGATACTTTTTCAAATTCATTTTGATTGCACAATTCTTGTGATGCAAGGAATTAATGTTTAGCATTAATGGGAAACAAATTGCCAATTTCATATACAATTGTGAGACTGCAAAATGGCCATCTCACAGTGTCAAACAACCATCTCATTGTGCTAGATGACCGATTGTACTCCCAAATGACTGTTTGGTGTCTCATAGGTTGCAAAAATTCAAGATCTTCTTGTCCCTTCCACTCCTGAACAGATCTCGAAAAGACTCGGAACCTTGGTCCAAACCCCTCCTATATATAGAGGAGTACTAGGGGCTTCTTAGAACACAACAATAACACCGAAAATTGAGAATCAGTTACTCTAACAATTATTGTCCTCTCTAGTTGTGGTAACCAAGAGATCCTAAGAAAGTCCTACCCGACTACGGAGGGATAGCTATAGGAGAGAACAATTGAGGATCATTGTTGTGGGAGAGCATGTTGGTGAATAGTACACCAACTGGAGAGACAAATCCTTCCTGTCTATTATAATTGAATGACAGGAGTTCTAGTTGGTCCGTGTGTACTATTCTAGAGGAAGGAGTCCTTTGGTTGCTGTTAGGAGGACAACTTTAGCCTGTAGTACGTGGAAAGAACAAATGAGTTACTGCAGAAGTTGTCTTGACCGATGTCCATGGTGAAAACCAGGAGCTGCACAACCACTATCCATGAGTAACTAGAAGAAAGTTGCAACTACAACGAGTTGTAGATGGACTTTCTCTAGGACAGGTATAACTTGTTAAAACATCCTTCTTATTTCATAATAGTTGATGTGATCTTGTTGTTATGGGAATAAGATAGATAAAAATTTTATTTTTGTTGTTATACTCTGTGCCCATATTTCCCAACAAGGAAGTCAAGATGGTACTACTTCTTTGGAAGGTGTTAGTTACAATTGTGTGCCGCAATCAATTGTAATTGGGGCCGGTTCTAGAAACCACAATAGACGAAGTTTGTCCCTTGCTACCATGTCCATAGGGAGTAAGGAGAAAACAATTGTAGGAAGCTAGGGTTCTGGAGTGAAGGAAGGTAAGGAAGAAAGAGAGAGGAGAAGGAAGAGAAGAAGAGGATATGGCAAAGAAATTGCCATAGTAACCAAGCGATGCTTTTAGTTTTGCAAGCGCATGAATAGAGAATTGGGTGGGGGAGTTACCCAGACTCATAGATTCAATTAAATAAAATTAAACTTTGGTGTAAATGTACAATTTGACTATAATATTATGTATCAAAATCTAATCAATTTAATGGAAGGGTAAACAATGTCATATTGACCTCAAATTTCAATTATAGGCTAAACAAATGTGAGAAACCCAAGTTAAACATTTTTTATTTTTCCTTTTAAGAACATTTCATATGTCATTACATAACTTGTATATTAAGTCTTCAGTTAAGGTATTGATTGATCTTAATTAATCAACTATAACCCAATAATCATTGTAAAATTTCATTTCATTCATCCTTTAATCTTAGGATGGCATTAGAGTGTTAAACTATCGTCAAATATAATTTATAAATAAATGTACATAATTAACTTCAGAAGATACTTAGTAATTAAGTTACTGTTAAATGACCGTACAAATTATTTTCATTAAAATAATATATCTGGTAACTTCAATAATCCTAAAATAACTATTTCAAAGAAAAATAATAATACAAACATAATTAGAAATATGCATAAGAATAGGGAAAGTCGATCTATAAATCACCAAGAGGGTATGTTATAGTTGGGGTTTGTTAGATTACAAATTCTATTTACTAACTAAGGATAGAAATGTTGAAGATGATAATTATAAAGACTCACAAGACCAATCAAATGAGGAGCATGTGTTAAATGCCAATGAGAAATCCATCTACTTCACATATGTGGATACAAGATGTCTAGATGGTTGATGAATAAAGGAACACCAACCCCAACTAAATGAGAAAAATTTCACACTAGTGGGAGGAAACCCACATTGGTTTGTGATATTTTGACCCTATAACTCAAATTTCACTTTTACTATTTCTAGATACTAGTAATGAAAATACAAACACACTCCTATTTATGGTATTTTGTGTTGTTATTTCTAATGCATAAAACTATGAAGTAAGAGAATAAAGTGTACCCCCATAGTGGCAAACTTACAAAGGAATACAAATTAAATTGAAGTTTGAATGAATTTTGATGACTGAACTGAAAAATTGCTAACTAACCCTCAGAACGGTCATCTACATCAAGGATAGCCATGATGATAGACATATGCAATTGTTCTTTCTGACTGTGTTAAGAAAATAGATTCAATGCTCGTGGTTGAAGGAAACCCTATGGTATCATTGATACATTGTGGTCATGTACCATTAACTGGTTGGGGTGGGAACAATCATTTTAGAGTGAAACAAAATGAAGAGAAGAGAGGCCCCAACACAAATGTTGAACCCAAAATGACTATGGCCCCAAGGCCCCAGAATGATCATTCTTTCTCAAATGGTCATTCTGATGTAGGGCCCACCACTTAAGGGATATATTTCCTGGGGTGATAAAATGATATTTTGTGAAACTTTTGCACATGTTTTATTTCTATAATGACACTCCTTTTATGAATTTTCTTGTCTATATTAATGACCTTGAACAATATTTGAATTTAACTTAATATCCTTACTTACTCCATGCAGACTCATCATCAGTTGACACTATTACATCTTCATTGTGCTCATGACAGATGCATTTAGACAAACATCCCTACCTGAAGGACTAATCAAGCATCTTGACCGAGATAGATTCAATGTCTGTCTTGACCAAAATGAATAGTTTCCTATCACGACCTCAATTGACAACAGTGGCCGTGACCGGCCTGCATGGTTTTGACTGAGACATTTTTGTGATAGGGATGCATGGTCTCGATAGAAAGGAATAGTTGTCTATCGTGACTGAGACGTCATTGCAGCCATTACAGAAGAAGTGACCATTGTAGGAGATACGACAGAGACAGACGCCATGACTGCTAATGATGGTTGTGACCATGACAACGGTCTCGATCGAGACATGAGTGTCAATTGCTACACCTATGTAAGTTGGTGGGTAGTGCCAATAAATTGGCCCGACTCGATAGTTGCACGAGAGATCATCAAGAGCGACAAAGTGTTGCACAACTCAAGAGCCATCCTCATTCACATCCATTGATCTTAGATATCTGAAGACAGAAATTGAAGGAGATATAAGATTTGCCATCCTCTTATTTAAGAGAAGGAGATATCATCTTCCATACCTACACTAGATCTAGATCTAAAGAAGTACCATTGGTGTATCGCCTCCTTCCTTGTTGAGAATTACCATCTCCCTCACACTTTACCTCCACCCTCTTTGTTTATCTTGATGTCTCTACAGTTTTGTAGAAAATGATGTTTGTTAAGATGAGTGGCTGAACACTTTTCTTGGGTTGGGAGTATCCATTAAGGATCTCCCAACATGTATATACTTACATCCTTTTGAATATATATATATATATATATATATATATATATATATATATATATATATATATATATATATATATATATATATATATATATATATATATATATATATATCCTTAGCAATGATTATCTCAATACTCTTGTTCTGAAATGCTTCACTTGCATGATTAGCTACCATCTTGTGATGTATGATTGTTAATGTCTCAAAAGAATAGTATTAATCTTATCTAAGTGTTATGGAGTTGCATAAATGCATGAAAATGTTGGAATGAAAAACCTAATGATCGTATGGATTTCTTTGTGATTGTTTGTTTGCCATCTTGAGAGAGAGACAACCTTATACTCTAGATTTATCCTAAGCTTGAGAGAGGAGGGAATAGACATATATGATGATTGCTTGTATTCTTACTAAGGGTATACAAAGGGGTTTAAGTATTGTATATTGGTGAGAGATCTTAGTAGGTGAAACTCGATCCAAGTTCACATCCATACTTTGGTTACATCTTTCTTATTTATCTTATTATCTTGTTTTGTTTCTTTATATTAATTGTTTTGTTTTGTTTGGATTAATATCGTTTTGTAAGAAACACCACCTTAATCTACCCCTTCATTTGGTGCATATGTGATGTGGTTCTTACTGCACTAAGAAAGCTACCCAGGGCTAAAATTCCTGAGTTTTAACCAAAACCTCATGCAATAATACCACCCACAAATGAACGTGTCTTATCATAGTATAGTTAAAGATCAAATCCAAGGGACAACATTTTTAAGAATCTCTCTAGTTGGATCATCCAAGTAAGACTAATATTTAGAACAAAGGTTGGTTTGAGTTTAGTTAAAGTAATTGCAAGGAAAGTAAAAGAGTGGGAATTAATACAAAGTCTAGATTAATGATGGGAATCACTGAGGTGGAACCGGGTTTCACCACCACTACACATGCATACATGTCCACAACACATCTAGGCAAGATAAAACCATCCAAATGGAGTTAGAAACCCTCCGTATAGAAGTTAGGTTCACGTACGCATCACCTATAGGCATCAGATGTCTTATCATCTGCAGATCACTCACTTACTACTCCGAAGATATCTTTCACAAGTTCTCATCAAGGCATCAACCATGTTAAACGGTGTTAATAAACCTGCAGATCACTCACTTATAAAGGGTTATAATAGATCATGCAAGGCAGGTTTTCAATCCACAAGCACATGTCAAACGATTAGCATGAGATGAACAATTATATACAAGCCATGGAATGTTTTGAGATGAACATGTAAGCATGGGCAACAGGGCTAGTCCCCACACCCCAGTGAAAAGGACTAGTCACTCCTCATGATAGAATCAAGAAAAAAAGAGAGAGGGAAGATTCCTCCATGGTCCTGGTGAAGAAGGTGGCCAGAGCTCGATGGAGAAATGATGTTCTACACAATTAATGTGGGGGTAGATATGGAATGAGGAGGGAGACAACACCGAGGCAGATCTTCTCTCTCCTTCTTCCTTCTATTCTTTTGTACTTGCTTGTAGGAGTAGAAGTGGTAGGTGGATGGTAGTGAAGTAGATCTGTAGATCTGAACTCCAACCACTTTCGTGGGTAGAAGATAGATTTGGATGGAGTGGAGATGGAGGAGAGGTAAGAACTCCATAGAAGTAGTCCTTGGCGACGGAGATCGTCTTCATGAGGGATGAGCACATAGTGGCATCCTCTTGGCATCGTGGAAGAGATGCTTTGATAAGACAGGTGGGTGGCCTATTTATTGGTGTAGGCCACCGACATAATTCCGCGGTCAAGGTACTGGCTGCGGTCGAGGTACTGATCGTGGTCGAGGTTGTATACCGTGGTCGAAGTCCTTCTTTTCTTGTTGCGGTCGTAGTTGTGTTTTGTAGTTCCATTAGTGTGCCACAGACGTAGTGTGGTACCGGTCGCAGTCGAAGTCAGGTTGTGGAGGGGCAAGATCACGGTCGTGGTTAGCATTGATCGCAGTCACGGTCGTGGTCGGCATTGATCATGGATGTGGTCCTCTTTAGGTCGTGATCCTCATGCAGGTCGAGGTGTGTCACAGGGTTGTGATCTTTTATGGTCGCGATGTGATCAGGTCATGATCTCCATGCAGGTCGAGGTGTGCTTTAGCTCACGGTGCCTCAGGTCGAGGTCCTCCCTGAGATTGTGGTCGCGGTCCTTCTTTGGGATCACGATCGCAGTCCTTCTTTGGGATCGTAGTCGCGGTCCTTCTGAATCAAACTCACCCGCGCGGGGGGGCTATTGTTGAGGGTGAAATGGCATACATTGATGAATCCTCTGGATGATAAGGATGCATTCTGATGAAGGATCTGACCATCGAAAAAGGGTACAAATATTGAAAGTTTCTTAGGATCACCGTCCCCTACACCTCCTACACTGGCGCACATAGTGCGATCTTCAATCCTGCAACGGAGACGAATGGACTTGATCAAAACTCTAAATAATGATATGGAACTGAGGAAAAGTGTATATGAGCATATTCAAGGGGTGTATGAGAGCATTTAATGCAAAATTGGGCCAAAATTGGCGAATAAAACTAAGATGAATATGCATTCATCAAAACACCCCAAACTTAAACGTTGCTCATCCTCGAGTAACACAAAATCTGAAACAGTCACCAATTGAATACTTTCAACTCTTGTGATTACCTCGTCTTCACATCATGATTGTTTCTTTTCTACTTTGTATGGCTTAGCATCTCAACTTCCTCATATCACTAAACACATCTTATAATATCTTCGTTCTTGAGTTTGTTTCTCAAAAGTAGTTCCTCCCCACTTTCTCTAACATCAAGCATGTCTAGGAGTTTTGTAAGAGTCCAGAGATACCCACATAACAACAAGTATGCATCTGATCTGACACTGGTGTTTTACAAAAGAGTGGCCAAAATGAGGCATTCATTGTGCTTGTAGGTGGAAAAGGGAGTGAAGGGGGGTATGGAACGAAGTAGTGAATCTCTCCTCTATTCAAATTGAGATTTTATTATATGGTTGCAATTACATTGATTGCATTTTTTTGTCTGAATCTCTCCTCTATTTGACTCGAGATTGCATTTTTTGTGTTCTCATTGGCATCTTTTCTTTTTGGTGGTACACCCCTATTACATAGAGAGGGGTATGGAAGAAGCGAATAAAGAGAGGGATGGTGTGCCACCCCAAACTTGGGGTTTTGCACTATTTTGCACGGCTTTTTGTTTCTTTTTTATTGATGGAGGGGTTAGAAGATGGTAGAAGAAGTGTAGAAGTGAGTTCAGATCATAATGCAACTTGATTTACAATTTAGTGCATCGAGTTGTTCTCTTTATCATATTATGCTCAAATAATGACTTGATGTGGATCCAGTGGAGATTTCATGATATTGTTCCACTAGTCAGTTTGGAAGCATGATGAGTTTGATCCCTCTCAGTTTGACAGATACTTGCCATTTTTGTTGAAGGATCATGATGTTATGATTCATAAGCTTCACAGGGTGATTTCTATCCATTGGTTAGTTTCAGAAATTGTCCCTCTTGAGGCTTTGCTTCGAATAAGGAGGGTATAATGATTCAAAATTTCATAGATAAAGAAACTAGATGGCTAGGTAAAGGCTTTGTTTGAAACAAAAGCATCAAAACCTCATCAAGTTTCTATACAAAACTACTTTGAAAACTTGAAATTTTTTGAAAGTTTTGATCAAAACTGCAAAGATGGAATCTTAAGTCTGAAACAGATGGGTGTAGGTGGAAAGTGAAGTACATACCACCCACCCTCCACCTTGAACTTAGAAATTTGCTCATCCTGAGCAAACTCTAAATTCGAGATGGAGGGGGGAAATCATGCCGGTTGGACCACCAGATGTGGTTGCGTTCCTCTCAGCAATGTCTCCTCCATATGAAATCTCAAAAATGAAAATTATCATATCTTAAGATTGCATCTTGCAATGTGATATCTACTGGGTGTAAAATTTTCTAATTCAAAACTGAAATTAAAAAGATAAGGTAAGGATCGGGTTGCCTCCTGACAAGTGCCTTTATTTTATGTCATTGGCTCGACATAATTCCTTCAATTTTCTGGTAGATATGTTAGTTTGGAAAGATTCATCAATTCTTCAATGCTAGTATCAGCTGTGGTGAAATATCACTTCAATCATTGGCCATTTGCCACAAAATCGCCCGACTTTTCACTCCATAAAACAAAAGCACCATGTGGGTAGATGCTCTTGACAATGTATGGTCCAGACCAGCGAGAATGGAGTTTCCCTGGGAACAATCTCAGTCTTGAGTTAAACAGAAGAACTTGGTCTCCCACTTGTATATCCTTCCTTTTCAAATGACCATCATGCCATAACTTTGTGTGTTCTTTGTATATTCGAGCATTCTCATAGGCTGTCATCTATAGTTCTTCCAGCTCCTGAAGTTGCAGGATACTGGCTTGGCCAACATTCTTCATGTCAAAATCTGGTTGTTTGATTGCCCACCAAGCTTTGTGTTCGAGTTCTATGGGCAGGTGACATGAATTCCCATAGATTAATCTAAATGGTGTTGTCCCAAGAGGAGTCTTAAAAGTAGTTCGACAGGCCCACAAGGCGTCATTGATTTTTACTCACCAATCCTTTCAATTGTGGCCTTCTATCTTCTCCAGTATAGCTTTGAGTTGATGGTTTGAAACCTCTACATGTCCACTCATATGAGGATGGTAGGGGGAAGCTACCTTGTGTGTTACACCGTATTTTCTACACAACACTTAGAAGCTTCTTTCTAGGAAATGGGAACCTCCGTCGGATATCACAATGTGTGGGACTCCAAAATGGGGAAATACAATATTTTTCAACATTTTGATGACATGTTTTGAATCATTGGTGACGGTTGGTATGGCCTCTACCCATTTAGAGACATAATCCACCACAACCAGAATGTAGCAAAATCCATGTGAGGATGGGAATGGACCAATGTAGTCCACTCCCCAAACGTCGAAAATCTAGATTATTTTCCAAAGCTTGAGGGGCATCTCATCTCTTTTTTTTATGGTACCCACCCACTGTCATTTGTCATATGATAAAACAAAGTTGTAGGCATCCTTGGATATGGTTGGCCAAAAGAAGCCACATTGCAAATCCTTCAAAGTAGTTTTGTTAGAACTCATATGGCCTCCAACAGGGCCTGAGTGGCATTTCTCTAGAACAAGTTGAGTTTCTTCCTTGATGATACATCATCTGTAGAGACCATCAACACAGAGCTTGAAGGGGTATGGTTCATCCCAGTGATATTGCCTCACATCGTGCATGAATTTCTTTAGTGCAATGTCAGTGCATTCAGGGTGGATGACACTGACTGCAAGGTAATTTACGTAGTCTGAGTACCAAGGAGTAGCTTCTGAGACTTTCAGGAGTTGATCATCTGTCTTAGAGTCATTAATTGGGATCTTTTCAGTTTCCAGGGTGCATATACGGCTCAAGTGGTCTACCACAACATTCCCTATTCCTTTCTTATCTCTTATCTCCAAATCAAATTCTTGCAAAAGGAGAATCCATCTAATTAACATGGGTTTGCAAGGGCATGCTTAATATTGTTCAAACTCTTGATACATTCTTCATCAAAGTGGAAATCAACATCCTTTAGTAATAAGTTTGTTATAGGCTTGGTTATCTTGGAGAAGTCCTTTATGAACCTTCTATAAAATCATGCATGACTGAGGAATGTGCGGACCTCTCTTACATTGGTTGGGATACTAATTCTAGAAATCATTTTGATTTTGCTTTGTCAACTTCAATTCCTCAATTACTGACCCTATGGCCGAGGGCAATGCCTTCTTTCACCATAAAGTGACATTTCTCCAATTAAGCACTAGATGTGCCTCTTCACATCGTTTGAGGACAAGGGAGAGGTGATTTAGGCATGAATCATATGAATCCCCATACACGGAAAAATCATCCATGAAAACTTCCATGATAGTTTCAGTTAGACCAGCGAATATGGCTTCCATGCAATGTTGGAAGGTTACAGGCGCATTGCAAAGCCCGAATGACATCATTCTAAAGGCGTATGTGTGAAAGGGGAAAGTGAAAGTTGTCTTCTCTTGGTCATCTGGATGTATAGGAATTTGATAAAATCAAAAGTAACCATCGAGCTAGAAAAAATATTCCTGATGAGCCATCCGCTCTAAAACTTGGTCAGGAAAAGGCATCGGGAAATGATCTTTGCGTGTTGCCTTGTTTAATTTCCTATAATCAATACACATCCTCCAGCCAATAACAGTTTGAGTGGGCATGAGTTCATTATTTTCATTATGTATCACGCTAGTGCCACCTTTCTTTGAGATAGATTGTACAAGACTCACCCATGGCGAGTCATATATCAGATAGATGATTACTGTAGTGAGTAGTTTGATGACTTCAAGGCAAACAACTTCTTTCATATTAGGATTCAGCTTCCTTTGATGTTTGACGGTCGGCTTGTGGTCTTCCACCATGGGGATTTTGTGCATGCAAAGCACTTGACTGACCCCAGTGAGGTCACTCATCTTATAACTGATAGCTTTTCTTCTTTCCCTTAATTCAATCAGAAGTTATTTTTTTGTTCGTACGTTAGATCGGAATGTATGATAATTGGACAAACCTTGAGATCATACAAAAACACATACTTCAGTCCCTCGGGTAGGGGCTTCATTTTAGGGGCCTCTAGTTTCTCGCATAGTTCTTCAATCACGTTCATAGCCTTGAGTTCCTCAAATTTAGCTTCAGGATCTTCTTCTACAGTGTTGAGTTGGAGAACATAGTTCTTTACTTGTTCGTCAATGGAGTTATCAGCAGTCGGGTTTGTTAGAGCCACTTATAAAGGATCGTCTTATTCATAACATCTTGCATGAGGAGTGACATTTTCTCTATGCAATCAATCAAATATACTTCTTCTTGCATGCTTGGTCTTGGCATACTTTCAAAAACCTTGAACTCGAGTATTTCTTTACCTAGTCCGAGGAGCAAGGTTCCTACTTCAACATCAATTAAAGCTCTTGCAGTGGCAAAGAACAGACGACCAAAGATAAGAGGGTAAATGGAGTCCTCTTTTATGTCCATGATTACAAAGTCGCATGGGACATAAGAGTCTTTCCCAACCTTGACTGGGACATCCTCAATGATTCCCAAAGGAAGAGTCATAGAATTGTCTGCAAGTTGTATGGTCATGCTAGTTGGGAGAATTTCTGCAAATCCTAGCCTATTGCAAAGGCTAAGTGGCATGATAGATATGCTAGCACCAAGGTCGGACAATCTCTTCTTACATGAGGAGTCACCGATATGACATGAAATCCCAAAGCATCCTGGGTCGTTTTTCTTCTTGGACATCTTGTTGTGAATAATATTGGAAGTAGTTGTTGCTAACTTAACTGTCTCATATTCTTCAGTTATATATTTCCTAGTGAGGATCAATTTTAAGTACTTCTTCTAGGCTGGTATCTCATCCAACGCATCTAGAAAGGGTATATCAACATGAAGCTTCTTCATTGCTTCCTTGAACTTATTGAAACAAGTATCAAACCTTGTCTACTTTCATCGAGCTGGGAAGGGAGGACGAGGCTTATATACTGGTACAACTGGCTCACGTGTGTCTTTAGCCTCTGCAACAATAGGTTCTTTAGAACTTGCTTTGTCTATCGTATCAGTGGTTAACGGTTCTTTTAGTAGAGTCTCGGGTACTGTAGAGTCTTGGGTAACCACAAAGTCATCATCGTTTGTAACTACCACTGGTGTCTTGTCAGGAGGATCAGAATAGACTTTTCCTGATCGGGTGGTGATAGCTTTCAGCTACTTTGTATGCTTAGGATTGTTCTCTGGTTGTCCAGCAAAAGATCCAGTAGGTGGCTTGAGGCTAGTTGAAAGTTGCGCTAGTTGGGATTCGATAGCCTTCTGATGGGCTTGCTAATTTGCTATCATAGTCTGTTGTGACTGAAGCATCTTCTCAATATATGATAGTTTATCATTAGAAGAGATGGGACCGTCTTTTGGCCCTTGTTGTTGATGTTGATAAGGGACTTGGTTTAGATTCTAGAACTGAGAGTTGTTTTGATACTAGTTGTAGTTTCTGTTCTAGAAGTTACCTCTAAAGTTCCCTTGATTTCTAAATTTTTTTGTTGGTTATACCGGTATCCTGGAGGGCCTCGTTGTTGATTATCTGAATTGATTTTTTGTGAGTTTTCTTCTCCTGAAGGATTTCCATATTGAAAACCTAGATGGTTCTTTTTCTAATTCGGATTATAATATCCTTAACCAGGGCTAGTGTGGACAACATTCAGATTTTCCATCTAAACATTCCCTCCTTGGGTACAAGTATTACCCAGAACGACATCATAGAGAATATTACAGGCTAGAGTAGAATGATCAGTGTCTTTACATGTTTCACAAAATAGAGAAGCTGACTTTACTTTCTCTTGTTGTTGAGGGGGCGAGCGCCTCCTTTTGTAGGCGGCAAAAGATGATTTGAGATTGTCTTGCTTAGCAACTAGTAGCTTTAGGGTTTCGGCGATAGACTTATACTCAAGAGTAGCTTCTTCCATAGCTACCTTCAACACTCCTTTGCCTACGGGTCTAACCCAATTAGCTTGATTTTCAAATCCAAGGGTGACAACCTTCCATGTGTTATCATAGCTTTGACGCATGAAGTTTCCTCCATATGAGGAGTCTAAAAACTTCTTGATATCATCATCCACACCCTTATAAAAGATTCCGATGAGCTGATTCTTAGGAATGACATGGTGTGGACACTTGCGTAGTAGCTCTTTGTATCTTTCCCATGCTTCTGCAAGGGTTTCTCCAGGGACCTAATCGAATTGTGTTATGCGGCCCCTAATTTCATAGGTGAGGGAAGGAGGATAGAATTTTTCTAGAAAAACATTTTGAAGTTGTTCCCAGGTGGTGATGGGTTCACATTACAAGGAGTTATACCAACTCATGCTCTATCGGCAAGAGACTATTTGAAGAGACGGAGTCTGATGGTGTCATTTGTACTCCATTTTTCTTTGTCATAGCACATAGATCTATAAACCTCAGAAGATGTTCTTGACTATCTTCTCCTTGCTTACCATATAAAGGGTTGTTTTGAAGCAGTGTAACTGAATGTGCCCTGATCTCAAAATTAGGAGCATCGATGGGAGGAGGTTGTACTTGGTGATGAACGTCAGCAGCCTTAGGGATGGAGAACTCTCTAAGGTCCTTTTGTAACTCTACTGCTTGAGATTCTACTTAAGCTGCTTGGATTTCTTCTTGAACTGCAGCTCGAGCTTCTTGCATAAGCCTATCTCTTTGCTCATTTAGGGCTTGAGCCACCCTTTGGGCAATTTCTACCTCTTGTGCCATCCTAGATCGGTTCTCTCTACTCTGACGAAAGGTTCGTTCTAGTAGCAAGGCCGAACTGTTCGAGCGGTGCATGCACTAGTCCTTGGGGGTTCCTGGGATGGAAATATCTCTTGGGAGTAAGATGTACAGAGTAGAAACAGATTCAAGTGTATAATCAATAGCATAAAAAGTGAAAGCAAAATCCTAGATTAGTATTAATGGAACTAGATTTAACTAGACAATTCCGTTGTCCCCGGCAATGGTGCCAGAATTTGATGTGGTTCTTACTACACTAACAAATTCACCTACGGATGAAGTCTTTGAGTTTTTACCAAAACTTTATGCAATAATACCACCCGCAAGCGGATAGGTCTTATCACTGTATAGTTAAGGATCGAATCCCAAGGGACAATGTTTTTAAGAATCTCATTAGTTGGATCTAGTCCAAGTAAGAATAATATTTAGAACAAAGGTTTGTTTGAGTTTAGTTAAACTAATTGCAAGGAAAGTAAAAGATAGAGAATTAAAATAGAGTCTAGATTAATGATGGGAATCATTGGGGTGGAACCTAGTTTCACCACCACTACACATGCAAACATGTCCAAAACACATCTAGGCAAGATAAAACCATCCAAATGGAGTTGCAAACCCTCTGTATGAAAGTTAGGTTCACATAAGCATCACCTATAGGTATCAGATGTCTTGTCACGTGCAGATCACACACTTACTACTCCTAATATATCTTTCATAAGTTCTCATCAAGGCATCAACCATGTTAAATGATATTAATAAACCTAAGTATTGAAGTTCTCACAACAAAGGGTTATAATAGATCATGTAAGGCAGGTTGTCAATCCACAAGCACACATCAAACAATTAACACGAGATGAAGAGTTATATACAAGCCATGGAATGTTTTGAGATGAACGTGTAAGCATGGGAAGTGGGGCTAGTCCCCGCACCCTAGCAAAAAGGACTACTCGCTCCTTATGATAGAAATAAGAAAAACAAGAGAGAGGGAAGATTCTTCCATGGTCCTGGTGAAGAAGGTGGTCGGAGCTCGGTGGAGAAACGGTCTGCTACATGATGTGGGGATAGATCTAGAACGAGGAGGGAGAGAACACAAAGGCAGATGAGGTAGATCTTCTCTCTCCTTCTTCATTCTCTTCTCGTGCACTTGCTCATAGGAGAAGAAGCGGTAGGTGGCTGGTAGCGAAGTAGATCTATAGATCTGAATTCCAACCACTTTCATGGCTAGAAGATAGATCTGGATGGAGTGGAGATGGAGGTGAGGTAAGAACTCCACAGAGGTAGTCCTTGGTGGTGGAGATCATCTTCCTTAGGGCTGAGCACAGAGCGGCATCCTCCTGGTGTCATGGAAGAGATGCTTTGATAAGATAGGTGGGTGGCCTATTTCTAGGTGTAGGCCATCGACTTAATTCTACAGTCAAGGTACTGGTCGCGGTCGAGGTTGTATACCACGGTCACGGTCCTTCTTTTCTTGGCCACAATCATGGTGGTGTTCTACAGTTCCATTGGTGTGCCGCAGACGCGGTGTGGTACCAGTCGTGATCAAAGTTAGGTTGTAGAGGGGCAAGATCGCGGTCGCGGTTAACATTGATCACGGTCATGGTCGGCATTGATCGTGGTCACGATCCTCTTCAGGTTGCAATCCTCATGCAGGGTGAGATGTGCTATGCAGTTGTGATCTTTTGTGGTCACGATGTGATCAGGTTGCGATCTCCATGTAGGTCGAGGTGTTCTTTATCTCACAGTGCCTCAGGTCGAGGTCCTCCCTGAGATCGTGGTCATGGTCCTTCTTTGGGATCGCGGTCCTTCTTTGGGATCGTGGTCACGATCCTTCTTTGGGATCGCAGTCGCAATCCTTCTAAATCAAACCCACCCTCGTGGGGGGGGCTATTACTGAGGGTCGAATGGCCTGCGTTGATGAATCCTCTGGCTGATGAGGATGCATTCTGATGAAGGATCTGGCCATCAAAAAAGGACCACCGTCCCCTACACCCGATACACTAGCGCACATAGTGTGATGTTCAATCATGTAATGGAGACGAATGGACTTGATGAAAACTCTAAATAATGATATGGAACTGAGGAAAAGTGTATATGAGCATATTCAAGGGGTGTATGAGAGCATTTAGTGCAAAATTGGACCAAAAGTGGCGACGAAAACTAAGATGAATATGCATTCATCAATATGAGTCCGGGGTTCTACGTTCCTAACACTTACCAACCTTTTTCCTATGGTTCGACCCTGATCTACTACATCAGACCCCATATAATAGTTGTGGGGGCCTGATTGTTGGGTTAAAAATCTAAGAGACTGACTACTCTAGATTTATTCTATTGTGGATGAGTGGTTTAGGCCGGTCAACTTTTTGGTGCCGTTTCCAGGAACAACTTAAAATGCCACTATTAAGAACTTGATTCTACTCACGGTGCAGATGTGCCTCAAGCTCAACGATGAGCTTGCCTTCTAAAAACTTAAAATTTTCCATATCCAGATTGCTTAGTATATTTCTTTTCACATGTCCAACTTTTTGACTTGACTGTGAAAAGTTTTTAGGTAGCTTTGAGAGAGGCCAATCGTAACCATCAACTTTCTTCCCTATCACATCAATATGCCTCCTTGTAGAGAAGGAGGACATTCTGGAGAAGATCGAAAAGATAGAGTGCCTCAAGAATATGAGGAAGATCGAGAGGAACGTCACTTAGATGGTCAACACCATGAGAATGAAGAAAGTCAAGAGGAGCAGGACCATCATGAGAACTGCCACCACTGCAACAAAAGACATAGAAGGAATCATAGAGACCACAAATGTGATAAACATAACAGTGAGGAAGAAGATGAAGAAGAAGATAAAATTATTGGAGAGTTGGTTGTAACTAGAGATAATGAATCAAGATGCCTAATCGTTATCCTAGGTTTGATGTAGATAATTTTGAGCTAAAACCTGCAATTAACTTAATGATCTTGAACAGGCCCTTCTAAGGAATTCAAAGAATGAGAATACTTACCATCATCTTGACGGCTTCAAAAACATATGTGACACCATCAAGGTGAGGGGAGTGCCTCAAGAAGTTATATATTGTAAGGAATTCATTTTCTCTCTAAAGGGCAAAGCTCTATCCTAGTATCTTAACCTACATCACCAGTCCATTGATGGATGGAGGCCCCTTGTTGATGCTCTCATCACTAAGTTCTATCCCACTAAGAGAACTAATCGAAATAGGCAAAATATGGCTTCCTTCATGCAAAAGCATGGAGAGAATCTTCACATAGCTTGGGAATGATTTTAAGAGTATCAAATATATTATTCTCATCACAATTACCAGAAGAAATTTCTAGTGACAAAATTTTACAATGGGCTAACTCCCACAGAGAGGAATTCGGCAAGCGTTGGGAGTGCTTTTCTTGGATAGAAACCAAGCAGAACTATGATGATCATTGATAGCATGGCTACACTCCAAGAAGGCATGGATTATGAGAGAAGCGATAGGGGGCTAGCCAACAAGGCTAACTCTGAAGGACCTTCTATAAAGGCCAATGCTCTGGAAATAATCACAGCTCAGATTTAAAAGATTGCCACAAATGTCAAACAATTGAAAGACATTGGAGGCAAGGGCAAGAAACCTATAGAGAAGGTTATGAAGTGTCTTACATGTGGTAAAGGAGGTTATGGGATAGATAACTACATCTACACATGACCAAAAGATAGTGAAGAGAGAAAAAGTGAAGAAGAGACAGAGAATGTCTCTTATGCAAATTTTAAAAGACCAGATCACCCTAGTGTTAATTATGGAAACAAAGACGTTGACGAAAATTCCCATCAACTGAGAAATTCATCTAAGCCACCTCCAAGATTTGGAAAGGGAGGTGGACTGACTTAGTACACCAAAACTACCAGCTACAGCCAAAATCAGAACAACTATTAAGGTCATTATTAAAATAAAAATGTGAGTTTCCAAAACCAAGGGAAAAATTGAAGTCAAAATCAGGACAATGATAGCAACCATCCTGACATGATTGCTTAGTTGTTAGATTTTGCAAAAAGGCAAGCTTCAGTGAATGACCAACTTACCTAAAGGGCCATCACGAACTCAGGGGTGTTACCCACGATGAAAACTCAGGTGGCATATTTGCAAACTCATCAAAGACAAATTGATTAATAGCTAGCCATTGGTAGAGATCATAAATAATCCTCAAGGGAAGATCCCATCAAACACAGAAACTGTAAAGATGGGTACTCTTTGATCAGGAAAAGTCGCATAAAAACAACATGAAGAGATTTACCCAGAATAAGAGATTTCCACTAAGCAACGAATGAACCCCCTATAGTAGAGGAGGACTCAGAGAAGGAGAGACCCACAAAAGAGGACGAGAGTAAAGAAAAGGGCAAGGGGAAGGAAAATGAAAAGACAAAGAAGCCTGACCCAACCAAAGAAACTTTCATCCGAAGAAATCCTTATTCTCTGAGAGTACCATTTCCCTACAAGTTAATCAAGGATCACCTAATGAAGAGATATAAGAAGTTTATGGAGGCGGTAAAGAAGTTGCACCTAGATATTCCATTTCTAGATGCAATTGAGGAAATAACTATGTATGCTAAGTTCTTCAAAGACTTGATTATGAAGAGAAGGAGAAGTGATCACATTGATGCATTACAATGAGAAAAGATGTCAAGAACTTTTGTTCAAGCTACAATGTCAATAAAAAAAAGGGACCCGGGAGCATTTTCTATTCCTTTTAATGTTGGAGATAATGTAGAAAGAAATGAACTTGGTGATCTAGGAGAAAGTATCAATATAATGCTCCTTTCCTTAGCTCAGAGTCTTGGACTAACATACATGGTGAAGATGGGCATGTGAATTTAGCTATCTGACCACACCTTTACAAATCCAGTAGGAGTGGTAGAGGATGTCCCAATCTGTGTTAGATGAATATTTATACCCTATGATATAGTGGTAATTGACACAGTCAGGGACCATCATTCCCCATGATATTTGGAAGGTCATTCCTCATCACTGGGAGAGCCCTAATAGAATTCATAGAGGGAATCATAACTCTCCACATTGGTAAAGACCACATCAATTTTTGTGCACACGATACCATGACGGGACCCGATCTGTTTGAGTCAGCCTATTTAATGGGTAGTTATACTCAATATTGTGAGGAAGTACCAGAAAGCAATGCGATAGTTGTACTCATGTGAGCCTTAAACAATCTTGATCCCTGTCTAGAAGACCTTGAAGTGGTTGAGATTCAGGATTACTTAAATCAACCTGAGGAGGAAGGTATTGTGGAAAATGTGGTGTATGCATCACTAGAGAAGACACCTAAAGATAAAGCTACACTGAAACCTAAAAATGAGCTAAAGCAACTTCCTGAGAGGTTGAAGTACAAATTTTTAGATGAGGACAAAAGAAATCCAATCATCATCAACTCGTCTCTAACTAAAAGCCAGGAAGAGAATCTCCTAAAGGAACTCAGACTATGAAGAAAAGCTATAGGATATTCTACGGAAGATACCAAGGGCCTCAATCCAGCTCTATGCATGTACAAAATCAATCTATAGGAAATTGATAAACCCCTGGCTTAGCCAGTAAGGAAATTGAATCAGATGCTGAAAGAAATCGTAAAGAAAGAAGTAATAAAGTTGCATGACACATGGATCATCTACCCCATTAGTGACAACAACTAGGTCAGAACAATCCATATTGTACCTAAGAAAGGAGGGATGAATGTAGTCAAAGGAAGCAACAGGGATGAATTGGCCACTCATATGGTCACCGGGTGGAGAATGTGTATCAACCACCACAAGCTCAGTGTCGCCACGACAGACCACTTTCCCCTACCTTTCATTGGCCAAGTCTTAGAAAGGCTAGCAAGTTAATCCTACTTTTGATTTCTTGATGGGTACTCAGGGTTCTGACAAGTCCCCATCCACCATGATGGCCAAGAAAAAACTACTATCACATTTTTCTATGGGATGTACGCCTTCAGAAGAATGCCTTTCAAGTTATGTAATGATACCCATAGTCTTAGATTTTCTGAAAGTCATTATGGAGATATTTATGGACTACTTCTTAGTATATGGACCTGAATTTGACAAATGTATTGAAAATTTATCCAAGGTCTTGCAAAGATGTGAGGAGAAGAAACTTGTACTGAATCGGGAGAAATGCCATTTTATGGTAAGAGAAGGAATAGTGCTCAAACACAAATTTTTTTAGAAAGTCATGGAAGCGGACAAAAGAAAGATTGAAGCTATATCAAAGTTACCCCCGACAAAATCTGTCACAAGACTGAGGAGTTTTCTGGGTCATGTTGGATACTACAGAAGATTCATCAAAGATGTCTCAAAGGTTGCAAAGACAGATTGAAACGTCCTTTCCAAATATGTGGAATTTGATTTCTCTAATAAGTGCCTTGAAGCATTTGAAATCTTGAAAAGTGCCCTGACTCGGCCCCAATACTACAAGCACCTGATTGGGATTTGCCTTTTGAAATCATGTGTGATACTAGTGATTATGCCATTAAGGTTGTCCTTGGACAAAGGAGAGATAAGAAGCATTATGAAATCTACTACTCTAGTATACTCTCGATGAATCTTAGATAAACTAAACCACTACTAAGAAAGAAATGCTAGTAGTATTATTTACTTTTGACAAGTTTAAATCCTATTTGATAGGATCAAAGGTGAAGGTGTACAAATACCATGGGGCCATAAAGTATCTCATGCAAAAAAAGAACACAAAGTTGAGACTTTTGGGATGGGCTTTGTTTCTACAAGAGCTCGATCATGAAATCATTAACAAGAAAGGAATGGAGAATGTGGTCGTCGACCACCTGTCAAGAATAGTTTTCATTGAATAAAATTAGGTACTAGTTAACGACAACTATGTAGATGAGGCATTAATGATGTCCAAGTCATTCGAACCAAATCTTCCTTGGTTTGCCAACATTTGTAATTATTTGGCCTGTGAATAATTACCCCCCGAGTTAACTTAAAAATGAAAAGAAGAAACTATTCTTTGATATGGAGAATTATTACTGGGATGACCGCATTTTGTTCATGAGATGTTCTGAAAATGTATTCCAGTGTTGTGTGCTAGAAGAAGAGGTGCCTCAAATCCTCAAGGGATGCCATTCCTCGCCATATGGAGGTCACCATGGAGAAAAAAGGACCATAGATAAGGTCCTATAGTCATGCTTTTATTGGCTGACCCTTTTCAAGGATATCATTTTCTTTATAAAGACATGTAGAGAATGCCATCTTGCAGGAAATATCACAAGGAGAAATGATATGCCTATGTCTGACAGGGTGGATGTAGAGATCTTTGATATATGTGGAGTAGATTATATGGGACCCTTCCCCTCCTCTAGGGGCAAAAAATACATTTTGGTCATAGTAGATTGTCTCCAAGTGGGTAGATATTGTACCAACTCCCACATGTGACGCTAAGATAGTTTTGAGACTATTTGAGAAGAACATTTTCCTAGATTTGGGGTTCCCCTCACCATCATTAGTGATGGGGTCCCATTTTTTAGAAAAATAGTTTGAAGTGCTGCTGAAGAAGTATGGGTTCAAGCATACGGTCGCCACACCATACCACACCCAGACTTTGGACAAGTTGAGGTATCAAACCTAAAGTTAAGAAGATGTTAGAAAACACCATTGGCAGGACCCTTAAGGACTGGTCCATGAAGCTAGATGATGCATTATGGGAATATAGAACAGCTTACAAAATATCGATAGGGACAACCCCCTACCAGCTCTTCTATGGAAAGTCATGGCATCTGTCTATGGAACTAGAGCATAGAGCCCATTGGGCCATCAAGTTCTTAAATATGGATTTGGACAAGGTTGGAAAGAAAAGGTATCTATAGCTGCACGAGCTTGATGAACTGAGACTACATGCCTATGAGAATACCCGCATTTACAAGCAAGAACAAAGGTGTGGTGTGATGCCCACATTAAAAACAAGGATGTTTCATAAGGAGACAAGGTTCTATTGTTCAACTCTAGAATTAGGTTATTTTTTGGGAAACTCAGATCTAGGTGGTCTGTCCCATTCTCTATCATCAAGATCTACCCATCTGGGATAATGGAGATTACCAGTGAAAATATTGATACTTTTAGGATGAATGGGCACAAACTCAAAAGGTATTATGAAGATGAAGTCTTTATAAGAAGATTAGAACTAGATCTTGAAGAGCCACATCTAGTACCACTAGAAGAACTCTAACTAGCCTCATCTAAAAAGTCAACCTAAAGACTATAAATTAGTGCTTCTTGGGAGACAACCCAAGTATTTACCATCTTTTTTAAATTTGCAATACTATCTCCTAGTTTTCATTAAGTTTAAAATATGTACATCTCATTTAGTTTAATTTTGGACTTCTCTATTTTAAGAAATTCTGAATTTCTCTAAAATAGTATAGATAGTCAATTTTGAAACTCCATCTCTGTTGTTATTTCCTCAATTGATTTAAGATGAGTAAAATGGTTGAATAAAAGTAAAACTTGAATAATTGCTCTTAAAATTCCTTGTTTTGATCGAAACACTACTATCGTTGTCTCGATCGATACCATTTTCCATAGTAGTCTCGGCCGAAATAGTTAACTTCGATATGTATATGGATATACACATGTTTCGACCTCTATACCTTTACAGGTGTCGCGACCAAAATGAGTGTTGTGACCAGTACAAGTGTCTCGACCGCGATGGGTTGTCTCGAACACAACACAATGGCAAAAGTCTAAGTCTCTACACTACCGGATATGAAAGATGGAAGTTTGTCAAACAATAAAACCCATGTTGATTTCTCTCATTCCATCTCTCTGATGAAACCCTAAAAAAGACTCTCTGAAGAGCGATCATGCGACTAGGGATACACCAGGACGGAGGCGACAATGACGGTGCTTCACCAGGAGTTTCATGCGATCGAGATCACAGCTCCCTGTGCAGTCTCACTTTCATTTCCCTTTCACTCTCTAACCTCTAGTAGGTACCTATTCTAACTTCTCAATTGAAGGTTTCTCTAATTCACACCTCTCCTCTTTCTCTCTTTTTCCCTGTAGCTGGTTCACAATTCCAATCTGATCATCTCTCTGACCCTTTTTCTCTTTCTCATTTTAGTTTGAGTCACCATTTTTGACCCAATTTTGCACTGGAAGCTCTCATATACCCCCTGAATCTTCTCATATACAAATTTTCCTTAGTTTTAGATGATTGTTTAGAGTTTTTATCAAATCCATTTGGCTCCATTGTAAGATTAAGTATTGCACTATGTGCACCAGTGTATGAGACGGTGGTCCCACTAGCAAGCCCCCCCATAGCAATAGCCCCATATCAATACCCCCCCTACAGGGTGGGTTTGTTCCATGATCTCGCGATTGCGACCAAGAAGGATGTCGCGACCGCGGCCAAAAAGACAATGTCATACCACGACCAAGACATCGTGTCGACCAACACTCAGCATGGTTGGGCCCAGTCTGGCACAGTCGGGTTGAGGCCAAGGTATCGTGACTGACACCCCAGTGCGACCGTGATACACCCCCGTGACCGCAGCACATGACTGCGACTGCAGTAAAGACATCTCAACCGATACAAAATAACCATGATCGCGTCACAACTACCATGATGATGAAACAAAACCGCAACACCTCAGCATGGATGGGCACACACCTGGCACGGTCGTTCTACGACCGTTGCTGAAGGTCACGACCGTGACATCTAAGTCGGTCCTCTCCAGATATGCACCTATAAATAGATGACCCCCTCCTTCATTTAAGGTTTCTCTTCTACTCCATCCATGCTGGTAGGTTGTACCTTTATGCCCACTGAAGGAAGATGATCAACTACCACCAAAAACTACCTCTTTGGTGTCCTTGATATTCTAACATCTCAACTCCATCAAGATCTATCTCCTAGCCACGAAAGTGGTAAGATTTCAAATCTATAGCACCTTCATCCATCATCCATCTACTTCTCCATCTCCTATGAGAAAGAGCACAAGAAGAGAAGGAAGAAGGAGAGAGAATATCATCCTCATTTGTCTTGGTGTTCTTCCCCTCCTCGTCCAGATCTACCCCACCATTATATAGAAGAATGCTTCTCTTATGACCGCATCTGAGCTTAATTGGTAAACTAGGGTTTATCTGGATGAATATATGCTTAATTGGATTGATCATTGCTTAAATATAATTAATGATGATAATTCAATTATGATGTTTTAAACCTAATAAGAACGTTAAGTGTTCTATTGTTTGAGAAATTAGGGTTTCAGAAATATAAACCCTAGTTGGCTAAAATTAGGGTTTTGATGGTACATGAGTATGGAATTTAGTCAGGATAGCATTGTGGTAAATACTTTTTCATATTTTCTACAAATTTTGAATTTAATTGAATTTTTTATATGATATGGATAACTTAGTCATGCATATTGGAGAAAACTTTTAGAATATTTGAGTGTTCTTTGAATGTGGTTCTCGGTCGAACTATACTTCGACCAAAATGATGACAAAGTGCTTTTCAGTAGTGTAGTGTTTTATTTTTAACTATTTATTGGTAACTCCAAATGATCTGAAATTTTAACTGGAGATCTGAAACTCAATCATAAACAAAATTAAAATTTTCAAAATTTTTGGATGCGTTTAAACATTATCATTAGACAAATTACAATAATTGACATTTCTGCAAAAATTTGGATAGCAGTGCACTATTCGATTTTTATTTATTTAATGGAAGATTTAAATGATCTCAATATTTAAATGTAGAATTGCAACTCCATTATACACAACATGCTAAATTTGCATAATATTTGGAGAAGGTTTGATCTCTGAAATACACGAATTCACATAAACCTTTTTTGTACAGAAAAATTTGCTGAAATAAGAAAAAGTTTAGTGAGGGGTCAATGTGCAATTAACCCAAGAAGATCAATTGCTCTATATGGTCAACCTAACACACAAGGAGCTCTCATAATTCATGATTAATCTAGAGAAACGAAATCCTAGAGATAGAGAGAGTTAGGGTTTGAGAGGAAAAATTGATGGAGCTGCTGACCTAGGGTTTTGCAGTCCAAGGAATGATGAAATCATGTAAGTTTAGCTTCTTTGGATATAGTTTCATGGTGAATCTTATCTCACATGTCAAAATTCTATCTCTCCTTTAATTTGATCCAAAATGGTATCAAAACTTCCCCTTTTCTCACTCTTTCTTCATAATCCCTCATTTTTAGGGTTTCTGAGTTGAAAGGAAGAAGAATTGGGTGAATTGCTAGGGATTTGATAAGGATTCGAGATTTTCAGATATGGGATACGTTTTTAAGGTGTTTTCACACCTTAGGGTGAGTGGGAACTTCCTTTAAACAGTATATTTCATGAAAATTGGTTAAATCAACCATAATCTTTAATTTCTTAGTATGCGACTACAAACCCTGAATTGTCTATTTGTTCTAAGTTCTTGCAAAATGATATGAAATGGATTCTTCCTTTGTTTGAATGAATTTCAGATGATAAAATCATATTAGAAATGTATACAATGCATTCTAATGAGAGTTCCCTAAGTATTCACAGAGGTTATAAGAGTAAACTGAAATGTAGAGAATTTTTCTATGACTGAAATTTGTTGTATAAGTAAATAGAGAAATTTTCTTATCTAGATCCCCTTGGTTTTGAATGATTGTTTATCTAAATTCATAGTACATATATGTCAGATACTATCATGGATTTTATTTAAAGTGAGTAGTGTTTGTTTGGTATCTCGGTGAAGAGGGTGAAACCCAAGATGCGAGGAAAGTTGGATATTTTTGCGAATAGATATCGTGAAATCCATTTGAAGGGATTTTCTTGACATGATAGACTTTATTTATTCAATGTTATTATTGATGCATGATATCCCAGTGAATGGCATGGAAACCAAAATTTATCTCGGTTCCAAGGTTTCATATATATATATATATATTGATTTTATATGATTTGTTGATAGTAGTCTTTATTCAGTGAATGATAATGTCATATGAAATCCTTATGAGAGCCATGTGATAAGTGAATGAGTTCAATGAAACCCTAAGGATAGGGTGTTCAATGAATTAAGATTTTTGATTACCATGTTCTTAGTATGAGATGCACAACCCAGGATTTGGGTCGATGTGCATGTCTTCCAAGAAAGTGCAAATAATTTATGGGTGCAAATGATGATTACTTGTATGCCAAGTAATTAGCTCTCATCAGTATATTAAGATGTTTAATTGCATGATTATAGTGTATAAGTGCCAAATGGACATGCATTATGTTTATTTAAGTATTTTAGTCTGCTTGCATGTATAGTATGTTGATTACTCAGTATATTATAGTGTTTTGAATATACTGCTCTGCCATGTTTTGAATGATATACATGATGTATTATAACTTCAAATAAGTAGACGCGGCACCATAGAGTTACTAGAGTCAATTATAAGTAAGAGAAGGGTACAATGTAGAAAGATCTTTCTAGGAATAATAAAATAATAGACTTAGGAGCCCTGAACACCATAGAACCCCTATGTGAGGTCTGCGCCTTAGGGGTGAAACGACCTAACCCTAGTAGTGTCCAGTATACGTGGGTAGGAATGTGCTATCAGGTGCCACGGGGGACGAAGCCCTAATGGAAGTCTCCTTAAATTTTAGTTTGTAGTGTCCAACATCAACCAGAAGTCCTGGTGGAACTAGAGTACAGAAAATCCAAGAGGTGGCTTGACTCTCCGCATGTGTGCTCAGGTTAGAGGAGGAGTCTAGTTTAGGCCAGAGAGCCATTTCCCTGTTGCGACCAGGAGAGTAGTCAGGCTTAGCATTTCCCAAGTGTGTCTGGTAAGTCTTGTACGGTGTGATCGTAGTGCACTATGAGTCTTCATATGTAGATTACACTGCATATGATCAGGGCATAATAAAATGAATGAGATGTCAAACAAGTGTGTACAATTATTCAATTATTCTTTGTATGTTTCTCAATTATTAATTCTCTTTATGATCAATCAAGCATTTCATATATTGATTCACTCTTATAGATATTTAGAGTATCCTGCCATATTTATGATTGTCAATTATTAGACTCTTTAAAGCTTATAGTTGTTATAATTGATATCAATTGCTCAAAAGTATATCTGTAATTGTATCTGTGCTTTATATTGTTTCTTTGAAGTACTCATTCACTGAGCGAGTAGGCTCACCCCTCTGCTCACAATTTTTAGGAAAATCACATGGACTTGAAGAAGATATCATTGCATCAGAGTAGATCTGCCACAAGAGTTAAGTATGAGTATAGTTAAGTTCAGTCGGTCCTTGTCACTCTAGGTCCTTGTAAAGAAATAAGAGAGAGTTTTGAATGATGATGTATAACATTATTCCTCTTTAAGCAATATGTGTGAATCAACAAGTCATATGTGCTTAAAAGTATGAGGAACATAATGAATGTTCATACATGCATTTTTACTGTTGAAATGAGATTAGAGAAATCAATGTTTAGATTCCCTTGTAAAGTTGGTTTATGTGGTTCAATGCGAGAAAACAAAGAGTTTTGAAAGAGAAGAAAAAGTTAAGGGTGATCTTTGTATTACGTTAAATCCTCAATTTATGCCCTAATCTCATGATTAGTGGAAATTTTGAGATCGGGGTGTAACAACCTTGGTATCAGAGCTTAGGCTAAGTTGTCAGGGATCATTAAGATAGTAAGTTAGAGTCATAAGTGTGGCGGATAGGAGATGTTATGATATTAGCTCTGGGGATTTGAGTATTTGGATATCCTGGCCCGGTATCTGAGTACTTGGAACAACTAGTATCAAGCTACTCTATCTATTCTTTCATTTATACCATGGCCAGGTATACAGTAGAAGGAAGGGCTAGAGAGGAACCCTAGAAATATTAGGTTTATGAACAAGATAAGTAACATGAATTAAGAGCATAAATATAAAATGAGATAGAACTTTCATTTCATATTGTTATTTTATTGGAGATGAATAGAAAAGCTCTTATATGTTTGAATTCGGATATTCAGTATTTTGAAATATATATGGGTCTTTAAGATTTGTTGTACACTATGCAGTTGTAACATTTATTGATTACATTCTTTGTATCAAGTAGACTAGAAATGATCTTTGAATGAACTTTCCTAAGTGGATATTCTTTCCACATGTTTGAGATTAATAGGAGTTGATTAATATTAAGTAGATCTTGGCTTCAGGGTTGTAGGTTCGGCCTGGTCCGGCTGACAAGATGCATTCCTGGGATCTAATGACTCCTATTAACAATATGATAAGAGTAGACTCTAGATAAATTAGACCCACATCATAGTGAGAATGTACATACACTAAGATGTTGAAACATATGGGAAAGATTAGAATAGTTAAGAATCAGTTGGAACTGATATCTGAGACCCAACTTTGGGGCCTCAAATGAGAAATCCTTAATTGGGAATAAAGGAACACGACGTAAGGTTCAGATTAAGTTTAATGATTAATATTATAAGAACTCTAAATATGAAATATGGAAAAGATATGAGAAAAGTATGTAAGGGCCTAGGTAGTAAGAATCAATCATTAGGAATGGATTATATAACTGAGTACAATGTTTTTATGTACTCCAAAGCAAAGGAAAAATAGAAGAAAAGAGTTAAGTATATGATAAGTAAATATAAGTGAAGATTCTTCAGAAGAGTTAAAATAAAGAGAATTAGATAAATATGTAAATCATAAGACTAGGATAAGAAACTAAGTTAAAACAAAGATAAATATTGGAAATGATGAGCTTGATTACGGAATGAGGGTTATGATATAATTGAGAGCATGGAATGTATACCTTTATTAATAAGTCGAATACATTCATCCTTACTACCTTTGGATTCCAAGTCTCTATAGAACAATAAACAAGTTTCTAAAAAAAAGAACAAAAGTGTAGCTTAACAAAATGAATAAGTTATACAAAGGTAGACTATACTTAGGAAGGAAAAACTTGATATAAGAGAAACTATGTTTCACCCATTCATGAGCTGTTCGATTTAAAATGAAGGATATGTAATGTATTAAACATGAGTTGAAACTAGTAGAGATATTATTGATTTAGAATTTCAACTTCACATTAGTAGAAGGATAAAAAGAAATATGTGCAACATGGTATACATGATCATACACATGAATAAGAAACATGATCATAAGAGAAAAGTAGAAGTTAAAGATAATAGGTGGAAGAGTAGTATATGGTAAGAGGATTATGGAAAGTAAGGAAGGGTTTGCAACATGGTGATTAATATATATTATAAAAGAAAGAGGTTAGGAGATTCAATCAAGTGCTATTTAGTCAAGTATCCTTGTTGATAACTAATTAAACCTACATATGTGTCTCATAACTGTCTTCTCTTCGATATATTACTTAATGAGAGAAATGTGGGAATGAAATGATAAGAAACCTAATCATATATGATGCATGACCACCATGGTAGAGGCATCTAGTAAATGTAATAATGACACACAATATGATGATGAAACCCTAGAAGGGTAAATTGAGAATGTAATCTATATGAATGGCCAATTAAGATGAAGGAAATTCAATTGATAAGATAAGGAAGACTTTAGTAAAAACTTGTGAGATCCAAAGTTTGAATTTCAAATTAAGGGAGCAAAGTCACACCACAACAACGTCATTCTACTGATAAAGGCCAAACCCTAGAATGTTTAGAGTTGTAGTAGTTCAAGGGTTGTCACTAGTGATTTGACCTTAAATACTAGCATTTCTATAAAACAAGATCATGAAATTTGCACTATGAGAAGTAAACTAGAACTGATAGTAATCCTAGCTAATCTGAAAGGTAGATAAACAATATGGAAATGATTTAGAGCAAAGGGTAAGAAATAGATTTGAAATATAAGAGGTGTGTTCTGAACAAAAGGAGAAATACAATATGAGTGAAGTGTGATATGAAATAAATTCTTGCAGTAATAGCAAGAATGATGAATAATCTATTCATACCTTATATGTTTCAATTTTAGGGATGTTTAAGAGCAACTACCTGTAAGAAAATGCAAGAAGTCTGGAGGAAAATTCAAGCTAGAGATGAGTATAGGAGGAAAAGATTACATGGTCATTGAAGCCATCCTAAACACAATCTTCAGTAAGAAAATAGGAGAAGCACATTTTTCTCTGCTGCCCCCAGTGAAAAAGACATAGTGGGCTACAAACATAAGGTGTGGGATAAGTTGACAGGGGAACCTGAGCATAGCCTAAAAAAGTACAAGGCAACCCTAATCACTTCTGCTTCATCTTTATTATCTAAAAGATAACATCAAACATTGTAACACCCCACTTTTCACAACATGTAAAAATCACTAAGCGGAGGCTCTTTACTCAAGGGGGTGTCACAAAATGCTATTCATTGCAATTAAAGTAAATAAACATTTTGCATTGATATAAAATGATTCATACATAGTTCTTGGTAAAAGAAAACTACATCATAAACATTCATGATATCTCATTTACTTGGTGACATAACTAAACATGGTAAACATGACTTCTAGATCTCTGGATCATCTAGGTAAACGGCTCCCCACCAGGCAAAGCTTAAAGGTCTCCTAATCTTGATTTCTCTTTTTATCCTTTACTTGCTCCAAGTCCTGTGAACATCGTGTCCCCAGCCATGCAAAACATACAACACGTCAGTAAGCGGTATTTGGCACTTTATATGACATAAAAGTAAATATAACATGACATGATAAAAGAATGACTTGACATACTTGACATAAACCTTAACATGGATTTTTCTTAATCATTCATGATTCATAATTTGCATGTTGAATTGAATAGTAAATATATGCAACCCTCTATGACGCCCCCTTTTTTTTTTTTTTTGATAACTGAAGCCCTTTGTATTAGTTTAACAACTAGCTACAAAAGGATCACATAGCTTGATCGGGAACAAACTAGTGAAGATCGTGCCCAGACTACTTCCCACTCCTAGTCTAGCCAGAGAGTGAGCTGCATCATTTCCTTCTCTATAGGTATGAGAGAAAATAACTGAAGAGAAAAACTTAGTTGCTGATCTAATCTCCTGAAACATCACCATCATCGGGCTGGCACCATGAACAACATTGGTAACTCTGTTATATATGTTCAGGGCGTCAGTTTCGACCTCAATAAGATCCAGACCCCTATCCTGGGCTACTTCTAAGGCATAACGGATAGCGTAGGCTTCAGCAGTGATCACATCCCATCCAGTACTGAAGGTCTTGGCAGCCATCAATAGCGTTTTGCTATTATGATCACGGTAAATAGCCGCCACACTGATCATGTTGTGCGGTAAGAACGTAGCGTCCACATTAATCTTTATGTATCCCTGCAAAGGAGGCCGCCATCTGCAGCTGAGTCGTGTAAGGACAGAAGCTGCTGGGGGGGCCGAGGAGTAGGAATCATCTTTAAAAGACTGAACCCAGTGTTGGATCCCATGCGCCGTAATGAGAGGTTGGAGCAGACAGCTCTCAAACAAAGCCTTATTTCTGCAAATCCAGGCTGAAAGGCAGGCAGCAGTAAAAAGGATGATGGATTCCTCATTCCCTTTAGTGATGAACCATAGCAGCAGCTCAGTGAAGTGGTGTGTCGGGCTTCCTGAGAGGATAGGCTGAAGGTGCACCGAGTTCCAAATAGTCAAGGCATGGGTACAATGGAGCAGAGAGTGGATAGTTGTTTCAGCTTCTGTTTTGCAAATCTCGCACAGGTCTGTCTGGAGCACATGGCGTCCCTTAAGATTTGATAGCACAGGGAGTTGATTTGAAACACACCTCCAAAGGAAGTGTTTTAGTTTTGGTGGCAGCTTCATCTTCCAAATCGCGGGCCACAGCTCCGTCTGGAGGGGAGAACAGTTGTTCTGTGCAACAGATTTATGGCCATTAAAACCCAGCCAGTAGGCCGACCTCACTGTGAAGAGGCCATCCCGGTTGGGATACCAGTATCTTGATGCTGGTTGGGAAAAGGAAACAGGGATTTTTCGTATAGCATCAACCTGTACCTCCACTAGAAGCTTCTCCAGCAAACTAATGTCCCATTGGTTACTCACAGGACATACGAGTTCCTTGACAGATGTAGGAATATAACCCGTAAAATCCTCTTTCAAAACACCGACCCCCTGTCTCAGCGGTATCCAGTCATCGAGCCATATGTTTGTTGTTGAATCCCTGTTAGTATTCCATCTCAGTCCCTCCCTCAACAGAGCCTTTGCGCCCCAAATGCTGCGCCAAGAGTAGTTAGGATCGTACCCTCTAGCCGCTTCAGAGAAATCACAGTTTTTGTAGTACCTTGGTTTGAGGATGGAAGCCACCAAAGAAGTTGGATCATTGTGAAGCCTCCAGGCTTGTTTCGCCAGTAGAGCTGTGTTGAAAACCTTGAGGTCCCTGAAGCCCAGGCCACCGTTCTTTTTAGAATTGCACAGCTTCTCCCATGACAACCAGTGCATTTTCCTCTTCCCGTCTTTACTACCCCACCAGAAGTTTGCAAGCATACTTGTTATATCGTCAACTGTAGCATCCGGCAGCCTGAAAACACCCATCATATACGAAGGTATAGCCTGCACTATAGATTTGATCAAAATCTCTTTCCCCGCCTGGCTTAGCATTTTTTCTTTCCATCCGTTGATCTTCTTTCGTATTTTTTCTTTGAGGTCGCCAAACACCTTCCTTTTGGATCTGCCTATGATGGTAGGGAGGCCAAGGTATTTTTCATGTTTTTCCACCCCTTTGACTTTAAGAACGTCTAGGATCTGGGCTCTTCTTTCCTCGGTGACATTCTTGCTGAAGGTGATCTCCGTCTTAGGAGCACATGATTACTAGAAAATCCCTTGATGCTAGGAAAGCCCTTGACGACCCCTTAAGGTCCATGATTCGGAAGCATATAAAAGCTAGTTCAATTCCATTCAAATTGATCATTAAAATAGCATTAACATTATCATTAACATTAGCATTAACATTAACATGATCATTGAATTTTAACATGATGGGATTTCTACCCTTGAATCATAATGGGATTTCTCCCTCATAAACCATAACAGGGTTTCCCCTTCTTGAACATGATCTATTAATCTTTAATTCATAATCACTAATCATAATAAAAGTTTTTACTATATACCATAAGCAATCAATCAACCAATGAGAAATATACATGATATCATCTTAAGAAAACACTCACATTCCACAAAAACATCTAAGGTGCATAATCATAGATAACAACCAATAAATCAAAATACTTGTACCAAATATGCATGTCCCACTTACCTGATTCAAAGATTCTTAACGTAACTCATCCTTCATCATCTAGCCACATGCCAAACCTTATTAACAACAAGATTGTATACATGCATTAGATTCTTATCATTTACCCTAACTATCCTCATTTTAAGGGTTTTGGCCAAGTTAGGCTACAAGTTGCTTATTTGTACATTTGATGACCTTATACTGATTTAGAGTCCATCATGTGGGTGTGGTCCAAGTGTCATGCCATTAAGGCATTCCATGCACCTTATATGCTTATTTCAAGATTTAAGGCATAGTCATGCATTCTAGGGTCAAAAGACTCACAATAGAGCATACATGGTTATGATCCAAACAAGATAGGGATCCAAGCATAAAGAATGGTTTAGGATAGCAAGAATATAATGTAAGAACCATATATAAAGTGAGGTGAGGTCCACTAGGGTCTAGGGATCAAACCACCAACATGGGTTACCAACATTCAATCATACATGCAATTATGTGTCAAATGAATCAACCATATAAAGGGGCATATTAGGGATTGATATTAGAGTCAAACAGAGACATATATCACTGATTTAAAGTTGATTAGGCATTGGTTCATCATTAATTGGAAAGATTATCATACAAGGGCAAAGTACATCATTATAGTCCAATATGGTCACATATGTACAAAAGGAGGCATTTATGAGCAATAGGGAGAAGAGAACCTTCATTAGGTCTACTAAGACATTAGAGTTACTGATTCGATGCTTCAATGGTTATATATATGCATCAAAGTTCCAAACTTCATCATAACATTGCATTAAATATGTTAAGAAGATCAAAAGATAGCATTTTTGGAAAAATAGGAGAACTAGGATGATATTCAGGTCTAGAAACTATGACCAAGTTGTAGATCTTTTCGAGAGGATCGATTTGATATATTGGTTCACTATATTTGGCCAATGGGTGAGAGAGATATCCAATTTAGATGTTTTATAACCAATCTATAAAGAAAGGATATACCATTACCATGTTATCATGCGAGAGATCGCAGCCCTCAAAGTGCGATCGAACGGCTCACATGGATCTACATCTCCCAGGTCAAGGGCGTGCAACTGGGCCGACTTCCTTCTTGGTCACTTGGGACCCTGGCCCGATTACAGATTTGGGCCCATCCGTCCGTTCGTTGCTGCCCGATCAGAGGTCTTCACGCGATCCCTGTGTGAAACAGGGGACGAAGCAGCGCACCTTTGCTCCTGCTTCCCACCGATGCTGCACCTGCTACAGCCACGGGGAAGCAACACGGCATTGTAGGCAGCAATGGCGGCGGACCCCCTTCAGTCCGTCCTGGCAATGGGCGGCAAGGGTGGTCGTTGCTAGCGGCGCCTGCTGGCTACCGGCGGTCGCCTCCCAGCCAGACCTGACAGTGCATGAGATGTAGGGGCGGCGTTGCTGGTCTCCTCGGGGAAGGAGATGACCCAACTAATGGAGCAGTTATCAGGGGGAGTCGGGGAGATATAGGCAGACAATAGAGAAGAGAATAGGGAGGATGATGGTTACAGACCATCTTGGTGGCTGCAACTCTTTGAGGAGAGGAGGGTCGAGCCCTTTTTGGGCATTTTTCCACATACCACAAGAGGGGAATCTGCTAGGGTTTGTTTGAAATGGGAGAGAGAGACGAACCTGTAGGAGGCACAATTTCAGGTAAATAAGCAGAGAGGAGGGAGATCGTGTCACGGAAGGGCAGGGTTGAACGCTGGCTTCGGTTTCACAAAAGAAACGGAGGAGGGAGACGACCGTGTTGTCGTCAGATCATCATTGGAAAGTTGGATGAGTCCGCGTAAATAGGAAAGTGACGAGGTGTCACACGTGAAAGTAATTGCAATGGTTGGACTTTAGGAAAAGGATGCAATTAATGTAATTTCGACTGATTCTATAGTAAAACTATATTTAAACCTTTCTAAATTTAATTGGGGGGTCAAACATGGTCATAATGACTCAAAATTTTAACCATATGTAAAATTGAAAGTCTAGAATATTCCTATGCCATTAGATCTCATTTTTGTACACATTTAGTCCCATAATTTCTATATTGACTATTAACATCCATATTAATGCATTAAAGGTAATGCAATTTGAAAAGACTCCTAATATTGCATCCTAGAGTCATAATTTCGAGTATTTCTCATTCAATGACCACATAGTCACCTCCTTAATCATTTACTAGGATTTATATCTACTTTAGAGGCCAGAGAAAAGAAAGGAGGACTAATATGAATTCATTGATATAAATAATGCATAATTGAAAATGAAAAATGAGTTTGAGTCTTATTTTAAGTTTTCTCATCCTATATTCGTTTAAGAACACCCATTATGGGTATTTTTCATAGAAGCCCCTTGACTATAATCATTTAGGAAAACTCCATCTTAATTTTTAATTTGGTCATGGAAATTGGGATGTGACAATTCTACCCACCTTGAGCAAATTTCGTCCCTGAAATTTTCTAGGGTACTACCAACCTTAGATTTTTGTTACTCCTTTATTTAATGAAATCTTGCATACTATGAAGGATAAAAAGGTCCATATATGTTGAAAATCTTGCATGAAAAGGGTTATGTAACATAGGACCACTTAGTTTTATACATTACCTATGTGAGCATGAATAATCTGTTATCTTACTCCTCATGTCTCCGGCTCATACCTAAGGTTTTATGAAACCAATCACATCTTTACACTTCGGGCACTTACTTACAACTTGTCATGACTTCCTAACATTAGGCATAAGTGACTATCTACCCCCAGGTCTTTATGTGCTTCCTACATATCTAGATATGTGGTGATCAGAGACATACCCAGAGATGTGGTATCTTAACATGCTACCTCTCACTCACTTACTAATGCATATGTCCCATACCACATGCACTAGTAAGAAAGGAGAAGTGTATACACGGTCTTATGCTCATGGCATTCCTCTTCAAGTCTCATTTGGATGGCCAAACCAATGCGAATGGAGAGGTTATCCCATTAGCTAGGGTAGGTTGATACTTGAGATCCAACTAGGTATTCTTCTATCCTCACCATATCTCCTCTAGTCATTCTATGATATAACATATATCCTTAGCAATCTATTCCTAAACCCTGACCATACATCTTTACTCTAGGGTTGACTATGAGAATCATGTTTTCCTAGTGGCCATTTACCAAAATTGCTATGATACCATATTGTAACACCCCACTTTTCACAACATGTAAATATCACTGAGAGGAGGCTCTTTACTCAAGGGGGTGTCACAAAATGATATTCATTGCAATTAAAGTAAATAAACACTTTGCATTGATATAAAATGATTCATACATAGTTCTTGGTAAAAGAAAACTACATCATAAACATTCATGATATCTCATTTACTTGGTGACATAACTAAACATGGTAAACATGGCTTCTAGATCTCTGGATCGTCTAGGTAAATGGCGCCCCACCAGGCAAAGCTTGAAGGTCTTCTAATCTTGATTTCTCTTTTTATCCTTTACTTGCTCTAAGTCCTGCGGACATCGCGTCCCCAGCCATGCAAAACATTCAACACGTCAGTAAGCGGTATTTGGCACTTTATACGACATAAAAGTAAATATAGCATGACATGATAAAAGAATGACTTGACATACTTGACATAAATCTTAACATGGATTTTTCTTAATCATTCATGATTCATAATTTGCATGCTGAATTGAATAGTAAATATATGCAACCCTCTATGACGCCCCCTTAGGAGCACATGATTGCTAGGAAAGCCCTTGATGCTAGGAAAGCCCTTGACGACCCCTTAAGGTCCATGATTCGGGAGCATATAAAAGCTAGTTCAATTCCATTCAACTTGATCATTAAAATAGCATTAACATTATCATTAACATTAGCATTAACATTAACATGAACATTGAATTTTAAGATAATGGGATTTCTCCCCTTGAATCATAATGGGATTTATCCCTCATAAACCATAACAGGGTTTCCCCTTCTTGAACATGATCTATTAATCTTTAATTCATAATCACTAATCATAATAAACATTTTTACTATAGACCATAAGCAATCAATCAACCAATGAGAAATATACATGATATCATCTTAAGAAAACACTCGCATTCCATAAAAACATCTAAGGTGCATAATCATAGATAAAAACCAATAAATAAAAATACTTGTACCAAATATGCATGGCCCACTTACCTAATTCAAAGATTCTTAACCAAACTCATCCTTCATCATCTAGCCACATGCCAAACCTAATTAACAATAAGATTGTATACATCCATTAGATTCTCGTCATTTACCCTAACTATATTCATTTTAAGGGTTTTGGCCAAGTTAGGCTACAAGTTTCTTATTTGTACATTTGATGACCTTATACTAATTTAGATTCCATCATGTGGGTGTGGTCCAAGTGTCATGCCATTAAGGCGTTCCATGCACCTTATATGCTTATTTCAAGATTTAAGGCATAGTCATGCATTCTAGGGTCAAAAGACTCACAATAGAGCATACATGGTTATGATCCAAACAAGATAGGGATCCAAGCATAAACAATGGTTTAGGTCAGCAAGAATATAAGATAAGAATCATATATAAAGTGAGGTGAGGTCCACTAGGGTCTAGGGATCAAACCACCAACATGGGTTACCAACATTCAATCATACATGCAATTATGTGTCAAATGAATCAACCATATAAAGGGGCATATTATGGATTGATATTAGAGTCAAAGAGAGACATATATCATTGATTTAAAGTTGATTAGGCATTGCTTCATCATTAAGTGGCAAGATTAGCATAAAAGGGCAAAGTACATCATTATAGTCCAATATGGTCACATATGTACAAAAGGAGGCATTTATGAGCAATATGGAGAAGAGAACCTTGATTAGGTCTACTAAGACATTAGAGTTACTGATTCGATGCTTCAATGGTTATATATATGCATCAAAGTTCCAAACTTCATCATAACATTGCTTTAAATATGTTAAGAAGATCAAAAGATATCATTTTTTGAAACATAGGAGAACTAGGATCATATTCAGGTCTAGAAACTATGACCAAGTTGTAGATCTTTTTGAGAGGATCAATTTGATATATTGGTTCACTGGATTTGGCCAATGGGTGAGAGAGATATCCAATTTAGAAGTTTTATAACCAATCTATAGAGAAAGGATATACCATTACCATGTTATCATGCGAGAGATCGTAGCCCTCAGAGTGAGATCCAACGGCTCACATGCATCTGCATCTCCCAGGTCAGGGGCGTGCAGCTGGGCCGGCTTCCTTCTTGGGCACTTGGGACCCAGGCCCGATTACAGATTTGGGCCCAACCGTCCGTTCGTTGCTGCGCGATCGGAGGTCTTCACGCGATCCCTGTGTGAAATAGGGGACGAATCAGAGCACCTTTGCTCCTGCTTCCCGCCGACGCTGCACCTGCTGCAACCACAGGGAAGCAACACGGCGGTGTAGGAAGCAATGGCGGAGGACCCCCATTAGTCCGTCTTGGCAATGGCCGACAAGGGTGGCCGTTGCTAGCGGCGCGTGCTGGCTGCCGGCAGTCTCCTCCCAGCCAGACCGGATGGTGCGCCTGATGTAGGGGCGGCGCTGCTGGTCTCCTCGGGGAAGGCGATGACCCCACTACTGGAGCAGTTATCAGGGGGAGTCGGGGAGATATAGGCAGACGACAGAGAAGAGAATAGGGAGATGACTGTGTTGTCGTCAGATAATCAATGGACAGTCGGATGAGTCCGCGTAAATAGGAAAGTGACGAGGTGTCAAGCGTGACAGTAAATGCAAGGGATGGACTTTAGGAAAAGGATGCAAGTAATGTAATTTCGACTGATTCTATTGTAAAACTATATTAAAACCTTTCTAAATTTAATTGGAGGGTCAAACATGGTCATAATGACTCAAAATTTTAACCATATATAAATTGAAAGTCTAGAATATTCCTATGCCATTAGATCTCATTTTTGTACACATTTAGGCCCATAATTTCTATATTGACTATTAACATCCATATTAATGCATTAAAGGTAATGCAATTTGAAAAGACTCCTAATATTGCATCCTAGAGTCATAATTTTGAGTATTTCTCATTCAATGACCACATAGCCACCTCCTTAATCATTTACTAGGATTTACATCTACTTTAGAGGATAGAGAAAAGAAAGGAGGACTAATATGAATTCATTGATATAAAGAATGCATAATTGAAAACAAAATATGAGTTTGAGTCTTATTTTCAGTTTTCTCGTCCTATATTCGTATAAGAACACCCATTATGGGTATTTTTCATAGAATCCCCTCGACTATAATCATTTAGGAAAACTCCATCTTAATTTTTAATTTGGTCATGAAAATTGGGATGTGACAATTCTACCCACCTTGAGCAAATTTCGTCCCCGAAATTTTCTAGGGTCCTACCCACCGTAGATTTTTGTTACTCATTTATTTAATGAAAGCTTGCATACTATGAAGGATAAAAAGGTCCATATATGTTGAAAATCTTGCATGAAAAGGGTTATGTAACATAGGACATCTTAGTTTTATACATTACCTATGTGAGCATGAATAATCTGTTATCTTACTCCTCATGTCTCCGACTCATACCTAAGGTTTTATGAAACCAATCACATCTTTACACTTAGGGCACTTACTTACAACTTGTCATGACTTCCTAACATTAGGCATAAGTGACTATCTACCCTCATGTCTTTATGTGCTTCCTACATATCTAGATATGTGGTGATCAGACACATACCCATAGATGTGGGATCTTAACATGCTACCTCTCACTCACTTACTAATGCATATGTCCCATACCACATGCACTAGTGAGAAAGGAGAAGTGCATACATGGTCTCATGCTCATGGCATTCCTCTTCAAGTTTCATTTGGATGGCCAAACCAATGAGAATGGAGAGGTTATCCCATTAGCTAGGGTAGGTTTATACTTGAGATCCAACTAGATATTCTTCTATCCTCACCATACCTCCTCTAGTCATTCTATGATATAACATATATCCTTAGCAATCTATTCCTAAACCCTGACCATACATCTTCACTCTAGGGTTGACTATGAGAATCATGTTTGCCTAGTGGCCATTTACCAAAATTGCTCTGATACCATATTTTAACACCCCACTTTTCACAACATTTAAATATCACTGAGCGGAGGATCTTTACTCAAGGGGGTGTCACAAAATGCTATTCATTGCAATTAAAGTAAATAAACACTTTGCATTGATATAAAATGATTAATACATAGTTCTTGGTAAAAGAAAACTACATCATAAACATTCATGATATCTCATTTACTTGGTGACATAACTAAACATGGTAAACATGGTTTCTAGATCTCTGGATCGTCTAGGTAAATGGTGCCCCACCAGGCAAAGCTTGAAGGTCTCCTAATCTTGATTTCTCTTTTTATCCTTTACTTGCTCCAAGTCCTGCGGACATCGTGTCCCCAGCCATGCTAAACATACAACATGTCAGTAAGTGGTATTTGGCACTTTATATGACATAAAAGTAAATATAACATGACATGATAAAAGAATGACTTGACATTCTTGACATAAACCTTAACATGGATTTTTCTTAATCATTCATGATTCATAATTTGCATGTTGAATTGAATAGTAAATATATGCAACCCTCTATGATGCCTCCTTAGGAGCACATGATTGCTAGGAAAGCCCTTGATGCTAGGAAAGCCCTTGACGACCCCTTAAGGTCCATGATTCACGAGCATATAAAAGCTAGTTCAATTCCATTCAACTTGATCATTAAAATAGCATTAACATTATCCTTAACATTAGCATTAACACTAACATGATCATTGAATTTTAACATAATGGGATTTCTCCCCTTGAATCATAATGGGATTTCTCCCTCATAAACCATAACAGGGTTTCCCCTTCTTGAACATGATCTATTAATCTTTAATTCATAATCACTAATCATAATAAAAGTGTTTACTATAGACCATAAGCAATCAATCAACCAATGAGAAATATACATGATATCATCTTAAGAAAACACTCACATTCCATAAAAACATCTAAGGTGCATAATCATAGATAACAACCAATAAATAAAAATACTTGTACCAAATATGGATGGCCCACTTACCTGATTCAAAGATTCTTAACCTAACTCATCCTTCATCATCTAGCCACATGCCAAACCTGATTAACAACAAGATTGTATACATCCATTAGATTCTCATCATTTACCCTAACTATCTTCATTTTAAGGGTTTTGACCAAGTTAGGCTACAAGTTGCTTATTTGTACATTTGATGACCTTATACTGATTTAGAGTCCATCATGTGGGTGTGGTCCAAGTGTCATGCCATTAAGGCGTTCCATGCACCTTATATGCTTATTTCAAGATTTAAGGCATAGTCATGCATTCTAGGGTCAAAAGACTCACATTAGAGCATACATGGTTATGATCCAAACTAGATAGGGATCCAAGCATAAAGAATGGTTTAGGTCAGCAAGAATATAACATAAGAACCATATATAAAGTGAGGTGAGGTCCACTAGGGTCTAGGGATCAAACCACCAACGTGGGTTACCAACATTCAATCATACATGCAATTATGTGTCAAATGAATCAACCATATACAGGGGCATATTATGGATTTATATTAGAGTCAAAGAGAGACATATATCACTGATTTAAAGTTGATTAGGCATTGGTTCATCATTAAGTGGAAAGATTAGCATAAAAGGGCAAAGTACATCATTATAGTCCAATATGGTCACATATGTACAAAAGGAGGCATTTATGAGCAATAGGGAGAAGAGAACCTTCATTAGGTCTACTAATACATTAGAGTTACTGATTTGATGCTTCAATGGTTACATATATGCATCAAAGTTCCAAACTTCATCATAACATTGCATTAAATATGTTAATAAGATCAAAAGATAGAATTTTTGGAAAAATAGGAGAACTAGGATCATATTCAGGTCTAGAAACTATAACCAAGTTGTAGATCTTTTCGAGAGGATCGATTTGATATATTGGTTCACTGGATTTGGCCAATGTGTGAGAGAGATATCCAATTTAGAAGCTTTATAATCAATCTATAGAGAAAGGATATACCATTACCATGTTATCATGCGAGAGATTGTAGCTCTCAGAGTGCGATCCAACGGCTCACATGCATCTGCATATCCCAGGTCAGGGGCGTGCAGCTGGGCCGGCTTCTTTCTTGGGCACTTGGGACCCAGGCCCGATTACAGATTTGGGCCCAGCCGTCCGTTCGTTGCTGCCCGATCGGAGGTCTTCACGCGATCCCTGTGTGAAACAGGGGACGAAGTAGAGCACCTTTGCTCCTGCTTCCCGTCGACACTGCACCTGCTGCAGCCACGGGGATGCAACACGGCGGTGTAGGTAGCAATGGCGGCGGACCCCCTTCAGTCTGTCCTGGCAATGGGCGACAAGGGTGGTCGTTGCTAGCGGCGCCTGCTGGCTGCCGGCGGTCTCCTCCCATCCGGACCTGATGGTGCGCCAGATGTAGGGGCGGCACTGCTGGTCTCCTCAGGGAAGGCGATGACCCCACTACTGGAGCAGTTATCAGGGGGAGTCGGGGAGATATAGGCAGACGATAGAGAAGAGAATAGGGAGGATGATGGTTACAGACCATCTTGGCAGCTGCAACTCTGGGAGGAGAGGAGGGTCGAGCCCTTTTTGGGCATTTTTCCACATACCACAAGAGGGGAATATGCTAGGGTTTGTTTGAAAATGGAGAGAGAGACGAACCTGTAGGAGGAACAATTTCGGTTAAATAAGCAGAGAGGAGGGAGATCGTGTCACGGAAGGGCAACGTTGAACGTTGGCTTCAGTTTCACAAAAGAAACGGAGGAGGGAGACGACCATGTTGTCGTCAGATCATCATTGCATAGTCGGATGGGTCCGCGTATATAGGAAAGTGACAAGGTGTCACGCGTGACAGTAATTACAAGGGATGAACTTTAGGAAAAGGATGCAAGTAATGTAATTTCGACTGATTCTATAGTAAAACTATATTTAAACCTTTCTAAATTTAATTGGAAGGTAAAACATGGTCATAATGACTCAAAATTTTAACCATATGAAAAATTGAAAGTCTAGAATATTCCTGTGCCATTATATCTCATTTTTGTACACATTTAGGCCCTTAATTTCTATATTGACTATTAACATCCATATTAATGCATTAAAGGTAATGCAATTTGAAAAGACTCCTAATATTGCATCCTAGAGTCATAATTTCGAGTATTTATCATTCAATAACCACATAGTCACCTCCTTAATCATTATCTAGGATTTACATTTACTTTAGAGGACATAGAAAAGAAACGAGGACTAATATGAATTCAATGATATATATAATGCATAATTGAAAACGAAATATGAGTTTGAGTCTTATTTTAAGTTTTCTCATCCTATATTCGTATAAGAACACCCATTATGGGTATTTTTCATAGAAGCCCCTCGACTATAATCATTTAGTAAAACTCCATCTTAATTTTTAATTTGGTCATGAAAATTGGGATGTGACAATTCTACCCACCTTGAGAAAATTTCATCCCCGAAATTTTCTAGGGTACTACCCACCTTAGATTTTTGTTACTCCTTTATTTAAAAGCTTGCATACTATGAAGGATGAAAAGGTCCATATATGTTGAAAATCTTGCATGAAAAGGGTTATGTAACATAGGACATCTTAGTTTTATACATTACCTATGTGAGCATGAATAATCTGTTATCTTACTCCTCATGTCTCCGACTCATACCTAAGGTTTTATGAAACCAATCACATCTTTACACTTAGGGCACTTACTTACAACTTGTCATGACTTCCTTACATTAGGCATAAGTGACTATCTACCCTCATGTCTTTATGTGCTTCCTACATATCTAGATATGTGGTGATCAGACACATACCCATAGATGTGGGATCTTAACATGCTACCTCTCACTCACTTACTAATGCATATGTCCCATACCACATGCACTAGTGAGAAAGGAGAAGTGCATACATGGTCTCATGCTCATGTCATTCCTCTTCAAGTCTCATTTGGATGGCCAAACCAATGAGAATGGAGAGGTTATCCCATTAGCTAGGGTAGGTTGATACTTGAGATCCAACTAGATATTCTTCTATCCTCACCATACCTCCTCTAGTCATTCTATGATATAACATATATCCTTAGCAATCTATTCCTAAACCCTGACCATACATCTTCACTCTAGGGTTGACTATGAGAATCATGTTTGCCTAGTGGCCATTTACCAAAATTGCTCTGATACCATATTGTAACACCCCACTTTTCACAACATGTAAATATCACTGAGCGGAGGCTCTTTACTCAAGGGGGTGTCACAAAATGCTATTCATTGCAATTAAAGTAAATAAACACTTTGCATTGATATAAAATGATTCATACATAGTTCTTGGTAAAAGAAAACTACATCATAAACATTCATGATATCTCATTTACTTGGTGACATAACTAAACATGGTAAACATGGCTTCTGGATCTCTAGATCATCTAGGTAAATGGCTCCCCTCCAGGCAAAGCTTGAAGGTCTCCTTATCTTGATTTCTCTTTTTATCCTTTACTTGCTCCAAGTCCTACGGACATCGCGTCCCCAGCCATGCAAAAACATACAACACATCAGTAAGCGGTATTTGGCACTTTATATGACATAAAAGTAAATATAACATGACATGATAAAAGAATGACTTGACATACTTGACATAAACCTTAACATGGATTTTTCTTAATCATTCATGATTCATAATTTGCATGCTGAATTGAATAGTAAATATATGCAACCCTCTATGACGCCCCCTTAGGAGCACATGATTGCTAGGAAAGCCCTTGATGCTAGGAAAGCCCTTGACGACCCCTTAAGGTCCATGATTCGGGAGCATATATAAGCTAGTTCAATTCCATTCAACTTCATCATTAAAATAGCATTAACATTATCATTAACATTAGCATTAACATTAACATGGTCATTGAATTTTAACATAATGGGATTTCTCCCCTTGAATCATAATGGATTTCTCCCTCATAAACCATAACAGGGTTTCCCCTTCTTGAACATGATCTATTAATCTTTAATTCATAATCACTAATCATAATAAAAGTTTTTACTATAGACCATAAGTAATCAATAAACCAATGAAAAATATACATGATATCATCTTAAGAAAACACTCACATTCCATAAAAACATCTAAGGTGCATAATCATGGATAACAACCAATAAATAAAAATACTTGTACCAAATATGCATGGCCCACTTACCTGATTCAAAGATTCTTAACCTAACTCATCCTTCATCATCTAGCCACATGCCAAACCTGATTAACAATAAGATTGTATACATGCATTAGATTCTCATCATTTACTCTAACTATCTTCATTTTAAGTGTTTTGGCCAAGTTAGGCTACAAGTTGCTTATTTGTACATTTTATGACCTTATACTGATTTAGAGTCCATCATGTGGGTGTGGTCCAAGTGTCATATCATTAAGGCGTTCCATGCACCTTATATGCTTATTTCAAGATTTAAGGCATAGTCATGCATTCTAGGGTCAAAAGACTCACAATAGAGCATACATGGTTATGATCCAAACAAGATAGGGATCCAAGCATAAATAATGGTGTAGGTCAGCAAGAATATAACATAAGAACCATATATAAAGTGAGGTGAGGTCCACTAGGGTATAGGGATCAAACCACCAACGTGGGTTACCAACATTCAATCATACATGCAATTATGTGTCAAATGAATCAACCATATAAAGGGGCATATTATGGATTGACATTAGAGTCAAAGAGAGACATATATCAGTGATTTAAAGTTGATTAGGCATTGGTTCATCATTAAGTGGGAAGATTAGCATAAAACGGCAAAGTACATCATTATAGTCCAATATGGTCACATATGTACAAAAGGAGGCATTTATGAGAAATAGGGAGAAGCGAACCTTCATTAGGTCTACTAAGACATTAGAGTTACTGATTTGATGCTTCAATGGTTATATATATGCATCAAAGTTCCAAGCTTCATCATAACATTGCATTAAATATGTTAAGAAGATCAAAAGATAGCATTTTTGGAAAACTAGGAGAACTAGGATGATATTCAGGTCTAGAAACTATGACCAAGTTGTAGATCTTTTCGAGAGGATTGATTTGATATATTGGTTCACTGGATTTGGCCAATGGGTGAGAGAGATATCCAATTTAGAAATTTTATAACCAATCTATAGAGAAAGGATATACCACTACCATGTTATAATTTGAGAGATCGTAGCCCTCAGAGTGCGATCCAATGGCTCACATGCATCTGCATCTCCCAGGTTAGGGGCGTGCAGCTGGGCCGGCTTCCTTCTTGGGCACTTGGGACCCATGCCCGATTACAGATTTGGGCCCAACCGTCCGTTGGTTGCTGCCCGATCAGAGGTCTTCACGCGATCCCTGTGTGAAACAGGGGACGAAGCAGAGCACCTTTGCTCCTGCTTCCCGCCGACACTGCACCTACTGCAGCCACGGGGAAGCAACACGGCGATGTAGTAAGCAATGGTGGCAGACCCCCTTCAGTTCGTCCTGGCAATGGGCGGCAAGGGTGGCCGTTGCTAGCGGCGCCTGCTGGCTGCCGGCGGTCTCCTCCCAGCCGGACCTAATGGTGCGCTAGATGTAGGGGCGGCACTACTGGTCTTCTCGGGGAAGGCGATGACCCCACTACTGGAGCAGTTATTAGGGGGAGTCGGGGAGATATAGGCAGACGATAGAGAAGAGAATAGGGGGATGATGGTTACAGACCATCTTGGTAGCTGTAACTCTGTGAGGAGAGGAGGGTCGAGCCCTTTTTGGGCATTTTTCCACATACCATAAGAGGGGAATCTGCTAGGGTTTGTTTGAAATGGGAGAGAGAGACGAACCTATGGGAGGAATAATTTCGGGTAAATAAGCAGAGAGAGGGAGATCGTGTCACGGAAGGGCAGCGTTGAACGATGGCTTCGGTTTCACAAAAGAAACAGAGGAGGGAGACAACCGTGTTGTCATCAGATCGTCATTGGACAGTCGGATGAGTCCGCATAAATAGGAAAGTGACGAGGTGTCACGCGTGACAGTAATTGCAAGGGCTGGACTTTAGGAAAAGGATGCAATTAATGTAATTTCGACTGATTCTATAGTAAAACTATATTTAAACCTTTCTAAATTTAATTGGAGGGTCAAACATGGTCATAATGAGTCAAAATTTTAACCATATGTAAAATTGAAAGTCTAGAATATTCCTATGCCATTAGATCTCATTTTTGTACACATTTAGGCCCATAATTTCTATATTGACTATTAACATCCATATTAATGCATTAAAGGTAATGCAATTTGAAAAGACTCCTAATATTGCATCCTAGAGTCATAATTTCGAGTATTTCTCATTCAATGACCACATAGTCACCTCCTTAATCATTTACTAGGATTTACATCTACTTTAGAGGAGAGAGAAAAGAAAGGAGGACTAATATGACTTCATTGATATATATAATGCATAATTGAAAACAAAATATGAGTTTGAGTCTTATTTTAAGTTTTCTCATCCTATATTCGTATAAGAACACCCATTATGGGTATTTTTCATAGAAGCCCCTCGACTATAATCATTTAGGAAAACTCCATCTTAATTTTTAATTTGGTCATGAAAATTGGGATGTGACAAACACGGTCTTCACATGGTCTGAAACTGGGGGAATGTCTAAGGGAGACCTATTTCTCATCTGGTCAATGCTGAATAAGAAACCAGTGAATGTTAGAAGAGTTCTCATAGATAGATTGTCGGCAGTTGTAGGGTCTGAAGGCCATATAACGAGCATTGTATCTCATTTCTTGTGATGAGCATTGTATGGGAGGCCATATAACGAGCATTGTATCTCATTTCTTGGATATTCAACAAATGCAAAGATACAAGCCTACCAAAGGACATTCAAAAGACGATATAAAATCTTTGGTAAACACTAGAATTCTAGCACAGAAGGGAGACAAATTATTTTACAAGCAATATTTTTCCAAATGGTTGATCCCACTCCCAAAAATGGCATATTGTGACGCACACATGCTGCTACCCAGTGAAAAGGAGGTAGACAAAATGCACTCTAGTGCAATCAAAAGGGTTGTAGATCCACAATCATTGGCCAACACCAAACATGAACCAGAACTATTGCTAGAAATAGAAAAATGTAGGCCAGAGGAAAGAAGAAATTGACAATCAAGAAATGCAAGGCCAAGGCATCAAACATCCACCCAAGAAAGATAGAAGCGGAAAAACAATCATCCTTTGGATATATACGAGATTGCAATGATGAAGGGTTCTTTACTCCACCTCCTTTTCTCCCCATCATGGTTATTATACCTATGAATACTGTCAATCCAAGTGCACCATCTAACACACAAGAACATGTCATTGAGGCTATGAAAGGACCATGAATTGGTCCTGAGGCACCAAAGAAGCCAACCCCAACCCCTCCTACAACCGAAGTAGTGTCTGTGGTGGAGGGCAGCCTGAAGCGCCAAGCAACAAGTGTATATCAAGAACTAGATGTAGCATAGGAAGATGTTCATGAAGAACCTCCACAGTAGATGCAACAAAAGTAGCAGTCCAATTCTCAACGCTCCAAGCACTACTCCTTCAACACAAATCTCTGAGGCAGCTAGAGCAACACTACCATCGACTACAACCAAAAGACAACAACAACAAGGCCAACTGACCTTTGATGATGCATTAGGGCATCGGTTTTATGCCATGTGGGCACACATGCAACATCATTCTAAAGTAAATATAATATCACTTATAGCCTATATGCACTAACAACACAAATATTGAACATAGAAGCAATAATTGTGTCGTTGCCTCAATTTATGCATGAAGTCATCAACAACCAAGGGAAGATAATGGAGTCCATCAAGATGATGTACGAGGAGATGGTGGAATTCCAAAATGAAAGAGAGATCATACATTCTAAAAAATATATGATGTGCAAGGGCTATGAAGAAGCTATGCAAGATCTGGAAAAGGAACACAAACAGTTGGAGGAAGAGTGAAAAAAGATGGAAGCTAGATGCCTAGAAATAGAAGATGACAAGCTAGAAAGAGGCCAAGGAACCAGCCCCTCCCCTTCCCAATCTTCCTCGATCCCTTCCATCCCCGATGACCAGGATGACCAAGTAGTAAGTGCATCGCTATCACAAAAAGAAGAAAGTGCTAATGTACATAGAGATTAGTCATAGGGCGCTGCTAACGATAAGGAACAACCATCTCCCTAGCAGCCAGGAGCCGCCAAGTGCATTAACAAAAACATCATGTAGGGGCTTGACTTAAACTCTCAACCCATAGAGAGCAAGGGAAATCTGATTCCAAAACCTATAGGAAATACAGTTGGCAAGGACAAAACAAGTGGTAAGATATGATCCTCCTTCGACACTACAACAGTCAATAAATTCCTAGAGGGAATGTATAAGGGAGTGAAATCACCCCTTTACTAAAAATTTGAAGAATTGACATCCATTTCAAACACTCTCATAGGTATGTTGGAACGGGCATAAATTTTCCAAACTTATTAAACATTGGTATACAAAAGACCATTAGAAAGCAACAGAATAAAAAATAACTGACTATATTTGATTTCATAAAAGGTTTACAAAAATACATCAAATTCACCCATGAGGGTTTACATCAAGACACACAATCAGGATCTAGATAGAGGGAAGTCTAGACTACTACAATCTTGTCTCCAAGTAACATCTCCATCAACTGAGTCCAAGCCAAAAGCTAAGATCTTCCGTGTCTTATCCATCACCTTGCTCAACACCTGGGTGGTTGGGAAGGCACCCAACAAAATGGGAAAGGGAAGAAAAGTATGTGTCACAAAACTAGTCTAGGATATCAAGATAAGTAAAGCAAATAAAAACAGGCTAGGGTTCATCATCTGATGAAGATAACAAGAGTATGAGGCTATATACCAAAGAAGCTTGCCATTAACAATTATATCAAAAAGGATTTGCACGTAAGATAAGTATGCCTACCTAACTAAGTAGGGTTGAGGCACCTACCAGACCTCTAACCTTAGGTGAGGGGAGAATAAGACATTCCTAGTCACCTACTATATTATGGGGAGAATAAGACATTCCCCAGGATGATTATTTACATGCCCTCTTTGGTATGTTGTACATAAGTACTGCTACATTAAATTAAATAGAACATAAATCCACATGCTAGAAGAGTAGGCATGGCAAGAGTAGTCATAATATTCAATAAGCATGGCAGTGGGGTACCAAGACCCAAGAATAATGTTCCAAAACTGATTTATGAGGCAAGTATAGCAAAAGATTCAATATTATATGAAAAAAGGGTTTAATAAAGCGTCATTATAGAAAAAACGGTTAAGGCACAATTATTCCCAACTTAAGGTGTAAATGCACATACATAAATAGGGATTTCACATACATAAATAGGGATTGCACATACATAGAACATACCTCTCTTACTGATATCAATGACTGACTTTCACCACTTTAGTTCAGTCCAAGTTCCACTTTGCCTATTTTCAATGTATTAACATGTATTAGAGTACATAGTGCACATTAATGTATAGAAACCCTAATTTTAGACCTTTTTAGAAACACTCGGATTTAGACTTTTAAAACATTACCAATAAACTTACTAAGTTCTCCTGATCAAGAAAACATATTTTTATGTTAATTTTGGAGTTATGATGATTAAGATGTAAATTTTATGGATTTTATGCATTAAATTTGTTTTACAAAAAATCACCCTTCATCAAACCATGAAATCAGACCTTGAAAATATTTTTATTAGATATATATTAATTTTCCAATTCCAAAACATATTTATTTGTCAAATTTGGATAAGCGGTTTAGAAGATATGAATTTTTCAATACTGACCAATAGGAAATTGACACATCATCAAACCGATCGAGATAATTAAAGAGAGAGGGAGAGGTAGAAAACACCATTTGACCCAATATCAGGTTTTAAGTTTCTTAGATAACCAAACTAGAGATTCTAGAGAAGATAAAATAGCAAGAAACCAAAACCTTAGAATAACATGGTAAAAAGAGATGGAAATCATCGATTATGAACATAGAAGCATGGGTTTTATGTATGTACTAAGCAATATATGAGAAGGGGGTTAACTAAACTTTCCTCTAGGAACGTAATAAGGTTCAAATAGAAAGGATTCCGAGATTAGAAGGTCTGGTTGCTCGAAGACAAGCTCCTTTCTTGAGCAAAGATCACCTTCTCCACTTTGGAGGTGCAAACCCTAGCAAAAGTGCATGGAGATGAGATGTTTTAGGGTTCTAGGTGGAGTTTTACCATGGAAGGTCATGGTTACGACCTGGAAGAAGGTGGGAGGAATACTAAAAACATGAAAACAGGGAAGGAAGGGAGGAAACTTACTAGTTTTGGTCGAAATTACCAAGGAGGACCTTTAGAAACCCTAATAGAGCAATTTGGAAGCCCTAGGAGCCTTCTTCACCAAGGTAGGCTCCCTCTATTACCTTGGGACATAAACTTCATGGCCAAATACAGAAGGAACTATTATCTAAGCTAGAGGAAAGAAAAGTAGAGAAAGAGTTTTCTAATTGTGAGTTGGGAAGGGGTGTACATGGCTATATATAGAAAGAGGTGAAGCATGAGGTGTCTTAAGGGACTTTCCATGTGTCTTTAGCCTAGGGCTTGATGGCCATGCAAGAGGACAGATCATGGACTCTTATTGGATATCAAAATTTGGTCGTAAGAGCCCACAAATCTTTCAAGGCCATCCCCACTATTTTTCAAGAAAGAAATAACATCATTGGTTGATAACTTTTAAAGATAAGCACCTTTATAAAGAGGGTAATCCCTATAATGCCTTTGGAAAAAAATACCATCAAACCAAGGTGAAAGTAGGTTCTCCAATGGTTTAAAATCTCATTAATGGTAAGGTAATATCTAAGGATTAAAATCCAGGTGATAATTTGCAAAGAAAACCTCCCAATTGGGTAAATTGCATAAAAGTCAGAATGTACCTAAAATTGCATAACTTGCACAAACAACATACAAATCGAACCAAATTTGAAACTTAGGATCATTTTATGTTTTCAAATCATATTAAAAAGTTAGATTAAGGTTTAGATAACTTAATTATGGTAATTAAGCTTTCACTGAGGTATTTGTGCATAAACCCTTCCATTGGTATAATTAATGAATAAATATTCACTAAACCACTATAAATTCCACTAATTAAATAGAAAGGACAATAAGGATAGAAATGAAAGGAAAAGATGGGAAAGAGGGTCAAAAGACAAAATTTTAGAATTCAGTATGTTACAGAATGGTCAACTATATGGACTTTGTCGACTATTACCTCCAACAGTCAATCCATAATGAGTACATTGATGCACTGTATGACGGAAAAATGGTAGAAATGCTAACAGGATTAAATGAGACTGTGCTCGAGACATAATCCATCACAAACAAGCATACTGAAGAGGCAACCGATGTAGATACAGGGGAGACCAGAGTTGAAGAGGAACAAAAGAAGATTATTGAAGACCCCACTAACACTTCTGTTGCACTAGCCATAAATGCAAATTAGGCTGGCAAAGGGACATTGGATGAAGAGGAAGGCAGCCTTGTGTCATTCTTCATAAACAAACCAACAAGAGAATGAGACCCACCTACTGAACAAGAAGAGATTGTTGTGGCACCCCCTCTGCTATGCAAGTTGGTAGGCATGGACATGGCATCACTTTCCATAATAACTTACAAGGATGTCCATGTCCTAGCTGACGTTCAAGATAAAAATCTTCCTAGAATAGATGTTCTTTATAATAACAAAGGACAAATTTGTCACGGGAACACATCAGAGGGATCTTATTAAAGAAGGTGTGGGTATACAAAAGCTTATTTAAAGTGATCTGCGCAACTTTGCCTGAGGAATTCCTCCATACTGACAAAGTGTAGCCAGTATTTTATGGCACAACACATTTGGAAAAAATCTTGTATGAAAAAAAGAATAACTCTAAAGTCATCAAAGAACTCCATGGTGCTTTGGAGAGGGCAGAAAATTGATTCATCACATTGCCTATAAGGACGGTCAAGCATTGGTCTCAAATTGTTGCTAAAATATACAAGCACGACACCACAGTATACAATTGTTGCACCAATGAGATGTCGAGCATGTCCCTAATCTCCGAAAATGAGGAAGCATGAGACATCTTGACGGTTCCTATCTGCCTCCAATGAACCATACATGGAGTAGGAAATCAACATAAGTCTAACAGGAAGAACTTCTTTATATCCAGCAAAGGTCCCCAGGAACAAATTGGAATAGGGGATTGTGCATTTATAGTGTTTAGAATGATGGAATCCATAAACAAAGGTGTCCCATTATAAGACCTTTTTCTAGAAGATCTACATGGCTTGAGGGGTACCTAAGCTATGAAAGTAATATATGATCAATGATTCTTTAGGGACCCTGCAATGCCTACTGATACTATACACATTGGTTGTATACAGGCATCCCCTTACCAGAAAAGAAACCATGGTAGGAGTAGTTGCAAACTTTGTGGATTCACCCTACTGAACCGACTAGAGCATCTTCCTGGTAAGAAAGGTGGGAAACTGATAAGAACCATGAAGAAGAAACTCATAAAGAAAATCAAGATCTCAAGGCAGTTGAAAAAGTGATAACCATGTCCGTCGCAGAAAAAGAAAAAGAGGTATCTGATGATCAACTTGAAGAAGGGGAACTCAATGAAGATGAGCTGCCTGAGGTATGCCCATATGAGCCACCTAGCCAGATACAACCCTCCTTTTCTAACTTTAACAGAAGGGCCTGCCAAGAACTCTCCTGGTATTCATTGTTTCTAATCATTGAAACACTCAAAGAAGATAGTTGTCATGGAGAGGTTATCTTCGGACGAGATGGCATCTGTTTCATCAAGGATAACATCTAGGATACACTGAAGATAGGAGGTTACCTAGCAGTAAGTGTCATGTCTACATATCAATCACTGCTAGGTGAAAACGTACCAAATGTACATATGGCCTATTTCTTGTTGGTTAATGACATACTAAAGAACATAGAGTCAGGAGAAAAGGACAGCCTCCGGCGGCATCTAATAGACTCCCTCAATGATTTCATTTTCCTACCAATACTGCATGATAACCACTGGACACTACTTGTAGTCAATGTCACAGCAAAGACTACCATTCTCTATAATAGCTCAGATTCAGCCCTTGCACTAAACAGGTATATAAACAAGACTACACCGGAGACACATACTAAAGAGAAAGCAGTCACATGCACAGAGGCAATAATAGAAATGATCTACATGCATTGTAAGGGGTACACAATTTCAAAGACTAAGGAATTCAAGAAAACATAGTTTTTCCACATAAGTCCACAACAGATGCCTCTATCTAACGATTGTGCCTTCTATTACCTAGCTTGGATGGAATCCCTAGCCTTAAGAGAGATGAAAGTTGAAAGTCTGCAACATGAAAGATATCACACACTCCATGGAGGATACATTGACAAGTTGTTTCATTTGAACTGGGCAAACCTTATCAAATAGCAAAAACAAAATAGTCTCATTTGTATCAAAACCTTCATCTTTGACACTCCATGATGAACTGCATGATAAGTTGGGGGGAGGAGTTATAAACGGGTAGGATAGGTACACTTCTATCCTTTCAAATTATTTCTCTCATATCCTTTATATTTAAATCTTTGAACACCTTTATATATATGATCGCCTTCATACTCTTGCTTCCCCCTATCTTGCAGGAGAAATTTTTGAAACAAATGTTGAAAAATGTAGAACTGATTTGAACTCGATTTCGCCTCTCTTTAGACTTGTTTGTCCTTTGGTTACCTTTTAGCATAATCATCTTTAGAGTGGTGCATATCAGCTACTAATTTACATAAAAGAAAAATATAAAACAATACGATCGTATTCCATTCTTATAGCCAAATGTTTCATATAGAGGTAGAACACCCCTAAATCTATGGAACCCCTAGAAATAAGGAGGACTTTACTAGCCACACTCCCGACCAATCACCCTAGCCTGGCAGTACTAGCTAGAAAGTATGCATCTCCTACATGAAGAAAATAGCTACCCCTCCCAGTTTTAATTATCCCCTCTTTGGGATGAAAAGAGGCTTGATCGCCCATTAATACTACCAACTCTTTCCCAAGCCTACAAGCATAATGAAAAGCCAAAATAGAAAAACAATCATGAGAGTTGTGCCTGAAAAGATGTTGAAGGACTCCACATGGCCAGTGTATTGTTGCACTCAAGAATACATATATGGCATGCCTGAAAGTGAAGTCTTGAAGCCAAGTTTTTACCCACCTTCATATCGAAGCAAACCTTGCAAAACCACCAGACTTTACATCAGAGCCCAATCAGGAAACATTGTCTGTATGACACCATCATGGTTGGGGCCGATTGAGAAATACAGGAAAACACTAAAGGCCTAACTTACCCAAGCATGATAGCTTAGACAACCAAAATAAAGGTAGGGTGTGAAAGCTAACCCTTGCAGGAATTATTTACAATTATATACAGAAACCAAGGGCAGGGAGGTCATTGTGAGGGAAAGTACTTTACTACAAAAGGCAGTGGCAAAGGTACAAAGTCACTCAACCCTAAAAATAAAGGGAGGAGATAGAATTTTAGGAAGTTAACCAAGCTGTCATAGAGGTTTTGTCATAAGGAAGGAATAATTTTGTAATGGGGTGTTTATTAAAAAAAGGAAAACATGTATAGCTCATTTCTCGATGATTTGATTCAATCTATTAGACTGAGGACATGCTAGACTCTATGTTTGGGGGGAGTTGATAACATGATATTTTGTGAAATTTTTGCACATGTTTTATTTCTATAATGGCACTCCTTTTGTGAATTTTCTTGTCTACCTTGAACAATATTTGGATTTAACTTAACATCCTACCTTACTCCATGCAGACTCATCATCGGTCACCACTATTACATCTTGGTTGTAATCGTGATAGATGCATTTAGACAAATGTCTCAACTGCAAGGACTAATCAAGCATTTCAACTGAGACGAGTTCAACATTTGTCTTGACCAAAATGAATAGTTGTCTATCATGATTGTGATTGCCCAACAGTGGTCATGACTGGTATGCATGGTTTCCACTGAGACGTCATTGTGACCGGGATGCATGGTCTCAACTGAAATGAATAGTTGCTTTTCATGACTGAGACATCATCGCAACCGGTACAAAAGAAGTGACCATTGTAGGAGATATGACCAAGACAGATGCCACGATTGCTACTGATGGTCACAACCACAAAATGGTCTTGGTCGAGACATGAGTGTCGACGGCTACACCAAAGTAATTTGGTGGACAATGCCTATAATTAGGCCCAACTCCCTAGTTATAGGGTGTAGATCATCAAGAGAGATGAAGTGTTGCCCGACTCTAGAACCATCCTCATTCACACCCATTGGTCTTGGATCTCTAAAGATGAAAGGTGGAGGAGAGACAAGATTCGACATGCTCTTCTTTGAGATAAGGAGTTGTCATCTTCCACACCTACACCAGTTCTAGATCTGAAGAAGTATCGTTGGTGCACCACCTCCTTCCTTCTTTAGATCTATCATTCCCCTCATGATGTACATCCACCCTCTTTGTTTGTATTGATGTATCTACATTTTTGTAGCATTGTTATGTTGTCCATTAACATGTGTGGCTAAACACTTTTCTTGGGTTGTAGTATCCATAAGGCTCTCCCAACATGTATATACTTACATCCTTTTGAATATATATCCTTAACAATGATTATCTCCATAATCTTGTTCTTAAATGCTTCAATTGCATGATTAGCTACCATCTTGTGTTGTATGATTTTTAATGCCTTGAAATAGTTGTATTAATCTTATCTAACTGTTATGGAGTTTCATGAATGCATGAAAATGTTGGAATGCTAAAGAGAATGACCGTATGTTTGCTTTGTGATTATTTGTTTGCCATCTCGAGAGAGAGACAACCTTATGATATAGATCTATCCTAAGCTTGAGAGAGGAGGGCATAGACATATATGATGATTGCTTGTAATCTTGCTAAGGGTATACAAAGGGGCATGAGTATTCCATGTGGGTGAGATATCTTAGTAGGTGAAACCTGATCCAAGTTCCCATCCATGCCTTTGTTACATCTTACTTGTTTGAACTTATTTTGTTGTTTTGTTTTCTTTAATTTACTTATTATGTTTTGTTTGTAGTAATATCATTCCATAAGGAGCACCATATTAATCTACCCCTTCGTTTGGTGTATATGAGTCTAAGGTTCTATGTTTGTAACACTTACCAACCTTGTTCATGTGGTTCGATCCAGATCTACTACATCAGACCCCGTATATAGTTGTGGGGGCATGAGTGTCAGTTATAAATCTAAGAGTCTGAATACTCGAGATATGCTTCATTTTGGATGTGTGATTTAGTTTGGTCAAGGGGCTTCACCACGAACACCCCCATTTGTAAATCTAGAGAAAGATAGTTTCATGCATAGGGCTCCTCTGTTGGCACTTGGATCTTGTCTGAAAGACTCAATCTTCCTCCTACAAGCCTAGGTGAAGAAATCCTTGACCTTTAGTGATCCTTCCTCTACCTCCAATAACCCAATTCCACGCTCCTCCATTTCTATTTCACCACCTCCACCACAAAACCTCCCATCTACTTTAAAACCTTACATACATCCATATTTCATCCATTCTTGAGCAAAAGATCAACGGATTTGGGAAGAAGGCAAAGAGGGGATAAAGTACATCATCCACTATAAATTTTTCACAAAGAAAGTATCAAAGAAAACGCTACATTCTCATAGACCAACTCCCCACCCTTCCAACTCCATATTCAACTCAAACACCCAAACAACCACCTACAACCTCTCCTCCATCATTCCTCATATGATAGAACAACCATTTATTTTAGTTACCGCGAGGAGGAGGAAGTGCCATCCTAGGAGGATGTGGATATGTTGTAGACTCCGTTGAGGTAGATGTCCCAACCTAGCCCCAAAGGGAAAGAGTCAAGGTATTCCATCTTCATCACATTCTCCACATCAATCCACACTAGCTGTGGCATAAAGGAAATCTACATTAACTCTTCAACATCATCCCACATCGACAATAATGGAGGAAATTTATCTTCTCATATCTCCCTCAATAACCTACATCTCCATAAGAAAGAAGGAAGTTGATTGTTAACGAAGAAGAGGAAGATGATAGCTTTTTGAGTAGAGTGTCCATCAACATCTCCATTATCTCTTGATCCCAAAATTATAAATGAGACTATGAATGCCATGATAAGCATGAGGAGGAGGCATAGGATGAGCCACATAACATCTCAGTTGGGGACTGACTAGATAAAGAAAAAGGGGAAGATGTCCAAGGGAATTCTCTTAGGGTGAGGGATAAGAAGGGGTTGAGCTAGGTAACCATAAAATATTTGGGGTTTCTTCATCCCAAAAACATGTCAGGAAAGGTAATTGCTATCCAATATGCATGCATGCCTACTATGTAAGGGAATACAATATTTTTTTAGGATTTTGTGGAAACATGTGGATTGAGAAACATAATCATAGAATCAAAAGAGACCACTATTGAGATCAGAAGTAGTTTTTCAACTCACTTGATAAGGTCAAGTACAAAATAGATGAAGAATTATGATTCACATTTTTTAGGACAATGTATACATGTTGAAGGCCTCACAACTAAGTAAGGTTTTTGCACAAAATCTAGAAGTTGTAGCCAAATTTGATAATGGGTTGACTGAAGAAAAAAAACATGTGTGACTAATCACTTGGTTGGAAGATAGTAACTGGACAAGATACATTTATTTTAGGGAAGTAAAAGACTAGTAGGATACATAATAATATGATAAGGTGCATCCGAAAAGACTTTGCAAGTAATATCTATGGCCAATATGATAATCAAGTATGTCGCTTGCAAAAAAACATATTTGTGATAGGCTACAAGATCAAGAGGAAGTATGTAAATCTTGGGGAGATGATGATTGACCACATGAGTCAATCCCCACAAAGAACACTACTCCTTTTGTCATTAGAGGTACAGTAACTTCTAATGTTGTATACCTAGACAATGATCTCAGTGGCCTCAAAATAGTTGAAGGGTGAAAAAATTTGTAATCTAAACTACTTAAATTGTTAAGACATAGTTACCATGAGGGTGTTGGCTAAATGGACATATGTAAATCCCTTTGTTTTGATAATGACAAACATTTCATTCTTGTTAATCTAACATGCTACTTGAGTGTTGAAGGAATAAGGTGGATGACAAAGCACTAGGGAATCTATATTCTTGAATGATTGTAAATGTCATGAAATGTAATCAATTGTAAACTTGTACAAATATATAATGTACAAGTACTTAGACTTCATGTAAATCAAGCGTTAGATCTTCCCTAGCTAAACACCACATTTAGATAGGTCATCCCCTTCAATAGTGTCACATATGCACACTCATACACACACTTAATGTCTTCATTTGAAACATTGGAACATGGTCCATCTCGGTCGACAAAATCCTTGACCGAGACACTCTCGGTCGACAATCTTCTCGACCGAGAAAGACCCAAGTAGCCGTTAGACACAGCTGACAAGGTAGTTGGCAGTTGGAGATAAACATTGCATACACTTGATCCAGAGAGCCTGTCGGTCGACAAAACGTCGACCGAGTAGGTGTCTCGGTCGACCATTTCTCGACCGAGATAGTCTCTGACAACAACTGCAGAATTAATTAACTAGTTGTTGTTAAAGCAAGTAACTTATATCTAACGGCTAGTTAAGCACTTAGAAACCCCTAGAAAGTGTCTAGAACGTCCTTAAGCACTTTTAGGACATTCCTATAAATAGGACATGCCTTAGGACACCTAAACACACTTGCTTTTACACTTGAGAATCTTTGAGCATACATTGACTTTGTGCAACCTGTTTGTGAGAAATTGAGCATTGTGACAATTGGCTACTTCCCCTCTTAGCTCGAATTTCGTGTCCTATAGGCTAGCATCTCCTATCCACTGCAATTACTATTCCATACACTTTGTTTAGGAGATCTACACGCTTGATCTAGGCAAATCAAGCCTTGTGCTACAAAAGGATAAGTTGTAATTTCCTTTTTCCTTTCTTGTTCTTTATTATTGTTTGTACTCTCCTTGCTACTCCTAGGTTGGAGGCTGCGGATTGGAGAGGTTGGAGATCTTCTTGGTGAAGAAGGGGACCTTGAGCTACTTCAAGAAGGCTGGTGCAACGGGAGGTTACTTCTAGAGAGGAAGGCTACTTCAAGGGGGAGCTTGGAGTTACTTCAAGAAGGCTACCTCGGGTTGGTGCATCTACTTCAAGTGAAGGTTGTTCAAGGGGTGTAAGAAAGTATTGTATTTTGTGTAAATCCTTGTGAAGGTAATAAAATTAATACTTTCAAAATCCCGGTTGGGTAAGCAACCGGGTAGTGGAATGACAACCTTATTATTTGCTAAGGTTGGAACCACTCTAAACACTTGTCTCCTTCTTCCATTTCCAATTGTGGTTGTTTGAGTTAAATAATTGCTAAAATATTTAAAAACTCTATTCACCCCCCCTCTAGTGTTTTTCAATTGGTATCAGAGCAGGCTTCAAGGAGCTCTAATCAAGTCTTGAAGTATGAAGGGTGGTGGTGTCTACAACCGCAAACAAAAGAAAAACATGGAGAAATCTTCAACAAGTTGCAGTTGGTGCTTAGGAACAAGCCACACAACACTTGGTTGCCCGTGGAAGTCAAAGAAGGAAGATACGCATAAAGAATGTCTTATTGCTACAATAAGTGAAGAAGAAGAAGAAGAGGTAAGCCTTTTTGATTTATCTAAAGAAGAACTAGTTGCTACTCTTGAAGAGACACACAATAAATATATTGAGTGCAAGAAGAAATTAAAGAAATCTAATAAAGCAAATGATGAGTTACAAGCCAAGCTTCTTGTTCTTACATCTGAAAATGAAGATCTCAAAAATGTTATTGAAGATCATGATATTAAGCTAAAATCTGTAGAAGCAAATTGTAATCTTCTTTCTCTAGAAAAGTTAAATTTCCAAACTCAAGTAAATGATCTTCAAAAACAACCTGTTCTATGTACACATCTAGATTATGATACTATTGTGAAAGAAAGAGATTCCTTGTTATCTAATCTAGATAAAGCAAAGTTAGACATAAATAAAAGAATGGATGAGATTGTTAAGTTCCAACAAAAAGTTAGTAGGTTGAATAACAATGATACGCTTGATAAAATTTTAGATAATTCTTACCATCAAATTGGAAGGAGAGGACTAGGTTACAAGCCTAAAGGAAAATCTTATCAAAAGCCTAGTTGGGGAAGAACACAAATGCCAAAGAGTCAATCTATGTATGTACCTAAAGGCACAAATACATATATACCCAAGAACAACCTAGACCAAAATCATAGAAAAAGATATGAGGTTGATTCTATATGTTGTCATTACTGTTTGCGCCTTGGTCACTATTCTTTTTCATGTCCTTATAAGAAAAAGGATGTCGAGTTAGTTTGGGTTCCAAAAAAACCTTTAAACTAAATGAATGGAATTAAGTTGAGATTTGACCTAAGCTAATTCTTGATATACAAATGTCATGTCTCAACAATCGAGCTCTAACTTGCATAATTTTGGTTTACTTGGAAGCAATTAACAGTTCTGAAAACATTCCAGAAACCTTGTCGGTCGAGAAACTGTCGACCGAGAGAACCATCGGTCAAGAAATTGTCGACCGAGCAGGTTAATATTTCTAGTCTGCAATAAAATCTACTGAATGTGTTTTAAATTGATCAAAGTTCTATCTATTCATTGTTAATAACTGATGTTACATACAAAACAAGTTGAAGACCATGTTTGAAATATAAATGAGATTATTTTTTGACGATTTTCTAAATAAGTTAAAACTGAAAATCATGCTTGGTTCAATAAATGAAATTACTGTTTCACATGATTTTCCTAAAGTATTTCTTGATTTATTCACTAGAAATCATGACATCTAGCTTAAATGATCACAATCATTGTATGGAATTATCATTATATGTTGTTATTGTTCTGTCATTACATCATAGATATGCTTTCAAAGAATATGCTATGTTAGCACGAATAGAGAATGATAATTGTATGCATTGATCCTTGATGATGCATAATAATTCATTAGTAATATGTTTCTTAGAACTTTAATGCTTGCAGGAGCACAATGTTATTTTTAAAAAACTTGAGAAATTAATTATGTTTTCATTTTTTAAGAAGAAATAGAATTTGATATCTACAACAAAGTTCATAGAAAAATCAAGGACGAATATTTTTTTAAATGCTTCAAATTACATACAGATATATGAATGTTCAATTTGGAAATCTGCAAATTTGCCTCTTGGTTGAAATAAAATTTGACCAAGGGGCGCTATGGTCGTAGTCAAAGTCGACCTAAAATAAGTTTGGCACAATACTTATTTGAATATCATTTTCTATATATTGTGATCAAAAGAACAATTAATGTATGATCACAAAATTGTCCAAATATTGGTAATAATAATCACAATATTACTCCCTTAGAAAATATGTATATTCTCTACAAATTCAGTCTATCATTTACATTAAAAATCAGCTTAAAATTCATTCACAGAAAGTCTGTCGGTCGACGAATTCTTTGACCGAAAATATCTCGGTCAGCCTATCTCTTTCGACCGACAGACCTCAGATAAAAATTACAACGGACACACTTCCGGTCAACAATTATTCGACCGAGCAGATGTCGGTCGACAATTTCTCGACCGAGAATTGACCGTTGGGATATGACCATTGCAATCTGACCGTTTTATGACCGTTGCAACCCATCAGTCGACTGTTGGGGGGCCAAGTGGCGCATCTGGGATATGACCGTTGCGGTCGATCGGTGGACAAATTGTCGACCGACGTGGTCACTGGATTTCTATAAAAAGGACCAAAAATGGGTCATTGTTACACACTCTCATATTCTTACTTCCATAGCTTCTCTCTAGTGCATTCTTGTGCAATCCTTTAGCTTCTTCATCCCCAAGACTTTCTTGCTTCTTCTCCACCTTAAAGAAATGGCTTCATCCTCTACACGTGGAAAGAAGAAAGTTGCTATCAAGAAACGAAGGGCGACTACTCCTCCATTGACGATCATCAACGACATTCCCTTCGTCGACGCAGATGCTGGTGATCTCTATCTCAGGCTCTCCTCCAAAACTCCTCTTCCACGACGACTGGTTGACGTCATGGACTTCCTCAGCATCGTCGACCTGGAGGATCTTTTTGAGGTACAAAATTTGAAAGAATTTCTAAACCCTTCCTTCCCTTCCTACTCTTCAAAAGTGGTAAATGAGTTCTATGCAAACCTAATCTCCCATTCCGAAAATGAAAATAACTTCTTCTACTCTATGGTCAATGGGCATAGCTTTCGATTTACTGAATAGGATATTCTTGACATGCTCAACATCGACTTAGATGAATATCAAGACACTCTTGACCTTACAACTGGAAATCCACTCAATACATTCTCCCAAGGTGATCATACCGTCAGTCTTAGTGACATTAAACGAGCCATTTTTCAATCTAATACTACTTGTCACGAAGATAGGGGTACCTACTATGCCATTAATCTCAAACCTGCAGCTAGGATTGTCAACCTTATTGTTTCCACAAACATACATCCTAGAGCTAACAAGTCTGAAGTTCCTATTTTTCGCATGTGTTTAATTTATGCCATTATCAAACGTATTCCCACAAATTTTATCCGCATAATCCTTAAGAACATGCTTGAGTTTTCTGGCAATCCCCCATATGCTGATTTTGTATGCCAAATCACTCAACACTTTCTTAAAACACAAATTGAGGATATGGGATACACATGGGAAAGAAGACCACAAAAAATAAGCAAAAACACAGTAGAGAAAATGGGAATTGATTTTGGTCACAAGAGGGCTAGGACGGAAGGTGAGACATCTACTCAAGATATACCACCACCACCTCCTCCTACCAACCCATCCTATGATCCCATCCAAAACACCCTAACCTATGTTGCTAGGTCACAATATCATCTAAGCAAACAATTAGACTATAACCACCATGCCATGACCTACCTAAATCAAAGGATGCAAACCCTCTCTCCAAATCAACCAGATGAATATCCTTATTCTTTAAATCCTAGCATGCTCAACCCATATAATCCATCTTACAACTACTACCAACCTCCACCTCCACCATCTACAGATCTCACACATACTCAGTTCTCCTCAATACAATTACAAGACATTACTGCTCATTTCCGTTTTGATCGTGTTCCTACCTTCTTGGAAGCATATGCTTTAACCAAGACAGGTGCTTTGGAGTGGCAAACTTTAGTCCAATATTATGGAGCTGAGCCATTTCTTGGAAAAGACCCTGATATTGATGTAATACTCAAGTTTTTCCAGTGAGATTTGGAGTGTCCGTTGTATTAGTTGTAATGAAATGATTATCTTTTCATGATTGTAATGAAATGATTATCTTTGCATGATTGTAATAAAATGGTTATCTTTGCATGATTGTAATAAAATGGTTATCTTTGCATGATTGTAATGAAATGGTTATCTTTACATGAAATGGTTATCTTTACTGATTATATTGGATATTCCTCTATGGCATCATTTGAATATGGCTTATAAGACTACTCTAGTAGAGCATACAAAGTAAGGGGAGTAATAAATATGTCATAAATAAAAAGGGATGACATCTTTGCAAAAACCTGAAATTTAAAATTGTGGCTAAATTGACCATCTATTGAAAACAGATATGTATTTAAGGGGGAGCAATACTTATTCTTAAAATGGATATCTTTTTGAAATGACAAAGGGGGAGAAATAAATATAAAACTTGGTATTTGTGCAAAACTCAATCAGTGAGTTTCATAAACTCTTGGCTTTACATTGAAAGTTGCTATATTCTCTAAAGGATTGGATTTCATGTTCCATAATTCATGGGGAATAATAAGCACACATTTTATAAACAAGAGAAGAAATTTACAAAGGTAATCTTCAAGTATGAAACTCACATGTTTTTATACTTTCTTATTTTATATTTAGGAAATGTTTGTCATCTTCAAAAAGGGGGAGATTGTTGGCTAAATGGACATCTGTAAATCCCTTTGTTTTGATAATGACAAACATTTCATTCTTGTTAATCTAACGTGCTAGTTGAGTGTTGCAGGAATAAGGTGGATGACAAAGCACTAGGGAATCTATATGCTTGAATGATTGTAAATGTAATGAAATGTAATCAATTGTAAACTTGTACAAATATATAATGTACAAGTACTTAGACTTCATGTAAATCAAGCATTAGATCTTCCCTAGCTAAACACCACATTTAGATAGGTCATCCCCTTCAATAGTGTCACATATGCACACTCATACACACACTTAATGTCTTCATTTGAAACATTGGAACAAGGTCCATCTCGGTTGACAAAATCCTCGACCGAGACACTCTCGGTCGACAATCTTCTCGACCGAGAAAGACCCAAGTAGCCGTTAGACACAGCTGACAAGGTAGTTGGCAGTTGGAGATAAACGTTGCATACATTTGATCCAGAGAGCCTGTCGGTCGACAAAACGTCGACCGAGTAGGTGTCTCGGTCGACCATTTCTTGACCGAGATAGTCTCTGACAGCAACTGCAGAATTAATTAACTAGTCATTGTTAAAGCAACTAACTTATATCTAACGGCTAGTTAAGCACTTAGAAACCCCTAGAAAGTGTCTAGAACGTCCTTAAGCACTTGTAGGACATTCCTATAAATAGGACATGCCTTAGGACACCTAAACACACTTTCTTTTACACTTGAGCAATCTTTGAGCATACATTGACTTTGTGCAACCTGTTTGTGAGAAATTGAGCATTGTGACAATTGGCTACTTCCCCTCTTAGCTCAAATTTCATGTCCTATAGGCTAGCATCTCCTATCCACTGCAATTACTATTCCATACACTTTGGTTAGGAGATCTACACGCTTGATCTAGGCAAATCAAGCCTTGTGCTACAAAAGGATAAGTTGTAATTTCCTTTTTCCTTTCTTGTTCTCTATTATTGTTTGTACTCTCCTTGCTACTCCTAGGTTGGAGGCTGCGGATTGGAGAGGTTGAAGATCTTCTTGGTGAAGAAGGGGACCTTGAGCTACTTCAAGAAGGCTGGTGCAACGGGAGGTTACTTCTAGAGAGGAAGGCTACTTCAAGGGGGAGCTTGGAGTTACTTCAAGAAGGCTACCTCGGGTTGGTGCATCTACTTCAAGTGAAGGTTGTTCAAGGGGTGTAAGAAAGTATTGTATTTTGTGTAAATCCTTGTGAAGGTAATAAAATTAATACTTTCAAAATCCCGGTTGGGTAAGCAACCGGGTAGTGGACTGACAACCTTAGTATTTGCTAAGGTTGGAACCACTCTAAACACTTGTCTCCTTCTTCCATTTTCAATTGTGGTTGTTTGAGTTAAATAATTGCTAAAATATTTAAAAACTATATTCACCCCCCCCCCCCCTCTAGTGTTTTTCAGAGGGATGAAATTTTCTATAACATCAACACAGAGTATTTGGGTATCACCCTATAAATTTCATATCACATTGGTCGACTCTCATTAGACATGGGGCCCACACATTATTTCAATGAGTTGATAGCATAGTAGGAACATGATCATCAGAGAGAACTATAGAACTATACTAGTAGTGGACCAGCCTGAGGGTGTGGGAGAAACAAATATGGCTAACAATATGCAACAACAACAACATATCAACACACTTTGTGTAAGGAGATAGCTAGAGATAGATGATCTAGAACATCCTCCAACAAACACCTATGACATATCCACTATCATGGCACAGTTTGATAGCATACAGAAAACCAAGCAGGATATGTGGCTGGTTCATAGTAGATAAGAATTGGATACCCCACATGTACAACTACAATCATGCATGTGTGCATAGATACCACCAGTGGGGTAAGACTACTAGGGTTTTGTATAGGGTTACACTGACACGCACCCACAACCACACATGGACTACTGGATTCATTACTACTAGTACCCACCGCCCTAGGGAGGAGTAACCGACCAGTCACTTCCAAAGTGACATGTACCCTATCATCATTAGTTTTGCTTCATGTTGAGGAAAACATGATTCAAAATCTTGGGGTGGTAGGGAGGTACAACCTTTCTTTATCTTAATTTTTGGTGTTCTTATTCCAACTACATGCCTATTCTACTTGATAATATATTGTCTTACCTATTTCTCTTTTCATTTTGCATACTGGGTACATTGAATTTCATTTAGTGCAATTTCTTTCATCTTTTGTCTAATATTTCAAATAAGAGTTGTAGTTTTGTCATGCAATCCACTCATATTTCAATTATTATTTTTTTTGGAAATTCATTGTATGTGGCTAGCTAGGATATTCCTTCCCACATTTTCTTGCTTAGTAGAGTAGATCTTGATGTGAATACGATCACGTTGACACCATTTTTTCAAATGTTCTCAATCTTGGGATTGATCTCCCTAAAGGATTTTTCCACCTAATCTCTATGTAATTAAGATGAATGGAAAAACCTTTTATAAATGCACTCACAATATCACTTTACTATAGCTAAATGATCTTAAATGTTGAATTTCTACACGTTTTCCACTCTTGTTATAAAATGATGGATTGATTAATTAAATGCAATTGATACAAGCCACATACATTTAGGTTTATTCAATTCTTATGAAAAGAATGTGGTTTACAATTTTTTCTATTCGTAATGGTTTTTTAATTTCTTATAAAAAATGACTTACATGTCAAATACTTTATATAGAAATTCATACCATATGTCCCCTCTTTTCATCCACAAATTTCCCCTACTTCTTAACTCTATACTACATGAAAATGTGCCAATAAAAAGCAAAAAAAGAGTAAGGTTTAGTCCTCCTTGGTAATTTTAGGGTGGCCAAACCTTCCTCACCTACACATCTTCTTACTACCCTACATCCCTAGGTACACTAAGGATTGTAAAAAAAGGTAGAAAATTTCAAAAAGAAAATAAAAGGTGATACTATGTAATAACACCTAAACTAAGAAATGTAAAGATATTTTGCACCTAGAGGTACCATGCTAGGGTTTGGGAACTCTGGTAGAGGTGGCGGCCGGGGCAGTCATGGAGGAGGAGGAGGTCGAGGACTCTGACCACCAGATGGGTGGGATCCTGGAAGAGAAGCGGTGTGCGGCGTTAATGACGAGGACACTATCATGAATAGCGAGGCTACCACTACAGATAGGACTATCCAATACAGTGATGGGGGACATCAGGATGCGAACAGGACTGGAGCGACCGAAGTCCTACATAAAGTCGACATCGACTTATAGTATGCTTCATACGCAGCGAACCAATCACAAAACCACCCATGGAACAATCAAGCGAGATCGCAAATGGAGTATGAGGGAGGCATCCCTAGAGCGGAGGAGTTTCCAAACCTACAGGGATACAAGATTAGTAAGGAGTAGGGACCAGAAACACAAATGCGACCAGACCCAAGAGTTCTGATTTCATACAGTGACATTGCAGGAGGATCTGTTAATTCTATTTTGGGATTCGAGGATGCAGAAGTAATCTTGAATGAAAAAGATATTAGAGTTGATCTGCAAGACGGAATGCCTCACATGGAGATCGACCCGGATAAATATGGTCAACTTATGAAACCGTGGTGCTATACTGTTATTGTGAAAGTCCTTGGGAAGGACATCAGATTCATGGCCTTGCACACTCGCATCAAGGCCATGTGGAACCCCATAGGTAATATGTGACTGATTGACCTGGAAAATAATTATTATCTGGTTCAGTTGTTGAGGGAGGATGATTACATCAAGGTGTTAACCGGGGGCCCTTAGCCAATGCTGGGATCGTATCTATCGGTACAACCTTGGGACCCAGGCTTTCTCCCCTTATATGCTAACCCTAGGTATGTGGTGGCTTGGGTTAGAGTTCCAAAACTACCAATATTCCTTTATCAGCAGCGAATCCTGAAGGAGATAGGGAACACTCTGGGTTCCACTATTAAAGTTCACAACAACACCTTACTGAAAAGGCGAGGGACATTTGCTAGAGTGGTCATCAAGATGGACACTACAAGACCAGTAATCCCTTCTATCATCATTCAAGATGAGTTGTACCTACTAGAGTACAAGAATCTGCCCACAATATGCATGTTTTGTGGCAGAATCAGCCACAAGGAGGATACCTGCAAGGTGAAGATGGAAGCGGAGGCAACAGTAAAGAAATTAGTTACTGAAGGAAACACAGAGAGACCTGTTATCCCCATATCCACGGGTGGGTTCACCAGTGCTTTGCATGTGAATCCCATGCAACGTTGCCCATGAAAGGCACCTACAGAACCACAAGATCGAACAACTAGCAACAACAGATTTGCAACACTCCCCGAGGAAGAGGAATTTCAGGAACCCCAACCTAACCACCAGGAAGCAGCAGACAGGATAACCGGAATAGACTAGAGAGAAAGGAAGGAGACATTGAAAAGAAATACCCAATCACATGAAACACATTCCATAAGAAAACCATTGATTCAATTTCCGAATCCTTCAGGGAGCTTAGAATCCAATAGAATAACTGTGTGTCAACAAGATGGGAAGGAAAGCAATTACAAAGCCATTAACATCCCAGAGGAAGACACCGTAGTTGTCACTGGGGATGGGGGAAAAGAGGCGTCAAGTCTTTCCTTCTTCTTCAGACAATTTAACCCGACATCCGGCAACAACAGGAAGAAGGGTGGCATAAAGAACCCTCCGCAAGGAGGGGGATCGGTGGGGATTCACTTAAGATAGAGAAAAATATGCACTGGAGCTGATATTCTAAAACAAGGAACAAGGAAAAGAGGGAAGCAATTTCACTCGGAGGAGGACAACTAGGCAGAGGAGGGTGAAGCAACCCCTTTGTCTCCAAAACAAGTGCTTAATGATCTATGCAACCTGGAATGTCCAAGGCATAGGCAAGGAGGACACTCAGAATGCTATTAGACATTTCAAGAACAAGCTTAGCATCAACATTCTGGCTATTATTGAACCACGTATGAGTGGAGTCACATCTGACCGCATCATCAAGATGCTTAACTTTGAAGAATCTCAACGGGTGGAAGCGATTGATTTCACTGGTGGAATCTGGATACTGTGGAGAAGGAGCATAGGGAAAGTGGAGATCTTGGCACTTCATCGCCAGTTCGTCCACTGCCTTGTAAACAACCAAATGTTACTCACTTTTGTCTACACCAGCCCTCGACAACATCGATGGAGATTCTTAGGGAATCATTTAAGAACCTTAGCGACAGCCTCCTCGTTGTCGTGGTTGGTCCTCGGCGACTTCAACGCTAGGAACTTCAACGCTAGGAATGTCCATGTACTCGCATTGGATCGCTCCTATCGCATTGAACGCTAGGTCCACTCACACCAGAGGAGAAGAGTGGGAGCACTCGGGTTAATCTTTCCAGTTGTCGTGAGTTCATCGAAGCTTTGGCTCAGGCCGGGCTGGAGTACTTGGGGGCATTGGGTCCTCAGATGACTTTCAAAAGGGGTTGCCTCTAGGAACGTCTTGATCGAGCAGTGGTCAATCAGGAGTGGATTGATGCATATCCCAACACCACAGTCGAAGTGCTACCAAGAGTAGCATCGGATCATGCGCCTATACTGGTTAAAACTAACTGCCGCTAGGAGGCCTATACATAGCACCTAAAAACCAGCACATCATGGACATCACGAAATACCTTCCCAGCCTTCTTTCAGGAACATTAGAATAGCAACGAGGAGTTCACCACAGCGGTGAACAACTTCATGCGAGCTACAGATAGATGGGACAAAGAGGAACGTCATAAAGAAGGAAAGCACAAGAACTTTCTTCTAGCAGCGTTAACCAAGAAGAAGGGAGAATTGTCCAATAACTATTCAGCAGGGCTAGATAAGCAGATAGGAGTGATCCAATGCGAGTACATGGACATTCTTGCAAAATAGGAAGCAAAATGGCGTCAAAAGGCAAGGTGCGACTGGTTGAAGTTGGGCGATTCGAACACGGTTTATTTTCAAGCTCTGGTTAAGGCGAAGAGAAGGAGGAATGTTATTCCAAAACTGAAGGATGAGAGAGGAAATCGGGTGGAGCAGGAAGAGGAACTAGAAAATCTTATTAACCATCATTTCAAGAAGCTCTTTACCGATGAGAGGCCAACGGTCGTGCATAATGAACCTATCCATTACCCTGGCAAGTTTCTAGGCTGGTCATTGGAAATGCATCACTACATGAGGAGCGCCCCATCAGAAGAAGAGATCTTGGAAGTGTTGAACCGCATGAACCTGGTGAAGGCCCCTGGCCCAAACGGGATTGATGCAGGTTTTTTGCAAAAGAACTGGAACCGAATCAAATCATCTTTACGACTAACAATCCTTAAATGCTTTGCAGGTTAACCTATACCACAACAGATGGCGAGATCAACACTAGTTCTCATCCCAAAAACCACTACTCTGGAGCATTGCAATCACCTCCGACCGATAGCACTTAACAATGTGAGCATGAAGCTGCTATCTAAAATTATCGTGGAGTGCATCAAACCATTTCTAAGCAACTAGATCTCGCCGAGCCAAACGAGCTTTGTTCCGGGTCGAGAAATCTCAGACAACACCATACTGCTGTAGGAGGTGGTCCACACAATGGGTACAAGAAGAACAGTGCAAAAGTGCATGACCTTGAAGCTTGATCTAGCCAAGGCGTACGATCGAATGAGATGGGATTTCATCTACGACACTCTCCACAGGACACATATACCACCTTCCCTCATTATAGTGATTATGAATATAATCACTAGCGGAGAGATAGCTATCTCATGGAAAGGGAAACTACTGCCACCCTTCAAAGCATCACGCGGAGTCTGTCAGGGGGATCTGTTGTCACCATACATATTCGTATTATGTCTAGAACATTTGAGCCAAGACATTGGGGAAATGGTGAATGCAGGAAGCTGGAAGTCGCTACTCATCACAAGAAGGGGACCCATCTTGACACATCTTTGCTTTGCAGATGATATTACCCTTTTTAGTGAAGCATCTATCAAATAGGCTAAAGCCATTATGAGGTGTACTAAGAGATTTGGTGATGTTTCTGACCAAATCTTATCCCCTGAAAAAATCATCAGTGTATTTCTCCAAGAACACAGATCGAACACTTAGAAGGAGGATCTGCCGAGCGCTACAGATACAAGAGACGGAGGATCTGGGAAGACATCTTGGAGTTCTGATACTCTGCAAATGAGCAAGTAAAGCAGTGTACCTAAATCTCCTCAACTCCATAGACCAGCGCATCAGCTCATGGATGACACGCACATTGTCTATAGCCGGGAGAGCCACCCTGTCCAGATCGGTGCTCAACTTGCTGCCTACATATATAATGCAAACTAGTCATCTTCCCATCTCAGTGTGTCACAACGTTGATAAAAACATATGTAACTTCATTTGGGGAGGACCGAATGCGAGCAAGAGCCTCAGCCTGGTCTCCTGGATGAAATTGATACCTCCAATGCACCTAGGCTATGGCAACACATCCCTCTATCACACAGACGGTGAGGTGTTATGCAAAAACGTGCGGAAAACACCATATACCACAGATTACCAAAAACATGAGTTAATTAAAACCGATTTCGGAAAGTGGATAAGCTAAGAAATTATTACATTCAAGTCCTCATCCTGCAAGAAAACACATTATATAAACATTTACAAGCTGGAGACGTATCCACAGCTTAGGAGATCAGCTGTCTAGCCATCACATGAGTTCAACACCTGCTTATATGTACATAACGGCCCACATCCGGCCAGCAGCAGGATATACAAAACATCATCAGCTATACGTCGTGAAACAACATCAAAATGCCTCCAAGGACCTGAGAGTACAGGGATGACTCTAAGACTCTATTACAAAATGACCAAAACAGCAGCATGTCCATCTCTTGCCTTCTACTGCTCTTCTTGCTGCTTGGCCCCAACTTCACGACCACCACCACGTCTAGCTCGAACACCTAAAAAGGGTGTAAACCAACGGGGTGAGACACACAGTCCCAGCGAGAAACATAACTCACCGCTGAAACCATAAAACCAAAGGAAGATTAAAGTAAAAGCAGTAGATAATGGATAGAAGGTATAACAAGAGCAATTTATAAAGTAAAGCTATTCATACCATCAACTTACCAAGATGTACGAAAGGCATGTACCCAAGTATTTCATTATGGAGCATGATTAACAAGATAAGATTTATAAGATCTTACCATATAACACAAGGAACGTATAAGTAACTGCAAGTATAACAAAATTAACTACACAAGCAAGGCCTCAATCAATGTTCCGTATTTTGCCTTAAGCAATAAATACTATTTAGTTGTATTACATATTATTATTATGCCCTGAGGAAGTGAGCCGTACTGCTCAAATCCAACATTCGGTTGCGAAACCCAAGCCGATGCCATACAAGGTCAATGGAAGAGTCAGACTCCATGACGTCCCACCTCGTGGTCAGTGCACGAATACAACACAAGCAGGACTACAGTCTCATGCTTAAGTGGCCTCATCCACAGGGTCATGCTACCCTCTGCCTAACTCGCCTTGGTACAGGTATCGACGCTAGTGAAACTGAGCCACAGGCATGTTCACCGTGCTCTGAGCCATGAACGCATTCATTCTCCCATATCACACATCTTGAGCCATGGGCATGTTCACCATGCTCTTAACATATTGAGCTATAGGCCTGAATCTGCACTCTGGAGTCTACAACCGAAGTTGCACTCTTACCTCCTCACTTTAGGCTAGGAGCAACCTCGCATACTCAACAATATGAGCTCCGGATTAACCCGTAGGAGAACCCGTTTCACCATCACCAGCTCCTGACGATGATGGATCTATGGCCAGGGCAAACTACATGATATGTTCCACTTTGATTAGTTAATATATTTTAAGTGGATTGTTGAGGCATCCCAGGTAGTAACACATTCATAACATAAATATACCTTATTGTTTCCATCATCACAATGTCCTGGGATCTTCATCCCTCATCACAGGAAACCACGACCTCATAAGGCATTCTCATCACTTGGGATAACAATCCCAGATCATCATCAGAGGATAACACCTCAACTAGGCACTTTAGCAAAACTCAGGTCCTCATACCAAAACACATCATGCATGTTATCTCATCATCAACAGTAACCATCAGAGCAGTGTTATTCAAACATATGTACCTCGTAGCCCTTTACCTAGCTATGCATCTGTATGAAACACCTGCATGATTAGTATACATAATCATCATGGATTAACAGAAGGATCATATTCTCAACATAGGGCAACATTGATGATTACATACTTTGTCATTCATGCCTCAACTTGTGACCATAGGCATAGGTCATATCATCATGCAAGCATCTTATATGCTTATCATTTACTCATCATTATATATATCATTCCAGATGATCATAAACACATGTAAAGTCATGTCAAGTTACATAGATATAACCTACTATATCAAACATGTCAAAGGTCACCATTATAAACCAAACGTGACAACATGAAACAAGATCTGGTATATCAATTTTCTATATAAGGAACAAGACCCTCACTAGAAGCGCCCACTACCCTCACCAAAGGTAGTATCGGGCAGGGAACTATCCCCTATCGCCCAACACTACAAACACATAACAGTCAAACAAACCAGCCGCATATCAGCGAAGCACTCAGCAAGGGTGTCAGGCTACCCCATGGTGTATCGTGCAACACTGAGTCGTGCATCATGGGTATCGGGCATCCATATGAAATGTGCAGATCAATATATATCGTATAACGGTGCATCATGCAACACAGGGACAACGGCCACAAAGCCTATCGGGCAGCTGAGCCTATGGGCGTGTCGCTCATCAGGTGCAATGGGCATCCATATGCAACGACTAGGGATACTAGGTGACACGCTGTCGGGCATCACCACAACGCCATGATGCCCGACACCAGCTAGCCACAGACTCCATAACGTCCAAGGTACGGACACAAGGCTACCACCTGAACCAGGCATGTCGGGCAGAGGACACAGCCATGTGTGATGCCCGACACATAAGGGTAACGACCAACATTGTACTCATCTAGGTATAACGACCAGGGTACAACCTCAAATGACAGCAAGGAAAGCATGTCGTCCAGCTAGCTAACCTCATCTATCGGCCAACACACAAGGCTAGGGCCAGGGGAAATGCCCACCACAGAACTAGCTAGCAAAGCTTCACAACATAAAGGTATAATGAGGTTAAGGGTGTCGGGCATGTTACTTATGATGGTGTGAATCCTGACACAACAAGGCAGGAACCAGGTGTGTGATGCCCGACACAACACCACAACATAATGACTACGGCTCTAGGCCAAAGAGGGATATCAGGCAACATCACCACCAACCCCATATCAGACAAGATGCAACCCAACAAGGTCATCATCAACCTCAAGCACAATGGCACCAAAACCCTAATGGTTCGAGAAGAAGGCTCACCTCTCAACAACCAAGAGAGAGGGGTCTTGCCTAGCTTCTTATCACCAATTGGGCAACCCAAGGATCAACCCTAACAAGGTCTACAACCTCCATAAAACTCACCTCTCAAATCCATGGTGAGAGAAGGGTGTTGCTCAAACAATTAGAACACAAGCTCACCTCTCAAATCAAATGAGAGAGGAGTATTGCTCATATCACTAGAGTTTAAGCTCACTTCTCAAGACCAAGGAGGGAGAGGGGTGTTTCTCAACAAGAAACCCTAGAACATGGTTCGGCCAACTAGATGCAACCAAGCAAGAAACCAAACTAGAAACAAACATAGCCGATCATAAGCAACATACAAACAAGAACATAGAAGATGGTAATGTAGTTAGGGTTAGGAGTTATGTAACCCGCCTTAAGCAAGCTCCAAGCTCCTAGCTCCAAGAACCACCACAATAAGGAGAGCAAGGCACTCTAGGGTTCGACCACCACTAGAGGAAGAAGGAGACTCCTAGGCAAGGATCGGACACCAAGCTTGCAAAGAAAGATGGGGGTGGTGTGCACTAAGGGAGAGGGAGACTAAGGAACTAAAGGGATCCTTAGCAAGAGAAAGGAAACACATATATAAGAGAGGATGGAGGAGAAACCAAGGAAAGACAAGGCAATGTGTCTCCCACCTAGGGACACTTGTCCATGTGCAAAGCCACCACTCTAACATGTCCTAAACACATGTCCAAGGCCATTGCCACATGCAAGCATCAAGCTCCAAGTGTCCACTAGTGGTGACACAACCGAGGTCAAAGAAGGTCAAAGGGTCCATGGGCGACACACACCCACACCATGGCCAACACACTCCCTAGGCCGACACACCACAAGCCGACACAAAGCACTCCTGCCTGACATAAGGATCACTTGCCTGACACAAAGGTCCAACAAGGCAAAGGCAAGGCATAACAAGGCCCAACAAGCTCAACCAATCCCAAGGCAACACAAGCAATGAGCCCAACCCTTCCTCTCAACACTAGAGGAAGCAAGGAGAGGGAGGAACACCTCTCAAGGTGACAAACTTGCCCACAAACCCTAGACTTGGGTTAATTGCAAGTAGCACCTCCAGCACTCAACAAAGCACCAACGAACCCTAATCACCTGCTAAAGGTGATTAGCAACCAACTAAGCATCAGGGTTAAGCAAAACAAACAGGATAAGCCCTAAACGGAGGTCAGGGTCCTTACAAGATAACCCTCTACAAAGGGATTTCGTCCTCGAAATCCGAAGGAAAAAGCGAGGGATACTTCCTCCTCATCTCTTCCTCAAGCTCCCACATGGCTTCCTCAATGCCACGATGATGCCAAAGAACTTTCACAAGAACCATGTCCTTCCTCTTCAGCTTCTTAACTATTCTGTCAAGGATCATCACATGACCTTCCTCGTAGGTCACATCTTCATCAAGCTCAACTTTGACTGGCTGTATCTCTGTTCCTGTATCAGGATGACTTTTCTTCATCATACTGACATGGAACACTGGAAGTAACCTGTGCAATTCTGGTAGCAGCTCTAACTTGTAAGCTACCTTGCCCATACGTGCTATGATCAGGTATGGCCCCATATATCTGGGTGCTAGCTTACCCTTCCGGCCAAACCTTAGCACACCTTTCCATGGCGAGACTTTAAGATATACTTTGTCTCCTACCTGGAACTCCAAAGGTCGTCGGTGATTGTCTGTGTAAGACTTCTGCCTGTCATGTGCCGCTTTCAACTGTTGTTGTATTACCTTGATCTTTTTTGTTGTTTGCTGTACTAACTCAGGACCCAAAAGCTGATATTCACCAGACTCATACCAACATAACGGAGATCTGCACTTCCTGCCATATAAGGCCTGATAAGGAGCCATGTCGATGCTCCACTGATAACTATTGTTGTAGGCGAACTCTATCAGATTGAGATATATGTCCCAACTACATAGGAACTGTAAAACACAAGCTCGAAGGAGATCCTCCAATGACTGAATAGTTCTCTCACACTAACCATCTGTCTACGGGTGGAAGGCGGTGCTAAACCTCAACTGCGTTCCCAATGCTTTGTGCAACTGTGGCCAGAAACGACTCATGAACTGAGGACCTCTGTTGGAAAATATCGTTGCTGGCACACCGTGCAAACGTACCATCTCATCCACATATATTCGTGCAAGCTTCTCGGCTATATACGTTGTCTTTACAGGTATGAAATGGGCAGACTTCGTCAATCTGTCCACTATTACCCAAATGGAATCATGATTCCTAGTTGTCCTGGGCAGACCAACTATGAAATTCATGGTTATATGATCCCATTTCCACTGCGGTATCGATAGGGGTTGTAACGTACCTGCCAGGTTCTGATGCTCAGGCTTCACTTGCTGACATACCACACATCTAGCCACAAACTCCGCTACATATTTCTTCAAACCGGGCCACCAATACAAGTCCTTCAGACTATGATACATCTTGGTGACTCTTGGATGCATAGCATACATCGACGTGTGTGCTTCTTCGAGTACTAGCTTCCTCACATCATCAGCATCGGGAACCACCATCCTATCATGATAGCAAACTAGTCCATCATTAGACTCATGAAACCCATCACGCTTTGCTCTGCCAACTCTGATCTGATTAATTGTACCGTATCATCTGTTTGTTGTGCATCTTTGATATGTTGTCTCAGCGTAGGCTTGACTTGCATATGTGCTAAAAGTCTTGCTAACAAGGAAACTTCCATCTTCACATTCATATGTCGTAGGGAAACAAACATATCTCGCCTATGGCATACCAAGGATCTCAAGTGTGCCTTCTTTGTAGGAAAAGAAGAAGACTTTCAGCTAAGTGCATCAACTACCACATTCTCCTTACCAGGGTGATACTTGATGGTGCAGTCATAATCATTGATTAGCTCCATCCATCGATGTTGTCGTATGTTTAGCTCATTTTGCGAAAAGATGTAATTCAGGTTCTTATGATCTGTGAAGATCTGGCATACTTCCTCGTAAAGATAGTTTCTCCAAATCTTTAACGCATGAACCACCGCTTCCAACTCTAAATCATGAGTCAGATAGTTCTCCTTGTGTTTCTTAAGTTGTCGCGAAGCAAAAGAAACCACGTGATCCTCCTACATCAGCACACAACCTAAACCTTTCTTGGAAGCATCACAGAAAACAACATAGCCCTTTCCAAGCTCTGGCAGCACAAGCACTGGAGCACTGGTCAGCTTCTCCTTCAAACTTTGGAAAGCTTGCTGACAACGATCATCCCACATGAAAGGTACATCCTTTCTAGTCAACTTTGTCATCGGCAATGCAATTGCACTGAAGTCCTTGATAAACCTCCTATAGTAGCCTGCTAGACCCAGGAAACTACGAACTTCTATCGGCATCTTCGGCTGCTCCCACTCTGCAACGGACTCCACCTTCTTAGGGTCCACCTTAACTCCTTCTACAGATATTACGTGGCCCAAGAAAGTCACTTCTTCCAACCATAACTCACACTTACTGAACTTGGCATACAACTGATGTTGGCGAAGAAGAGTCAACGCTAGTCGAAGATGTCACTCATGCTCTTGCATGTCCTGACTATAGATCAAGATGTCATCTATAAATACTACAACAAACTGATCTAGAAATGGACGGAACACTCATTTCATCAAATCCATGAAAGCAGCAGGCGCATTGGTTAGCCCAAACGGAATAACCACAAACTCGTAGTGACCATACCTCATCCTAAAAGCTGACTTTGGTATGTCATCTGCTTTAATCCTCAACTAATGATATCCAGATCGTAGGTCAATCTTTGAGAACACTATAGCACCACGCAATAGATCGAACAGATAACCTATCCTCGGTAACGGGTACTTGTTCTTGATCGTGACCTTGTGTTGGTATGTATGCCCTGAGAGCTAATCATGGGATGATTGGTGGGATACATTCAGATTGATTTGATAAACATCAAAGGCAAGCTTCCAATTCTTTCTGGTTCAGTCATATGAGATAGTGATACAACACATTGAATGTCTAGAGAATGACAGTACGCAATGACGTATGCTTTCAGGTTGAGGACCTGAACGATGAGATCATATGGATGCTAAGAGTTTGTACATTCTTGTTATGTCCCTAGTCGGATGTCATTGTGGAAGGTAGATAGACAGCAATGACACACAAGACTAGATTGTGGTATTGGTTGATGACAGAATCTCATTAGTCATGATATAGAGATATTAAACCAAACACATAGGTACTTGTTAGAGAACAAGTGTACCAGACAGACCCACCGTGAGTTTGACACATGGAACCATGACATGACAGTCACAGTCAGTACTCACAGTGATGGTGGTGAGTGTGATTCTTTGACCTGAAATCACTACACTCAACACATGTCGTTGGGCACACTTTGACATCATCAAACGCAGTCCTGAAACATGGGTTGTTATAAAGGTGATGATTGGGTGTCTTTGACACATGGGGCTTTTGAGGGGTGAGTGATAGATATGGGATTTATCCCTCCTGAGGGAGTTTGATATCCAAGGCCACTTGATGAGTAGGATTGAGATAGCCATGCGCACGCATGTGTGAATCAGTATGTGATATTGATGTCATACATATCTCGTTCAATCTGCTCTAAGATCAAGAAAGTGAATGAATGTTAATAGGATGACTGTTCCATGGCTCGAGTTCATTCGGGATATCAGTGACAAAGGAATTATACATTCACTGTAACACCATTCACAGATTGTAGGATTGAAAGTTGTTCTCCAACTTTCTATTTCACTTGGGTAGCACTGATGTGTGACTAGGCACTGCTCTTTGCTTGTGAAGTCATAAGTGTTATGGACTTTCACTGCCAACGTGAAATTGACCTGTAGGGTCACACACATAGGATTTAACCTGGAAGAGGATTTTTTTCCACAAACAATGTTTAGATTGATTACTAAAGGAGTTTAGTAGCTCAATTAAACACTCAATTAATTGATAGCTCAATCATTGTGTTCAAGGTGTTGGACTGATTGATTAGAGTATCGGATTGATTGAAACCGCAATTGACTGATTCTGCACAATCTGCACTCCCAACCGATCGGCTCATGAGATGAACCGATCGGCTGAGCTTTGTGAACCGGTCGGCTCAGGTGGTGAGTCGATCGGCTCATGATCAGGGTGAAACGATTGCTTCAAGTGTTGAAATGATCGGTTTAACTGGTGCAACCGAGCAAGTTGGGAAAGTAGGATTGGTGAGAATTTTCCATTCGTTTCACTTGCCCAATTTGATTGGAACAAGGATTGGTATTTGATACCAATTAGAAACAAAAGATGGAAAGTCAATCGGGAACTGACCAGGACCACGAACCGACCGGTTCACAAGTGAACTGACCGGTAGAGGTGTCCCAACCGACCATTTCTGAAACGAAACGATCGGTTCAGGTTGCGAGTTGGTTGTTTTGTGGAAAATATTGAACCCTTCTACTCCTACATTTAGTCCTGCATTTCTCGGGATGGAGAACCCTGTCCCAGGACCCTCCTATATATATAGTGGTATTGGGTATTCTCAAAGTAAAACCTAGTGCAACCAGTTTCTCTGTGAAGTTGTCGTTCTCTCTGGTTTTGGTAACCGAGATAGAGTACGAGCAAGTGCTACCCGATAAGGGAGGCACAGCAAGGGAAAAACAACTACAGAAAGCGATTGGTGGTAGGAGAGTGTGTTGGCGACTAGTACGCTGACAGTATGGTGTGACTCCTTCCAATTCCTTATGGGACAAGGAGATTGGAGTTCCAGGTGGTCCGTGTGGACTACTTCAGAGGCGGGAGGTTTCTGCCGCTCGGAGGACAGCTATCAATCCCGACAGTCCCGGTGAGACCAGGAGTCGTCAGTCCCGGTGCGACCATGAGCTGCACAGACACCGTCCAAGACCGGAGGTGAAGACCGCACAAGCCGCAAGGTATTGTCGCCGAGCAAGTCTCGGGACAAGGTATGATTCCACAAACTATTCCTTTCTATTGTATAGACGTTGACGTGTTTCCTTATTCTGGGTTTGGGGAGGAGAAAATTTTTGTTTCCGCTGCCTTCTCTACCTACCGTAAAACCCAACACCTAGTTCAACTGTCGGTAGTTGACGTGTATTTTACTATGCGCTAAAACACAAGTATATGCGTCGAGTAGTACAGGCCTTTGTGAGGCCCGAGTCGAACACAGGGATACGCTGAATTATTGGAGACTCCTACTAACTATTTGCGATCAGCTAAGCCGAATAACAAATTGGGGTTTGTTGTCAAAATTAAAAGAAAGTAAAAATAAAACAAAGCAAACTATCGATTAAATGTTAATTTAATCAATTCAAAAGAGTATCTTTAGGATTGCGGTTTCACCGCGGGTTATCATTGTATTAGGTTTCATATAATTCCTCAATCTTCTCTCTCTATCCGGGTAGTGGCCTGAAAACAGAATTACCCACTGTCGTGGTGCAATTCACTACTTAGGTTTAGGTTGATTCCACCGTCGTAGTAATCTATTCCCTAAACTAAGTGCATTACGAACGATCTCTCAGTTTCCATCATTAATTTTACACCTCCTTTGTCAAGGGATTTATCGATTAATGTAGGTTTCGTCTCTTTTCAACCGTTAACCCTTCTGTTGAAGTGATTAAGGGCATTAGGTTATTATTATGGTGATCAAGCATAACAATATACGGAGAAAACGAAACTATACCACGGATTTAAGAGAGAAAATATGAGTTATTAATATAAAACTGTCATACAATGCATTCCCGGGCTACTCCTGGTCCTAAAGATGGAGGGGATTAGCCCCGCATGTTCATCTCGCACAAATACATGGTAGAAATAGGGGAAATCATATGAAAAACGTGAATTAAATGGGAAAACCCATGAACGGAGGAGAACCAATTGATCCTTTGCGTAGAACACGAGCTTTCCCGCCTCTCGGTGGTGAAATCCGTCTTCGGCAGCGTCCGAATCGACCGGTATGAACTTCTGGCCTCCGTTCTCCTTTCTCTCCCTCCTCGGCACTTGTGCAATGGTAATTGAGATGATGATCTCGTCTCGGCGGCCGTCATTAGGTATAAGTCCCTAATTAGGTCGTCAATTAACTCCATCCGTCCGATTGAAATCATTCTGAATCCAACACATATCTGACGGTGTCGATACCATCGACGCGGGTCGATGGTATCGACCCAGTGTAGTAGCGACAGCCTTCTTGTCTTTTCGTCCGAGTGCCTGTAGCCATCTTGATACCATTGACTTGGGTCGATGGTATCGACTACCCTGTAGTGTCGGTTTTGTCATTTAGCGATGATGTAGCCTCAATGCGTCGATGGTATCAACTTGGGGTCGATACTATCGATAGCTTCCTCGCCAGCAACCTGAAGGGGTCTCGATACCATCGAATTGGGTCGATGGTATCGACTCTTTGCTGCTCCTTTCGGCTGGCAACCTGTGGCCTTGTTGATGGTATTGACGGAAGCAGATACTTGTTTTTCCTGAAATTCGGAGACAAGATCAAATAAATCCACACGAATTATAATAATGTGATATCTAATGCTCAAAATCATAAAACCAAGGGGATTTGACATAAAATAGTGGCAAAGACCAAAATGGATGAATTATGCAATATTAACCATAAAAATGACTAATACAAGCACAAAACACATATCAAAAAGGTCTATAAATGCGACTCAAAATCATCGCATCAAACTCCCCTGAGCTTGAACATTGCTCACCCTCGAGCAACTAATCCTCAGAATAGAATTGCAAATGTCAACTGAAAAACAACACACCAACCCAACATCCCATGTGACTCCCACTGAACGTTCTCAAACCGGCCTTCTCTAACCACAAAACGGTAATTACCCTCTAGGCAACAGTAATCATCAATAAAAGAAATTAACCTCCAAACCGATGAACACTATCACATAAGGCAGTTAACATAATAAAATTCGCCGATTCAGCATTGGTGCATCTTGTGATTGCCTATGCTACGTTGCTCGCCCTAACTACCATCTACATGGAAGCAGTTCTCCTGATAATCATTAGTGAGGAGAAATTCACTGTGGCCTACCAATCCAAGCAACGGGTGGATGAAAATGGGTGGCTCATGGAAGAACTTGGAAGTATTGTACAGTTTCAACATGCATAATACAAAATGTCCTAAATGATGCCAATGCACATTAAAAATACCCTAATGCCTGAAATTGGGTGAAATGATGCATGCACTAACCTTCCACCTGAAAATGAGATGGATATCTAGTCAAACTACATCATGTACTCAATTTTCCTGAAATGCAAGTGATATCATGTTCCTTTCTCCCTCTTATTTCACTTTCTTCTAATTTCTCTCTCTTTTTTTTATATATATTGCAGATTTTCAGAGAATTTTTCTTTAGCCCACATATCCATAATTGCTTAAAGATAGGTTTATTGGGCTATTTTCTTCATGCTCAAAATTTTTTTTTTTTGCAATATTTAGAAGGTATGGAACAGTTTAATTCACCAATGAGGAAAAATTGAGATACATGATATACTTTATGCATGAAAATCATGAGTGCAACTACATGGCATGCACCTAAAGGTAATGTGCATGAATCCCTATATTTTTTCTTCTTTTTATGCAAAAGTATGGAAAATACCCATGCAAGTCCTATCTACATGCTATGCACACAAAAAGGAATTAAAACTGCACTTTACTTCCAATTCTTAGGTGGATTATGGAAAAAAAATGAAGTGGAATGATCACAAGATTAGATGACTGATCCTTAGAAAGGTATTATGTGTCCCTCCTTACTGACCTGTGTAGTAGTTTAAAGGGTTCTCTCTCTTACATCCAATTAAGGTCTCATTACCATTTGGTTAGGTTAGGCTCAAACAACCATTACTGTCCACTTTCATGAATCATTAGGAGTACATGTGTGAAATATTGTTTTAAAGTTGACATAATCAATCATTTTCGTAGGATGTGTTCCCCAAGGTCAACCAAAGCAAGCTATCCAAAGACACAAAAAATTTTAAATTTCCCTTAAATTTCCCATGAGCTAACAGCAAGATGACAAACTTTTACTACATCCACAGTTACACTAGATAGCACGTGGATCCTACAAAAACTAAAGATACAAGAAACAAATAACAATGCTAAAAACTAAAACAATAAAAGATAGAGATGTTCCAACTACCAACTCCCCTAAGCTTGAATCTGACTATGGCCTCATAGTCAAAAACAAACTTAAGAGTGGAACAGAGATACCCGATCACTCTTGTGGAGGTGGAGGTGGCTGCGGAGAAGTGGGGTCCCAAGACGGGAACTGCCCTTGGAAGTTCGACTCATACGAGGGCATTGGTGGAGGTTGTGGATACCCACCAAAATAACCCTGACTCCAGTAGTGGTCGTAGAATGGCTGCTGATGCTGCTCCATCCTATGCAGCCGATCATGGATGCTTTCTTGATTGGCGAAAAGAAAGCGCTCATTCTCGAATATCGCCTGTTGGTTTACGAAAAGCCGGTTGGTGGTGTCTTGGATACCGGCATATGCAGCGGTGTGGCTGTGCTGCATCTGCTGAATGTCTTGGAGCATGTTGTACATGCCCTGCATAGAATAAACATCCTCGCTCTGCTGCGAGGACGGCGGCGGTGGAGGCGGATGCGGAGAAGATGATGAAGCACCTGGATGCATCCGAGGACGCTTCCGGGGTGCTACACGTGCTCGAAGAGGTGTGAATGCATCTACCTCCTCTTCCGCCGCCTCGTCGTCGTCACCACCATCGTTGCCGCCTTCTTCTTCATCGGAGTCGATGGCTATGATTGGCCATCTGAAATGATGTGCGCCCTCGATGTTGAAGACGGGATCCGGCAGTGCGCACTCCTGGTACGCTTGATTCACGTGGTAATGCGCAAATTCCACGCCATCGCGGAGAAGAATTAAGTTGGCCCGGTGAAGATGTTGCAAGTTAACCTTGCTTCTGGTAGAAAGAGGAGTGAGGGATTGGAAATTCAGTCCCAAGTATGACGCCAGTTTGGTGATGAGTCCACCGAAATGAATCGATGCTTTCCTCGTACTCCTCTTCACATCCATCACACGCTGTAAAAAGAATGCACCCCAATTGCATTCTTGTCTCTTCAGAAGCTTGTATAGAAAGAAGAGATCGGAGCCTTGAAATTTGCTAAGGGCCAGATCACCCCGCGCAAAAACAGTAGAACTCAGCATCCGATGCAAGACCTAGACGAAGGGGTGCTCGAAGTCGGCTACCGCAGTGTTGTGGTAGCTAACCGACCTCCCTTGTGGCACCGTCACCAACTCGGAGAAGATCATGTCGTAATCGGTGCGGTGGTCTGGCCTCCGGTGGTCATACTGGGAATGGTTCCAGTTGAAAATTTTGTTGAACTTCCGTAGCGTGAGGACGTAGTCGTGGTTGTACAGCCGAAAAGATACCCGGACCTGGATCCACTCTCGGTCGGTAGCATTGATGTCGTTGGGATAGATGCAGACGTCTAACGACGCCATGAACTCGGCTACCAGCTCTTTGTATGTCGGCCAGTCACCAAAGAAAGGCTGGCCATCTTGATGAGATTCCAGTTCGCCAGGCCTTATGCTAGTGTGACGGGCCTGTCCATTAAGAACATAGGCCAAGTTGGCCTCGAATCCTAGATCGCGCACCATCTCCCGGTCCACATACCGGGTAGGCTTGATCTTCCTCCGCATTATCTCCTCGTAGATCTTTCGAATCTTCGGGGAAGGATGGATGAGTCGGGGATGAGCAACTGCTGCTGTTGGTGGTGGAATGAATTCCGTCGGAGTTGCGTGTGAGGACGATGCTCCGGTTGTATGGACCATGGTGGCGACGAGAAAGGGGTTGAAGAAGAAGAGCTCGGGGAAGATGGAGAATCAACTCTCTGCTCGGTGAAGATCTTTGCTCGGTGTTGCTGCTCTTCGATCTTGGATGGCTCGGGGGAGTGCTCAGCGCGAAGGAGGAAGATCACTCTGAAGGTGTGACGTCAAATTACGTAATGACTCTCCTTATATAGACTTGGTCGGTGCCACTGTTGACCCATCGATACCATCGACGTGGGTCGATGGTATCGACACGTCTTGATGCTATCCGCCCCCCTCGCGAGTATCGACGGCTGACAATTGCTGGATCGTGAAACCCGGATTGCCGACCTGTCGATACCATCGATGCAAGTCGATAGTATCGACGCAGCACCCGGATTGATGACGTGGACTCCGTGATCGCCGTCACTTTCTTTGCGCGGATCGGTGACATGGATGGTCGATACCATCGACAGGAGTCGATGGTATCGACTTGGCTTCATTGTGACACCACCACTTTTTCACTTCAACCTGTGACCATGTCGATACCATCGACGAGGCCGTCGATGGTATCGAGTTGACTGAGACAAATCACTCTGAACTTCTCCAGAGATCTCGATGGTATCGACTGATGTGTCGATACTATCGACTGTTGTTGGGCGACTTTCTTGTAGGTGTGTCGATAACATCGACGACGCCGTCGATGGTATCGACTCAGAACGAACTCTTCAGTTGTCAATCTGACCATATGTCGATACCATCGACCAGTGTGTCGATGGTATCGACTCTGCCTCAGCCTGCACAATGAACAACTGGATCAAGGTATCTTCTTTACACTAAAAATTGAACAAAATTAAAGCAACCTATGATTATAATTAAACTATCCTAATGTACCGATGGTTGGGTTGCCTCCCAACAAGCGCCCTTATTTAACGTCTTAGGCTAGACGGCTTCCGGGCATCTCATTCGTCCGCAAGTGTAATGAGTTTGACCTCATTCACTTTTCTCTTGTAATTCTCACCAAAATACAGCTTTAACCTCTGTCCATTCACCAAGAACGTGGCATCACCATCACGCACCAAAATCGCACCGTGCGGTTTAACCTTTTCCACCACAAATGGTCCACTCCACCGGGATTTCAGCTTCCCGGGATGCAACTTGAGTCGGGAGTTACACAATAGAACACTATCTCCCTTCTTGAACGTGCGCAACTCGATGTGACGATCGTGGATCAGTTTTGTGCACTCCTTGTAGATTCGGGCATTCTCATATGCCGTCATCCGTAACTCATCCAGCTCGTTCAACTCTAACATTCTCTTTCTCCCAGCTTCATCATAACTCAAATTTAGCCTTCTAAGCGCCCAATGGCCCTTGTACTCCAACTCCACAGGAAGGTGACAAGCCCGACCATACGCCAACCTAAAAGGCGTAGTGCCTATAGGTGTTTTGTAAGCCGTTCTATATGCCCACAGTGCGTCCGGTAATAGGGCACTCCAATTCTTCCTTGTGGATGCCACCGTTCGCTCTAGAATCTTCTTGATTTCACGGTTTGAGACCTCCACTTGGCCTTGAGTCTGCGGATGATATGGGGTGCCAATGTTGTGCTTGACCCCATATTTCTTCAGTAATGTCGCGAACTTTTGATTCTTAAAGTGTGTACCCCCATCGCTTATTATCATTCGGGGTATCCCAAACCTGCAGAAAATATTTTCCTTCACGAACCTGCACACTACAGTAGAATCATTAGTCCTTGTGGGGATTGCTTCCACCCACTTCGACACATAATCAACTGCTAGCAAGATATACAAATTGGAGTTCGAGGACACAAAGGGTCCCATGAAGTCTATGCCCCACAAATCAAATACTTCAACTTCTTGAAATACATTCAGGGGCATCTCTTGTCGCTTTGAAATGTTACCTGCTCGCTGACACAGGTCACATTGCCTTACAAAATCGTAGGCATCCCAAAACAAAGTTGGCCAATAAAGGCCGCTTTCCAACACCTTAGCTGTTGTTCGCGAACTGGCATGGTGTCCTCCCGTCGGCGATGCATGGCAATGGTGGAGAACATTCTCGTACTCCATCTCAGGCACGCACCTGCGTAAGATACCGTCCTTGCATTGCTTCAAAAGAATTGGATCATCCCAAAAATAGTATCTTAAAGAATGAAAGAATCTCTTTTTCTCTTGATATGACCAGTCTTCCGGGATGATCCCGCAAGCCAAATAATTAACAATTTCAGCAAACCACGGTTCTTTAGAATTAATTTTCAAAAGCTGTTCATCGGGAAACGTCTCGGTTATGGGTATGTGCAAATCTTTTTCATCCACCCTGTCTAACCTAGACAAATGATCAGCCACTACATTCTCAATTCCAGCCTTATCCTTGATTTCAATGTCAAATTCTTGTAAGAGCAAAATCCACCTAATGAGTCTAGGCTTTGCATCCTTTTTCTCCATTAAGTATTTTATCGCAGCATGGTCGGTCCATACAACTACTTTAGATCCAACTAAATACTGCCGAAATTTTTCAAACGCAAACACGACAGCAAGTAATTCTTTTTCAGTAGTTGTATAATTCAATTGAGCATCATTCAGAGTTTTGGAAGCATAGAAAATCACAGCGGGCTTATTATCTACCTTTTGCCCCAAAACGGCTCCTACTGCAAAATCCGAAGCGTCACACATCAATTCGAAAGGTTTTTTCCAATCCAGCGTTTGAACAACCGGGGCAGAAATCAATTTTTCTTTCAAAACATCGAATGCATGAAGACACTTATCGTTGAAATAAAAAACCGCATCTTTCTCTAAGAGTTCGGATAAAGGTTTTGCAATTTTAGAAAAATCCTTAATGAATCTCCGATAGAACCCGGCATGTCCCAGAAAGCTTCTCACCCCTTTTACAGAATTTGGTGGGGGCAACTTGGAAATCACCTCAATTTTCACAGGGTCTACCTCAAGACCTTTGCTAGACACCTTGTGTCCTAGCACTATTCCCTCTGTCACCATCATGTGACATTTCTCCCAGTTAAGGACCAAGTGTGTGTCCTCACAACGCTGCAGCACTTTGTCTAGGTTATTGAGACATTCATCAAATGATGCACCATAAACCGAGAAGTCATCCATAAAAACCTCAAGACAGCGCTCTACCATGTCAGAAAATATGGCGAGCATGCAGCGTTGAAACGTCGCTGGTGCATTACATAAACCAAACGGCATTCGTCGGTAAGTAAAAGTCCCATAGGGACATGTGAACGTAGACTTCTCTTGATCCAAAGGATCAATCGCGATCTGGTTATACCCCGAATACCCATCCAGAAAACAAAAATGCGACCGACCGGCAAGACGTTCTAAAATTTGATCAATAAACGGTAAGGGAAAATGATCCTTAAGTGTGGCAGCATTCAGACGACGGTAGTCAATACAAACTCGCCACCCGGTTACCAATCGGGTGGTGACAGGTTCATTCAACAAGTTTTTAGTGACAGTAATTCCCCCCTTCTTAGGGACTACCTGTGTGGGACTCACCCACGTCGAGTCTGATATGGCATAGATAATCCCTACAGCAAGAAGTTCGATGACCTCCTTCTTCACAACCTCCATCATGCTCGGATTTAAACGTCTTTGAGGCTGAATAACAGGCTTGGCTCCCTCTTCGATCCGAATCTTATGCTGGCAAAGAGTAGGGGAGATCCCCTTGATGTCTGCAACAGACCACCCAAAAGCTCCACGGTGGTTCTTGAGCACTATCAGTAGTTGCTCCTCCTCATCCGCACTCAAATAAGCAGATACGATCACCGGTAACTTGTCTTTCTCAGCTAGAAAGACATACTTGAGATGTGGGGGCAGCGAATTCAATTCTAACTCTGGCGGGCTGATAAGAGATGAATGCAGTGGTGGGGGAAGTGCACCTAAATCTTCATAGTGCCTCGTATAGAAGCATGGAAGCATCTAAAGCATTTTGGCGCACTCCTTGAGTGATTTACTCCGCATCCAATCATAGGTAACATTCAACAAACAAGCCTCCAGCGGCAATTCCGGATATGCATCAACAACAGAAATGGCAATCGCATCATCCTCCCAAGAGGGCGGAATGTCCTCATTCTCATCATTCAGAAATCCCACAGCTTTACACAAAGAAACAACCTTAGTTTGCTCCATGATATCCACAACTAAGGTTCCATTATCCATCTTGCTCATCACATGAGCCATGTCCAAAAATGGTTTTCCAAGGCAGAGTGAGATGTTGTGATCCATATGTTTCACCATGTTACATTGTTCTTTTGCTTTAGAAGACACAGTGCTAGAGGGCATGACCATCTCAAAGCGGTCATCTGCTATGCCTAAGGTCAAGCGACCTCTCCCCATCTCTAAGATCATGTCAGCTGTAGCTTGGAATGGGTGTCCAAGTAACAGCTCATTGCCATGCTCATCCTGCATTTCCATTACCACAAAATCAGCCGGAAAGTCAAATCTATCCACCTTTACTAAGACGTCTTCACAGATTCCATATGGATTCACCACAGAGTTGTCGGCCAATTGAATAGTCATATTGCTCGGCCGTGACTCCTTCAGTCCCAACTTTTTTAAATGTCGAAAGGGGCATCAAATTGATGCTTGCCCCTGAATCACACAATGCTTCTCCAAATTTAAACTTCCCGATATAGCAAGAAATATTGAAACACCCGGGATCCTGTCTCTTTGGCGGCAGAGTGCCCATAATGAAGGCACTCACTTGCTCCTTTAGCACAACGACCTCAGTATCTGGTATTTTCCTCTTCTTGGTAGTAACATCTTTTAGAAACTTCCCGTATGAAGGGATTTGCTCAATAGCTTCCAGTAACGGGATATTGACTGAAAGTTTCCTAAAACTGTCCAGGAACTTCTTGAACTGTGCATCTACCTTCCTTGCCTTCACACTATTTGGATAAGGGACCGGAACAGCTTGTGTCCTTTGATGAGGTGGCATATAAGGCGTCTTTTTCTGCGGTTCCTCCACATCATCCTGTTCTTGAGTACTCTCCACTGCTATGTCTTCAACTTGCTCTGAGACTGGTGTGGGCTGCCCCCCATTGGTTTCACCTTCAACTTCATCTCGCGGTGTGTTTGTTTCATCAGTTCTTGGATTCAACAATTTCTTACCGCTTCTCAACAGAATAGCCTTAGCTTGCTGGTTTCCCCCAGGAACATTGATATTCCTCGGAAAACCTAGATGTGCTGGTTTCTTCAAACTAGCAATTTTAGCTGCCATCTGCGCCATGGATGTCTCTATGGTCCTCATTTGAGCCCCATGGTTCTGCAATGTCTGCCCAAATTGATTCATGTATTCTCCTTGTTGCTTGATTTGCTGCCCGAATGTGTTCATTAACTCTTGATTTTGCTTGATGACCTGATTGAGCAACTCCGTGCTCTTGTCCTCTACAGCTGGTGCGGGCTTGGCTTCCAGATCCTGTAGAAAATTGTTCGGATCCTTCCATGAGAACTTTTTGTCCTTTCTCCATGAGTAGTCATTGTTCCTGTACCCTTGTTGTTGTCTCATGTACTTGACTTGAGCCTCATCCTCGGACTCATTTTCTTCTTTTTGCAGTAACTTCTTTGCGAGAAGATCCATCTTCTCATTTAGCTCTCTCATTGCCTTTGATTCACTGGCGACTCATGCTTGCTCAACTGGGCCTCTCTCTCTTTCTCCCCAGGACTGCTTTCTTGCCATGTTCTTGAGTATTTCCCAGCATCTAGTGTCAGTGTTATTAAAAAAAAATCCCGACCCAGCTGAATCTAGATTACTCCTATAATGCTCGGAGAGAGCAAAATAGAAGATTTTCACCTGTATCTCTTTGTCCAGCCTGTGATGCGGACATCTCCTCAACATAACCTGAAATCGCTCCCAGGTCTCAGAATATGTTTCACCGGCCTGTTGGTTGAAATTATGAATCTTCCGGATCATGTCGTTAGTCTTCTCAGGAGGGAAGAACCTCTCAAAGAAGACTTCCACCATATGGTCCCAAGACTCAATGAACTCATCGTCTAGATTATGTAGCCACTCTCTTGTTGCTCCTGCCAAGGAACTTGGGAACAGCTTGAGGTACAAAGCATCTTGTGGAAACCTATCTATCTTTACCATGTCATAGTTTTCAACGAACTGGTTGATGTGTGCAACAGGATCCTCATTCTTCAGCCCATGAAACGCATTTGATTTTACCAAATTAATCAACGTTGGATTGATCTTATATGTCGGTATGTTGATCGCCTGCTTTTTTATAGGCCCCTTTGAAGCTGATGAGGAAGAAGTTTTGATCTTCTCCCATATGATCTGTGGCTCGGCCATGTCTTCTGGTTCAGATTCAGAATCTATCTCTTCTTGGTACTCGTGCTCAGAATGCTCCTCGTCCTCAGGTCCCGGAAACAGAACCTCGGGTGTGCGATTGTCGTAGTCTGTACTACATGTATGCACCATACACAGTACCTGAAATAAGAAAATTCGAGTTCAGTACTATGCTTAGACGAGTATAACAATTATAGTGCAGTGTAAAAATATTTGAATTTGAATGAAAATTAAAACGAACTTTGTGGCCTAGAGTGGCTGCTCGTAGCACTCGAAGTGCCAACAATTCCGCCGTATCCCCGGCAACGGCGCCAAAAACTTGACGTGTATTTTACTACGCGCTAAAATGCAAGTATACGCGTCGAGTAGTACATGCCTTTGTGAGGCCCGAGTCGAACACATGGATACACTGAATTATTGGAGACTCCTACTAACTATTTGGGATCAGCTAAGCCGAATAACAAATTGGGGTTTGTTGTCAAAATTAAAAGAAAGTACAAATAAAACAAAGCAAACAATCGATTAAATGTTAATATAATCAATTCAAAAGAGTATCTTTAGGATTGTGGTTTCACCGCAGGTTATCATTGTATTAGGTTTCATATAATTCCTCAATCTTCTCTCTCTATCCGGGTAGTGGCCTGAAAACAAAATTACCCACTGTCGTGGTGCAATTCACTACTTAGGTTTAGGTTGATTCCACCGTTGTAGTAATCTATTCCCTAAACTAAGTGCATTATGAACGATCTCTCAGTTTCCATCATTAATTTTACACCTCCTTTGTCAAGGGATTTATCGATTAATGTAGGTTTCGTCTCTTTTCAACCGTTAATCCTTCTATCGAAGTGATTAAGGGCATTAGGTTATTATTATGGTGATCAAACATAACAATATATGGAGAAAACGAAACTATACCACGGATTTAAGAGAGAAAATATGAGTTATTAATATAAAACTGTCATACAATGCATTCCCGGGCTACTCCCGGTCCTAAAGATGGAGGGGATTAGCCCCGCATGTTCATCTTGCACAAATACATGGTAGAAATAGGGGAAATCATATGAAAAATGTGAATTAAATGGGAAAACCCCTGAACGGAGGAGAACCAATTGATCCTTTGCGTAGAACACGAGCTTTCCCGCCTCTCGGTGGTGAAATTCGTCTTCGGCAGCGTCTGAATCGACTGGTATGAACTTCTGGCCTCCGTTCTCCTTTCTCTCCCTCCTCGGCACTTGTGCAATGGTAATTGAGATGATGATCTCGTCTCGGCGGCTGTCATTAGGTATAAGTCCCTAATTAAGTCGTCAATTAACTCCAACCGTCTGATTGAAATCATTCTGAATCCAACACATATCTGACAGTGTCGATACCATCGACGCGGGTCGATGGTATCGACCCAGTGTAGTTGCGACAGCCTTCTTGTCTTTTCGTCTGAGTGCCTGTAGCCATCTCGATACCATCGACTTGGGTCGATGGTATCGACTACCCTGTAGCGTCGGTTTTGTCGTTTAGCGACGCTGTAGCCTCAATGCGTCGATGGTATCGACTTGGGGTCAATACTATCGACAGCTTCCTCGCCAGCAACCTGAAGGGGTCTTGATACCATCGACTTGGGTTCATGGTATCGACTCTTTGCTGCTCCTTTCGGCTGGAAACCTGTGGCCTTGTCGATGGTATCGACTTCCGTCGATGGTATCGATGGAAGCAGATACTTGTTTTTCCTGAAATTTGGAGACAAGATCAAATAAATCCACACGAATTATAATAATGTGATAATTAATGCTCAAAATGATAAAACCAAGGGGATTTGACATAAAATAGTGGCAAAGACCAAAATGGATGAATTATGCAATACTAACCATAAAAATGACTAATACAAGCACAAAACACATATCAAAAAGGTCTATAAATGCGACTCAAAATCATCGCATCAGTAGTCTATACATAACTGCATAAATCTGAACTTATTTTTAACGAACAACACTGGAGCACCCCAAGACGACGTACTCAGTCGGATGAAACTTTTCTCCAACAATTCTTGCAACTGCTTCTTAAGTTCTGCCATCTCTACTGGAGCCATCCTATACGGTGTCTGTGCAACTGGCTGCGTCCCTGGAACCAGATTGATCTCAAAATCAATCTCTTGGGGTGGAGGAACACCAAGGAACTCATCAGGAAACACATCCACAAACTCTCAGACAACCGACACCTCCTCAAGGCTAGGACCTTTCACCTTGGTATCTACAACATGAGCTAAGAACGTCTTACATCCTTGCCATAACAACTTCTCTACCACCATAGCCGATACTAGACAAGTCGGAAGAATCTTCCTATCTCCTTGGAAAATCCACTTCTTACCGCCATCATCAAACATAGCTTTCTTGGAACCACAGTCCAAAACAACCTTATACTTCTCTAAGGTATCCATCCCAAGGATCACATCGAAACCATGCATATCAAGTGGTATAAGATCCACTTGTATACTGTGTCCCAAAAAAGATAAGACATAAGATGGTCACTCTTCTCGAAGCATCAAGGAACCATTAAAAGGGGTTTCTCACAATAAGCTATCCTTTTTACAACTAACAAGTAAATGATAGTTTTCAAGCATACTATAGGTGATAAAAGAGTGTGTAGAACCTGGGTCAACCAGAACAGATATAAAGCAAGAAGAAGACAAATCAGAATGAAATAACTCCATCTGACCTACCACCACTCGTGGGTTGACTATCGCCTCTGGTTGACTCATAGCATAGAATCGAGTTGTTGCTTGTTGTCCACGTCCTCTACTTCCTTGAGCAGACGATCCTAATTGCGACGCTTACCCGTGTCCTCGGCCTCTGCTACTACTGGGTTGTTGTCTATCTAACCCTCATTGATTCTACCTCAGCTGTTGCATCACTTCGATATCTCTACTCAGGCAGTTTGACCTCCAATGCCTGATCTGACCACACAGATGGCATGACTGGTCTCGCTATTGTGGCCTAGACGGCCTTGTCACTGCCACAGAAGATGTACTATGTGCCTTTGATGGTGAAGAAACATGTCCTCTTCCCTTACTCAGAGACCACTGCGATGGTGCACTGGAACCTCTTATCATGGAAGGTGCTGAAAACCTTGGCTTCTTGAAGCCACCAAACCTCTAACTCTGGAACTGAGCAGGCCTCTTCTTTCACATGGATTCTCTTTTCTCCTTAACTGACCGTTCGATCCTACGGACAGATTCTACACATGTAGAAACTGCACTCGGTTCTCCAATGCAGAAGCAGGTGTTGTCAGCTCAACACTCAGGCCTTTCTCAAAACGTCTGATCCGCTCGTCATCTGTCGTGGCCATGTGAGGACAAAATCTCAACAAATCCATGAACTTGGCTTCATACTCGGTGATGTTCATCGTTCCTTGGTGCAGACACTCGAACTGACTGATCTTCTCATTCAGATACGTCTTCGGAAAGTATCTGCTGACGAACTCGCACCGGAAAACCTCCCAACCAATCACCTCACCAGGTCGCGTCTCCTCCTTGATGGTCCACCAGTGACCACTACTACCTTTCAGAAGGTAGACAGCGTGCTTTACTTTGTCTGCTTCGGGGATGTCGAGGATACGGGAAGCCTTCTCAAGACTTGTCAGCCACAGATCTGCATCTGCTGGATCAGCCGTTCCAGCATAGTCTGAAGCTCCGACTCGGCGAAGCCACTCAAAGGTCTTCTCAATACCCTATGTTTCACCATGGGGAGCCTATGCTCTCGGCGGAGGCACTGACAATCTCTCTACCATGAGATTCATCGTAGCCATCGTCTGCCCCATAAGTTGTTGATAGGCAGGGTGTTCAAGAATGGTTGGGTCAGGTTGGGGGACCTCAGGAACCCGATCTTCATGTGCCTGCCCTATAGCTCCATCAACTGATGCAACATCGCTGTTCTCGGCAGCATGTTCTTCATGGTTTCCATACATCTTGGCTTTTCTTTCGCTGAGGGCAGAAGATGATTGTAAGAAAATCTGGAAAATGCACAAGAACATACACAACCTAGTCCTAAATCCTTGTAGACTCAGTGAACCTAGAGCTCTGATACCAAAACTTGTGGCAACACATCCCTCTATCACACAGACGGTGAGGTGTTATGCGAAAACATGCAGAAAACACAATAAACCACAGATTACCAAAAACATGAGTTAATTAAAACTGATTTCGGAAAGTGGATAAACTAAGAAATTATTACATTCAAGTCCTCATCCTGTAAGAAAACACATTATATAAACATTTACAAGCTGGACACGTGTCCACAGCTTAGGAGATCAGCTGTCTAGCGATCACATGAGTTAAAAACCTATTTATGTGTATATAACGGCCCACATCTGGCCAACAGCAGGATATACAAAACATCATCAGCTATACATCGTGAAACAAAGTCAAAATGCCTCCAAGGACATGAGAGTATAGGGATGACTCTAAAACTCTATTACAAAATGACCAAAACAGCAACATGTCCATCTCTTGCCTTCTACTGCTCTTCTTGCTGCTCGGCCGCAACTCCACGACCACCACCACATTTAGCTTGAACACCTAAAAAGGGTGTAAACTAGCGGGGTGAGACACACTATCCCAGCGAGAAACATAACTCCCCGCTAAAACCATAAAACCAAAGGAAGATTAAAGTAAAAGCATCAAATAATAGATAGAAGGTATAACAAGAGCAGTTTATAAAGTAAAACTATTCATACCATCAAGCTTACCAAGATGTACGTAAGGCATGTACCCAAGTATTTCATTATGAAACATGATTAACAAGATAAGATTTATAAGATCTTACCATATAACATAAGGAACGTATAAGTAACTACAAGTATACCAAAATTAACTACACAAGCACGGCCTCAATCAATGTTCCGTATTTTGCCTTAAGCAATAAATACTATTCGGCTGTATTACATATTATTATTATGACATGAGGAAGTGATCCGTACCGCTCAAATCCAACCTTCGATTGTGAAACCCAAGCTGGTCCCATACAAGGTCAATGGAAGAGCCGGACTCCATGACCTCCCACCTCGTGATCAGTGCATGAGTACAACACAAGTAGGACTGCAGTCTCATTCTTAAGTGGCCTCAACCATAGGGTCAGGCTACGCTCTGCCTAACCCACCTTGGTACAGGTATCGGCGCTAGTGAAACTGAGCCACGGGCCTGTTCACCGTGCTCTGAGCCATGAACGCATTCATGCTCCCATATCACACATCCTGATCCATGGGCATGTTCACCATGCTCTTAACATATTGAGCTACGGGCCTGAATCTGCACTCTAGAGTCTACTACCGAATACCTCCTCAATTTAGGCTAGGAGCAACCTCGCATACTCAACAATATGCGCTCCGGGTTAACCCATAGGAGAACCCGTTTCACCATCACCAACTCCTGACGATGATGGATCTATGGCCAGGGCAAACTACATGATATGTTCCACTGTGATTAGTTAATATATTTTAAGTGGATTGTTGAGTCATCCAAGGTAGTAACACATTCATAACATAAATCTACCTTATTGTTACCATCATCACAAAGTCTTGGGATCTTCATCCCTCATCACAGGAAACCACTACCTCATAAGGCATTCTCATCACTTGGGATAGCAATCCCAGATCATCATCAGAGGATAACACCTCAACTAGGCACTTTAGCCAAACTCAGGTCCTCAGACCAAAACACATCATGCATGTTATCTCATCATCAAGAGTAACCATCAGAGCAGTGTGATTCAAACATATGTACCTCATAACCCTTTACCTGGTTATGCATCTGTATGAAACACCTGCATGATTAGTATACACAATCATCATGGATTAACAGAAGGATCATATTCTCAACATACAGCAACATTGATGATTACATACTTTGTCATTCATGCCTCAACCTGTGACCATAGGCATACGTCATATCATCATGCAAGCATCTTATATACTTATCATTTACTCAGCATTATACATATCATTCCAGATGATCATAAACACATGTAAAGTCAGGTCAAGTTACATAGATATAACCTACTATATCAAACATGTCAAAGGTCACCATTATAAACCAAACGTGACAGCATGAAAAAAGATCTAGTATATCGGTTTTCCATATAAGGAACAAGACCCTCACTAGAAGCGCCCACTACCCTCACCAAAGGTAGTATCAGGCAGGGCACTCTCCCCTATCGCCCAACACTACAAACACATAACGGTCAAACAAACCAGCCGCATATCGGCCAAGCACTCAGCAAGGGTGTCGGGCTACCCCAGGGTGTATCGTGCAACGATGTGTCGTGCATCATGGGTATCGGGCATCCATATGCAACATGCAGCTTAGTCTATATTGTACAATAGTGCGTCGTGCAACACAGGGACAATGGCCACAAAGCCTATCAGGAAGCTGAGCCTATGGTCGTGTCACTCATCAAGTGCAACGGGCATCCATATGCAACAGCTAGGGATACTAGGTGACACTCTGTCGGGCATCACCACAACGTCATGACGCCCGACACCATCTAGCCACAGACTCCATAATGTCCAAGCTACAGACACAAGGTTACCACCTGAACCAGGCGTGTCTGGAAGAGGACACAACCATGTGTGATGCCCGACACACAAGTGTAACGACCAACATTCTACTCATTTAGGTATATCTAGCAGGGCACAACCTCAAACGACAGCAAGGAAAGCATGTCGTCCAGCTAGCTAACCTCATATATCGGCCAACACACAAGGCCAGGGCCAGGGGAAACGCCCACCACAAAACTAGCTAGCAAAGATTCACAACATCAAGGTATAACGAGGTTAAGGATGTCGGGCAAGGTACTTATAATGGTGTGACGCCCGACACAACAAGGCAAGAACCAGGTGTGTGACGCCCGACACAACACCACAACATAGCGACCAAGGCTCTAAGCCAAAGAGGGATATCGGGCAACATCACCACCAACCCCATATCGGGCAAGATGCAACCCAACAAGGTCATCATCAACCTCAAGCATAAGGGCACCAAAACCCTAATGGATCGAGAAGAAGGCTCACCTCTCAACAACCAAGAGAGAGGGGTCTTGCCTAGCTTCTTATCACCAATCGGGCAACCCAAGGATCAACCCTAACAAGGTCTACAACCTCCACAAAGCTCACCTCTCGAATCCATGGTGAGAGAAGGGTGTTGCTCAAGAAACTAGAACACAAGCTCACCTCTCAACTCAAACGAGAGAGGAGTATTTCTCATATCACTAGAGTTTGTCCTCACTTCTCAAGACCAAGGACGGACATGGGTGTTTCTCAACAAGAAACCCTAGAACTTGGTTCGGCCAACTAGATGCAACCAAGTAAGAAACCAAACTAGCAACAAACATAGCTGATCATAAGCAACTTACAAACAAGAACATAGAATATGGTAATGTAGTTAGGGTTAGGAGTTATGTAACCCACCTTAAGCAAGCTCCAAGCAACACCACAAGAAGGAGAGCAAGGCACTCTAGGGTTTTCCACCATTAGAGGAAGAAGGAGACTACTAGGCAAGGATCGGCCACCAAGCTTGCAAAGAAAGTGGGGGGTGTCGTGCACTAAGGGAGAGGGAGACTAAGGAACTAAATTGATCCTTAGCAAGAGAAAGGAAACACATATATAGGAGAGGATGGAGGAGAAACCAAGGAAAGACAAGGCAAGGTGTCGCCCACCTAGGGACACTTGTCCATGTGCAAAGCCACCACTCTAACATGTCCTAAACACATGTCCAAGGCCATTGCCACATGCAAGCATCAAGGTCCAAGTGTCCACTAGTGGTGACACAAACAAGGTCAAAGAAGGTCAAAGGGTGCCTGGGTGACACACACCCACACCATGGCTGACACACTCCCTAGGCCGACACACTCCCTAGGCCGACACTCTCCCTAGGCCGACACACTCCCTAGGCCGACACACTCCCTAGGACGACACACCACAGGCTGACACAAAGCACTCCTGCCCGACACAAGGCTCGCTTGCCGGACACAAAGGTCCAACAAGGCAAAGGCAAGGCATAACAAGGCCCAACAAGCTCAACCAAGCACAAGGCAACACAAGCAACGAGCCCAACCCTTCCTCTCAACACTAGAGGAAGCAAGGAGAGGTAGGAACACCTCTCAAGGTGACAAACTTGCCCACAAACCCTAGACTTGGGTTAATTGCAAGTAGAACCTCCAGCTCTCAACAAAGCACCAACCAACCCTAATCACATGCTAAAGGTGATTAGCAACCAACTAAGCATCAGGGTTAAGCAAAACAAACAGGATAAGCCCTAAACGGAGGTTAGGGTCCTTACATAGGCGGTCTAAATATCAAACCAGCACAGCTCCAAAATGAAGCACTCCTTGCTAGGAACATCTGGGAGTTCTTAACAGCAAAAGGGTCCATATGGATAGAGGTCATGACAAAGAAATACATGCATCGTCAGGATATAGGCAGACAAATAGGATCTCGGTTATGTAAATACATAGTGGACAAGAAACACACTGTGATGGGAAAAGTTTCTAAAGCTATTGTCAATGGCAAATCGACATCAGTATGGCATGATAAATGGGTGGAAGCGAAGTTTAGTCCCTCGCTAAAGGAAGGCTATACAATCCCTGAAGATATTTAGGATTTGAAAGTTAGCTCCATGGCCTCTGAAGGAAGATGGGATGGTGATTTCATTAAGCACTGGTTCACTGCGGACTCTATGAGAACTATATTGCACATGTTACCCTCGATCTCAAATGGAGAGGAGGATGTTTGGTGTCATCTGGATGACATCCATGGCCGCTTCCGAACACAGAATTATTACAATCAGTTGGTACAAAGTGCTTGTATCTGCACCCCAGGGAACTGGACCGCAATATGGAAGCTTTCGGTACCGCAAAGCACAAAGATCTTTCTATGGAAGGCTCTACACGAAGGGCTGATGACGAACCTTAACAGAGCCAAACGTGGGTTTACAGAGGATGATAGATGGCCAATTTGCAGCCTCAGTAGTCAATCCACACTACATATCCTCAAAGATTTCCAGTCTGTGCAACAGGTGTGGAACACTGTCTCAAGAAGTAACAAGCTACAGTTTGAGGCAGGAGAGTCAGTTGTTGTATGGTTCTCCCAGAACTTGAAGAACAACAAAGACGGCAGGATCAGATCAATGTGGTTCGCCTACACTGCTGAGACCTTGTGGCAAAATAGAAATGAGCTAATCTTCTCTAGTAAACAGAATATTCCTTCAACGAGTGTTCGGGCCATAGCAAATAAAGTCAGACAGTATGTATATGCTTTTTAGATTCCATCCAGACCACACCAGGACATGACAACTGCTACTTGGTCACCTTTACCCCTCAACACCATCAAAGTAAATGTTGACAGATCGGTGAGGAAAAGAAATGATAGAGCAGCCACAAGCTACGTGGCCAGACACACACATCAAAAATGGATTAATGCAGGAGCTCATACCGGTAAGGGCCACTTTACCTTAGACATTGAACTACTGGCTATTTGTAGAGGCATCGAAGCCATGATTCAAAGACCAGAAGCCTTGATCGTTGAATCAGATAGCAAACTGGCATGTGATATTCTGAACTCTAAGCTGACCAGTATGCCTAAATATCAGCTCTATCAACAGAAGATAGAAGAGCTCATGAAAACGAAACCAAGCATCCATATCTAGTTCATCAAACGTGAGACAAATGTCTTAGCAGGCCTTCTTATCAAATGGGCTGTGAGGAACATCAACAATTCCATAGTGTGGACCAAATGTCCTGAGTTTATTCCAGTAGAGTATTGGAGTGAACAAGGGATGAACCCTTCTGTAATTGTCTCAAATTGTCTGCCTGTAACCCGAGAGCGGGATGAATATGATTATCTCAGTGTTCTAAAAAAAATGTAAAGATGTGTGGTCTATGTACCAACACTTCAACCACCTTCCATAACCCCCTTCATCAATTTGCAAACCCATTGGACTAGGAAATGTAAAGATGAGTGCTCTATGTATGAACACTTCAACTAGTCACCCATGCCTCCATCCATAGACAAGTTGGTCATATGTTAGATTGACATATAAGGTTGATGTGTGACAGCAAAACAACAATCCTAGCTACTTTGATCAAATCCAAATATAAAATGGTTTACTTAGAGATTTTGAATGCTAAACTACTTGCATTAGCTTTGATTCTCTATATGGGAAGTAAATAATTATTTTCCTTGATTGCATTATGCTCATGATATAGGAGAGGAGAGAAGTTGATCATACATATAGATTCGTGTTGAGCTTCTTTACTCAACAGTCATAATTTTGAGTGCATGTGTCATTACTAATTGATTGAAATGAAAAGAGATATTTACTTGGAGCATACTTGGGAACAAGTATGTTTTAAGATAGGGGTGGTGATGAAGTGCTTAATTGAGTCTTCATCCTTTATTAGTTTTCTTTTAATTTTACATCAAGATAGTTAGAATACATGGTGTTCCCCAATAAATTGTGCTTTATTGTCAAATGCTCTTATGGATTTCTTTCATCATGTTTTAAAAGCACTCTGTCTACTGGATGATGCAAGGGGGAGATGAACTTTGATCCAATGACTTACCCAAGAATTGCATTTACCATAGTAAGTCCAACATAACCTCTACCCTACCCCAAGTAATCCAAGAATACATTGAACCAATGAGTTCCATTCATGATCAGTCTGAACACACAAGTGCAGGTAGAACACATCAAAATGGCCGACGTATGTCATCATGATCGTGTTGCAAATGTCCAAATTAGAGACAATCATAGGGAAATCAAGGAAGAAAGCACCCTCAACAGCATGAGTGCTATAGAGAGAATAATTGTGGCAAGTGGAGGCCACCAAAACACTAGCATCCAGAGCCCTCAACACTCGTTATCTTAGACATGAGATCTTCCTCACTCACTCACCACAACCATTTTATCTAGAATAATTGTTCTACCCTTTCCACACCACATCTATTCTACCCAGAACGATCATTCCACTTACATCCATTTCCTAACATTTCCACTTATATCTACATCATCTCACCATGATCATCCCACATAACATGCTTGTTTTATACTTACCCACCATGGCCGTTCCACATCCCAGACCCTAGTTCTTCCGAGCACCAATTTTACCATACTACCCCATTTAACTGTAGACCCCCTAGACCACTATATAAGCATTAGTGGTGGCTAGGGGTAGGGGTTAGAACTTACTCACCTAATTTCTTTCCTTGGCTTCCACCCGACCTAATCCCTCCTACCATTTCATCGGCTTGCACCCGACTTACTCCCTTCAAGACTTCCATGATCCCCCCGTTGGATATGTGAAGAGGGAGAGCTTTCTACTGGTGGAGAATGAAAACATGTCCTCTACCTCAATATTTATTGATTATATATCTACTTTCTTATCCATATTTGCTTTTACCTTGACTTTGAGTATCTAAGCCCTCTTGGTGGCTGCTTGGGGGAAATATATCACTCTCATACCATATAATTGGGGATTATCTTGGTGAAATGTTATATATTTCTTATTATTTGCATTTTATGTTTTTTTATCTCTCCTTATATCATGCTTTGGCTTTTTGATCTATGGAATAACCAACTGAATAGAGAAAGAGTGATGTTGGGCTCTTTGTGTGTGAAACTCCTAGTTACCTACAAGAAGCATAGCTAGTTTTCCTTCCTGTCCCAATATCCCTCTATTCCACTAATCATAGGTGTGAGATCTAAGCATCTAACTAAGTATCTCCTTTTTGTCTTACAATGAGAATATATAGAGGTTTAATCACTACAAAAAATTGGTGTATTAACGTCAAGGTTTGCGACCACTTTATTATCTTGTCGTAATAAATACAGTAATAATGACAAACAACATTTTCTGCCATTGTTGGTGTAGGCAACAACGACAACTTTTTTTGTCTATCGTGAATAAACAAATTTTCCGCCGTTGTTGGTATAAGGTAACAACAACAACTTTTTTATCTGTCGTAAATAAACTAATTTTCCGCTGTTAAAAGTCTTCCCTCTCTGGTTTTTCATTAGCACAGTACTTATGCAGTGCTTTTTTAGTTGGACCTTGTTTTTTTTCCCACTTAAACCCCAACCCCTCGATCGCTCACCCCTTGAATCCCCTCACTCGTCCCCACTCCCCTGACAACAGCACTCAGAAAACTAACCCTCGCTCACTGCGACTTGCTAGGGTGCATCGACAGCTTCTCCCGCCATCTCTCCTCCGAGCAACAGGTGCAGCGGCGGCCTCACCTCTCTCCAACATCGGCGACACTGGCTTTGCTTCTTGGCGGTGGTGACAGCAACTCTCCCCAGCAGGCGGTGGCATCATCCCTGCTCCAGCGGCGGCCATCTTCCAAAGGCGCCGGTAATTCAATCTTCCTGACCTATTAATCAATAGTGACCTTCTCTTCTTCTCGGTTGGAGGCGTGTAGATCTGGTGGGGGCGTTTCTCTACCGGGGCGGGGTTTCTCTTTCTTCCCCCTTTCTTTCCTTTCACAGCTCGATCGCTTCGGCCTGGTGGCGTTGTTTGTCGTGGTGGTGGGGAGTCCCTGAGCAGTTCCTCCCACTTTTTCTTATCACCGGTTTTGTCTTGTTGGAGCAACGGCGGTAGTGCTTCTTGGACAATACCCATCTATGCCAGAGCTGTCGGCTATCTGTTTGTTTTTTTTGCCTCTGTTGCTTTTCGTTGTGTGAGTTGGGTTATGCATATTGTGTTTTTTTTATAAACTTCTTGTTATGGTCGAGGGTGAAGCTTCTAGTTGTGCTCTCGTTTGCTTGGTGAGTAGTCTTTTGCTGCATTGTCCATGGAAGAATGATATTGTCTACAAAGACAAGTGTTCCTGTGGTTTCGAGCTTAATAGTTGGAGTGCTATCTATGCAAGTACTACCCATGGTCGTGGAAGAATTTCGGTTAAAAGTTTCTTTGTTCAGCGTGATGGGAAGGAATTCAGACAGAAGCGTCTTACTTGTATCCAATCAAACTTACATAACTAATATGTATCTCTTGCTATTTTGTCACCGAGATGGCTTAGGTCTCTTGAATTTGTAGATGCTGAATGTTACTTCTTAATATAATCTTCCTGACCTTAATTTTATTTTCGGATTCCCCTTTCCCCCTTCTTTTCTTTCTATTCCCCTCCTTCCCACCTACTGTTGATCCCCAAACTCCCTCTTTTTCTCCTGCTCTGGTTCTATCTTCTGTTTCCATATTTCTCTTTCTTCTTCCATTGCCCGTTTTCCCTTCCCCAACTCCCTTTTTCCCTTTTTTCCATTTCTCAATTTGATTTCCTTCATTCACAGCCCATTGTCCTACCCCCTCAACTCCAAATTTTACTGTCGTCCATGAGTTGTTATTCCTCTTCCATTTTCCAATCTCCCTTTCTTATATTTCCCATTACATTTCCCAATTTTACCGTCCCCTATTTCCCATTACATTTCTCAATTTTACTGTTGAGTGTCGATCCATTGCCTTCACCTATTCTCAACTTCATAATTGAAAATTTGAATCTATCTCAAGTTTTTGAGGTTTAAATATGTGATTGTACAAATTAAATATGCAATTATGTGATTAATTTATATATAATAATTAATTTATTTTAGAAAATCTGAAACCGCATATACCCCCGCATATACTCCCGCATTCCGCATATACTCTACAAGGTGACCTCTTTGAACGCATAGCGCATACCACTTTTTAAAGCACAGATTGCTGGACAATACTACATATTTACTGATTACATTCTCTTTATGTTCTATTTTGTTGCATGTGTTGGACATGAGTCACATGCTTCTTTAGTGTTTGTTTTGGACCATTGAGACATGCATGCATCTTTTGTATGTTTTGTTAGTCTTTATTGTTATGTAATGTGCTTGTGTTAAACCATTACATGTGTGCTTCGTTGGAGTTTATGCTTATATGATTTTAGATTGCATTCTAGAAATTTGAACTGATGTAAAGTTTTAGGGTATAAATATGTAATTGCACAAATTAATATACAATTGTGAGAAATAGGTTTAGATCTTTACTCATTTAAACTCATGCCAAGAGATATTGCTTCAAACAAGAAACATATTCTAATTTTTATTATAACATAAGTGGATATACAATGATGTGTTTCTCTTGGAATTTCCCCATACAATAAATGATACATACAACAACAATGTATTATTTGAAGAAGTAACATTCAGCATCTACAAAGTGGATATACAATGATATATGTCCCAATGTTTTTTTCTTATATATAATCATAGTCACTCTGCATATATGTCCCAATTTTTTATATTTCTTTTTATTTTAAGGTTTCTGTGTTGATTTTCAAGTTTCTGTGTTGATATTTATGGTGATGGTGATTGGTATTCAGATTATATGTTACACTCTGTTATGGGATTTAGCTATAAATGGTTTTCTTCTTCCACTTATTCTTCACTACGAGTGTCTCATTGTCTTTGGTTCAAAAGGTAAGTACTCTTTTCTTACTCATCAAAATATACAAATGTGAGTACTCGTTGTATCGGTATAAGCCATTCATATATGTTGCACATGTAGAAAATGTATTCGTTGCACATCTAAAGTTATATGTTTGTTGTACATTCAGTGATATGTGCCCCTAATATATCATTTTTTTGCAGGTACATAGTTTTATATATGCGATGATGATTTCTATTCATATGATATGTGCACACTCATTATGGAAAGAGCTATATATTATTTTCTTCTCGATTCATTCTTCGGTTAACACACAACAAATTCTTTGATGCAAGAAAAGAATGTCACATCCATTAAAAGACTGAGTGGAGTCTTGTATTGAAACACTTCTTGGAAACCCCTCCCTATCCCCTAAACTTCTAAACGCATGTCGTTTTGTTTTTCAACGCACAATGTATATGTTGTTTTGGTTTTCGAGTGAGCATATGGAAAATATGCCCCATTGCACATGCGGAAAATGTGTCCGTTGCACATGCGGAAAATGTGTCTGTTGCACATCCAGAGATATGTGTCCGTTGCACATGCGGAAAATGTGTCTGTTTGCACATCCGGAGATATGTGTCTATTGCACATTCGACTTTATGTGTCCGACGCACATCCAGAGATATGTGCATTCCATGAATTGTGTTTTTAATACTTAAAATCTCTTTTGTAGGTTTCATTTATGGTGATGGTGATTGGTATTCAGATTATATATTACACTCTATTATGGGATTTAGCTATAAATGGTTTTCTTCTTCCACTTATTCTTCACTACGAGTGTCTCATTGTCTTTGGATCAAGATAAACCAAATATGTGCAATCAAAAGGTAAGTACTCTTTTCTTACTCATTAAAATATACAAATGTGAGTACTCATTCTTTTTTCCTATCAGAATTGATATAAATTTAGTATTTTAACATTATAATAATCTATGTTGAATACACTTAGCTGCACGTATTAATTGTCTACACTATATACTTTTTTAGTCACATCTTTAGTTGTTCAGAACATAGCTATCTAAATCATAAGTTATTGAACCTTATCATTAACTAAGTGCATTGAACAATTCTTTAAAACACGACCAGCGATTAAGAAAGCGGCCAGTGCGGCCGCTTCCTAAACGAATTGATGTCTGCTCAGCTAATAATTCCTACGACAGAAGTTTCAAATTGGCTATGTATCTTAAGTAGCACTTAAATGTATGCCTCTTCTCTTTCTCCCCTCTCAATCTCCAAGGAACCTTATTTTTCATCTTCTCCATCACCACCAACATATTTCCTTACACCCTCTCATTCTTCCTCCTACCTCTTTTCTTGCTTCTCTACATCTCCATCTCCCCTCCTTATCTCTTTCTTGTGCATCTTAAGTAACACTTAAATGTATGCCTCTTCTCTTTCTTCCCTCTCAATCTCCAAGGCATCTTATTTTTCATCTTCTCCATCACCACCAACATATTTCCTTACACCCTCTCATTGTTCCTCCTAATGGTACATGTTGACCATTACTTACACCAGTGTTGTCATCCTTATGCCTCCTCTTTTCTTGCTTCTCTACATCTCCATCTCCCCTCCTCGTCTCTTACCTATGCATCTTAAGTAACACTTAAATGTATGCCTCTTCTCTTTCTTCCCTCTCAATCTGCAAGGCACCTTATTTTTCATCTTCTCCATCACCACCAACATATTTCCTTACACCCTCTCATTTTTCCTCCTAATGGTACATGTTCACCATTACTTACACCATACTTATCAAGGTGTGTGCCTAGGCGGCCGCCTAAGCGATAAGACGTCCCAAGGTTGTGCCTAGTCGAGACAACTTTTTCTATAATGCCAAGCTGACTTAGTTTTTTGGGTTTGGTTGTATATTGACGTATTTTAATGTTTAATGTGGCTATCCTAATGTTCAAAATCATCATTGTTGCCTATGTTATGTGCCAAATATCACTTTTAATTGGACCTAATACTCTTTTTAGGTTTAACTAGATCTAATACTCTTTTTGTGACTGGATCTAATACTCTTAGTACGGATTTGATTTTTCTTAGTTTGCACATTCAAAAGTAGCGAAGTGTTGTCATCCTTGTGCCTCCTCTTTTCTTGCTTCTCTACACCTCCATCTCCCCTCCTTATCTCTTACATGTGCATCTTAAGTAACACTTAAATGTATGCCACTTCTCTTTCTTCCCTCTCAATTAAGTTGAATTAAGTACTCATAGATGCAATTAATGCTTTGATCATGTGTTACCATTTGGCGTGATGCCCAGCACCGCTTCTCAACCGCATCACCCGACCAGCAACAAAGTATGAAGAGGCTAACTGATGCTTTAGTTAAGTATATTTCCATTTCCAATGTCTTTTGAGACCAAAACTAATGTCATATAGACCTTAAATAAGCATATGACATATTTACATTGCACGCTACCCTGTCACATAGACATCGACATCACATGTGCTATTTTTACCCTCACAACTTCCTCTGTCCCACCGCACATAGTTGAGAACTTACACATTTATACAATCAGAATCAGTCGATATCTTATCCATACAAAGATAATGGTAATAGAGTCCAACCTTATTTTTATTATGTGTTTCAATATAACGTATTTCTTGCTTTTGACAGTTTTCTTCTTCCAAAGAAGAGTATTACTTTCTCTGCAAATCAAATTATGATAAATCTTATACGGAGATGCTTCCTCTATCATGCTTGTATGAGTATCTTGGCAATCCATAATGTATTCTTCACTCGAAAGAATTCCTTATTGATAGCATATGTCATTTCAAAGGAGGTGATCACTTATGAAAGAAATTATTTACCTTCTAATGCATCTGAATTTTTATGTGCATTTCATAAATAGTGTTTCTAATGCATCTGAATTTTTATTGTAGGTTTCATTTCTCATTAAATGATGATGACTAATATATTGCATATTCAGTTATGGGACTAAGCTAGACAAGGTTTTCTTCTTCTATTTACTCTTCACTATTACAAGAAGTTCCATTTCATTGGTAAAAAATAAACCAAGCACAAGTTTGTGATGGGTCTTCTATCAATGTCATGATTCATCAAATTATAATTTCACCTATCAACGAATTAAATTATTATAAATCTGATATATATGGAGATGCTTCCCCTTTTGTGATGGCCTTCTATTACAAACAAGTAAGTTTTCAATCATGAACTAACTCATTATATTTCTTTGATATATATATATATATATATACACACACACACACAGATATATATATATATATATATATATTCATAGTTGCTTTCACTATATGTTCATATGTTTCTTTGCATTTTTAGGTTTTTTTGATGATTTACATGGAAAAAGATTGAGTGGAGTCTTGTACTAAAACACTTCTTGGAAACCCCTCCCTATCCCCTAAACTTCTAAACGCATGACGTTTTGTTTTTCAACGCACAATGTATATGCTATTTTGGTTTTTGAGTGAGCATATGGAAAATATGCCCCGTAGCACATGCTGAAAATGTGTCTGTTGCACATCTGGAGATATGTGTCCGTTACACATTCAGCTTTATGTGTCCGATGCAAATCCGGAGATATGTTCATTTCATGTATAGTGTTTCTAATTCATTGAACTTTCTTTTGTAGGTTCTCATTTATTGTTAAATGATGAATATTGATATTCCCATGATATGTGGCATGTACTTGTGGGACTAGACTATATATGGTTGTCTTCTTCTCTACGTTCTTCACTTCTATGGTCACCTCATTTCTTTGGTGCAAAAAAAACATCAAAAAAAGTAAGTGCCCTTCATTTATACATATTAAATATGTGAATGTAAGTATTTTTCATCTGTTCATAATAGATATATAAAATAGATTTGACAATTCATAGTAAACATACAAATTATATCTTACAATTTATATTGAGTACTCATACATGCAAATAATCTATGTTGAACCACTTGGTTGTACCTATGACTTGTATGCACTGTATTAGAAGTCACATCTTTAGATGTCCAGGACAAATCTCACTTTTATAAATGTTGGTATGTGAACCCCCACTCACTTACGGTCCTTCTCACACTGATCAACTTACGATCCTTCTCACACACATCCAATCCATCTCTCTCCCATCAACACACAATAACTCTGGCTAGACATGTTAACTTAGCAATGACCATCTACAAGGGCAACCTCTTTCTCTTTGGACAAAGAACTGACATCCCCGAGCAATAGCTTCTCAACGAACTGATCACCTCTGGGAAGTGTATAAATGTGTATGTCGTGTTCGTGTCCTATATTTTTTAAATGTGTATGTCGTGTTCGTGTCCTATATTTTTTAAAATCACTATGTCTCGTGACCATGTCCCTCCTGTGTCTGTGTCCATGTTGCACATTCAGCTTTATGTGTCCGACGCACATCCGGAGATATGTGCATTTCATGCATTATGTTTCAAATACATTGAAATTTCTATTGTAGGTTCTCATTTATCATTAATTGATGACAATTGATATTCACCTGATATGTTGCATGTAGTGGGATTGGACTATATATGGTTTTCTTCTATATGTTCTTCACTTCTATGAGCCCCTCATTTCCTTGGTACAAGAAACATCAAACATGGGCATTGAAAGAGTAAGTACTCTCATTTCTATACGTTCTTCACTTCTGAACAAAGCTCATTAAATTAGAAAATGTCCGACCTTATCATTTTATAAATATGTGCATTGAACTAGATTTTGAAACATAAATTTATTTCGGTCTTTATCAATCATACTTGTAATATACATTCATAGATTAAGTCTTATGATAAGTGATCACACAATAGAATTTTAAAGTTGTATTATCTACCTAGAGGTTGATGTGTCTGTGTCTGACACGTTTCTGACATGGATATGCTTGGACACACGAAGAACATGCCTCTGACATGTCCACTTAATAGAAAAGTGTTGTCATCCTTATTTGCTTATCACAACAAAAGTAGTAAAAAGTTCATCCTTATGCCTCCTCTTTCCTTGCTTCTCTACATCTCCATCTCCCCTACTCTTCTCTTGCCCATGCATCTTAAGTAACACTTGAATGTATTCCTCTTCTCTTTCTTTCCTCTCAACCTCCAAGACACCTTATTCTTCATCTTCTCCATCACCGCCAACATATTTCTTTACCCCCTCTCATTCTTCCTCCAAATAGTACATGTTCACCATTACTTACATAAACAAAGAAAACTATTGCCTACAAAATTTTTCTTCCCTAGATTTTACCATTCCATATATTCTTACTGCAACAATTTTATGATTAAGGATCTTAATATATTTGTTGAGTTAATTTGTACTCTGACTTGTGGATATATTGTATATATTGATTGTTGGTTGGATTCCATGGAGATTTCCTTCATGGATGATTTATTTATATCAATTTGTGTGTTTATGCATAAAGTTTAATATATGTCAAAATATTTATATATAAATTGACATTTTTATTTACTTATAAATTATTCATTCCTAGTGTCACGTCTTGCATTTTTTGAAATTGTGGTCCCTCTTGTCTATGGAGAAATCCATGCATGTATACGTGTTCATGTTTCTTAGGTGAGGATCCAAGTGTGTTGCAAACGTGATGGACAAATTTAGGAATTTAGTATTTTTTTGTCACTATAGCTATTTACGACGGAAAAAATACGTCGTTGTTGACCTTCGTTATCAAGCCTGTTAGTCGTCGTTACTAGTATCAGTGAAAAGTTTGTGTGGTCGCAAATAGTATCAACGTCAGCCATTTAATTTCATCGTTAAAACTATTAACGACAAACTATATAAGTCGTCGTGATTTGTATTAGCGACGAGCTGAAATTTTTTGTCGTTATTTTCATTAACGGAAAGACCAATAACGACAAGACCCGACGACTTTTTTTTCTCATCGCTAATAGTTTTAACGACAAACTTATTCACATTTACGACCAACTTTTTCCGCCGTTATTGCTAAGTTTTCGTGTAGTGAATAGGGAATAATAGGTGATTAAATATCCTCACCTTATCCTTTATACCACCCATACCACCAAGTACGTGAAGAACTCATGCTTAGAAACCAAGATTAGGGTTGATCTGGGCCATGGATTAACTATCCCCTATAAATTTGAGTCTCGTAAAGTTGGATTGGAGGTTATAGGGACTAGTTCCTCTACTCACACCCTCTTTCATCTATGATGATAAGACTCCTAATATCATATTCCTTTGGTTGTATAGTTCAAAACCCTTTTGGTTGTGTGGATGGATAAAACCACAATTGCATAGTTGTTTAGTATAATACCTAAATCAGTTGACACATTAATCATTTGTTTATACATTAATTGTTTAGTATTAGCTAACTTATCTTAGTTTCTTCTTTACATAATGTTGATTGCTTAAGTGAATGGTGAATCGATCTTTTTAAGGTTAATTAGTCTTACATGTAGTTTATATATTTGGTATCCTAGTTAATTTCTTAGCTTATCCTTATCTCTTTGTTGATTCCTTGCTTATTTGATAATAAGGATTTCTATTCCTAGACTAGAATAGTTACTTATTCTCTCTTGCCTTTTAGTTCAATTATCTTCTCTTTCTAAGTGTAGTGTTACTTTCTCTCTTAACTTGATATCTATCCCTTTCTAGGATTAACTTATATTTCAATATTGTTTCATACTTAGTTACTTGATCCTTAGTGTAATCAACCCAACCAACTTTAAATCACTCAAAACCTAACACTCTAGACTAGTAACCTAAAGAACCAACCTAGGTCTAGAGACTTCTCCGCTCCCTGAGGATTTAACCCTTGACATGCCTTCTCTACTACATCATAGACCCATGTGCTTGGGGATAATGTTGAAATAGGGCATGTTCTTAGGGTTACATTTTGTAAGCTTAGTGTACATGCATTAACCTTCTAGCCTAAGCATCTAGGTGAGCTTGGTTCTAAGTTTGTATGCTTGAATTGGTGTTGGAACATTCAATTTTTCTTATGTTAGATCCCAACTTCATATGTTAAAGTTAAAATTGGATAGTGGGATGATGATAAAATTCAAAAAACAAAGCATTCATTTTCTTAACCAGTATCAACAATAAATGGTTGTGGGCCCATATGAAAACCATGTTTCATTTGTGAAAATTGAATAATGACATGCCTAGAAAAAATATATTTTGAAACTACATCCATCCCCATGTATATGATCCACTTTGTCCTAATATAACTGTGTTGAAGTTTAGATCTATTTTTAATGGATCCCTCCCCCAAGATCCCCATTACTTGAGGTCTATAGAGGCAAAGTATGATATTTAACATTTCTAGGTTTTGATCCACATTAATATACTGAAAGGAACCAACAATATTTGTTAAACAAAGGATAAAGGTTTCAACAAGTATGAGCTCCAAGATGGATGTACATGCTAGGAATTAAATGTGTAGAAAGGAAACAAAATAACTAAAACCTAGACTAGGCAAGACTAAGATCAAATCATCTATATTTACCTTGAGCTTCATTCATCTTCCTTATAGGCTGAATCACAACATCATATCATCTTGATGATATTAACCTAAATCATAAAAAATAGGATAATAATGTGTATATACTATGTACTTGGGTGACATCAAAATTTTGCTTGTATTGATAACAAATTATTTAGAAATGGAAAATAAATATTTTCTACAACTAATGAACTACACACTTTCATTCATTAAATTGATCCATAATTCAAAGATCTCATATGGTATACCAACATTTCCTATGACATTCGACTAATATACATGTTCCAACAATAGAATTTACATTAATGTTCTGTAGATTGACTCTAATTTAAGTTCAAATTTTGAAATCCTATTCTTGGTGACTTGCTAGAGCATAGTGGTCATTAACCCTTATGAGATCCTAACATATGATTCAATATTTTCAATTGTACTTAATGATACCCATAGTTACTTATCTTGATAAAAATGTAAAGTAGGCTTCAAATGAACAACATTTAAATATCAACACAAATAAAAACATAATTAGGCTAGTTAGTCATAGATAACCCATGTACATGCTTTGAATAGAAGAAGATGTCCAATTGAACAAATTCAAAAACTAAGCTGAAAATTATTAGAAAAACATTCAAAAGATTCAAAATCTCAAAAAACCCTTTCTAGAGATTTAGTAAATATTTCAAGACTAAATATGGGATAGGGATTAGATTATGTGGAAACCAGAGCTTTCAAGGGTTCAGCGCATAATTTTGGGTAAAATGCAATTACATTTGAAACTCTAATTATTATCACCATTATGATTAGGTTTTCTTACATTTCATCATTACATTATTCATCATGGTATGCATAAAGGTTTATTCTTTCAAAAAGGTTTGCAAGACTTCACCTAATTATGTTTTAGGTCAAGGTGGACAAATTTGCCAAAAATCACGCTTTTATTTTTTTTCATATACAAATAATCTTATTTTAGATTTCCAGTGATGAAGGAATCACATCTAGGTCATGAATATATATTTCATTATGTTCCTCTCATTTTTATGATCAATTGGATATAAGTTATTATAATATTTGGGTTATGCTAATATGATATAGGTTTGTTAGAAGGTTTCATGAAATAAAATGATTTACTGTCAATAAGCAAGGTATTACATTTTTCTTAAGAAAAATTATCGTTGTTAGATCGAGGGGCACCGACATCTTTGGGCAATCTGACAACTACATCAAGGCAGCTCCACTAGGCAAAGTCAGGGAGCTTGTAGCAATGTGGCAAACTAGCAACCACTGACCTTATTGTAGTCCATATCAGAGGATTGAGGGTAGTCCCTCCACTGGCCGATGTGTCATGTAGGGTGTGCCACTATTGAGTCGTGGATGCATGATCTGGTAGTGGGGATTAGTCCACCCCACTCAATAGAGAGAGAGGATGCAAGAGTAGGAAACCCATGTGTGTCATTTGATTGTGGTCTATGCTTGACAAAGATTAGATCAAACATTTGTTGATCAATGTCCTCCCTAGTAGAGGGGTTTGTGAGCCGAAGTGGTTTGTTATTGTGTTGCTCGTCGATGTAAACATGTGTAAGGGCTAAAGGGAAGCTGGGGGCTTGCGATCACACAACTTGATCTTGTGATTGTTGGGGATGCGATAGGAGGTCTCCTTATAGTGTATGGGATAAGAGTCTAGGGTTTTATAAGTTAGGGATTTGAAAGTTGAGAGGGAAAGACTGACAAGGGTCTATTATTGGGGGTCCAAGGCACCAACTACCCTTGATTTGTCCCTAATCCTACCTTTACTTGAGAGAGGGAGTGATTAATAATACTTCACAGGAAGGGATGTTGAGTAGAGAGAGATATTGAGAGGACCATTCAAGCAAGTGCATTGCACTTTTCCCCTCTAAAAATAGGTACGAGATGAAGTGTGTGCCCTTTATCCATGATCTAAGGATCCTCATCCATGTGGCACATTGTAGGAGTTGGGTCCCTTATCAAGATAGTTGTAGGATGGTTAATTGTTTGATTAATTCTTTCCTAGTCAATCTGGTTAATCTGGTTTTATATTAAAATAAAAGGTGTTAATACTACAAAAAATTCTATATACCACTTAGATGGTCCAATTCTTTTGAAATTTTGGGAAATTATCTATATCTTGCTATAATGAAACTATGATAATAAAAATTGTGAGTTGAATATCCTTTACTTTACCTTCAAGACACCTTTTTATTAGTTCCAATTAAAAGTCTTCAAAACTACATATGACTTTATAAAGTATTCAAAACTCAATTATAATTTCCTAAGGTACTATTATAAATATGATAATCACAAACAAATCATAAGTGCATCATTAAACCAGAACTTCTTAAATTTTTATTCCAAATGAAGCAAGCGCAACCAACGTCACCTATTAAAAACATTATCTTTAATAATATTTTGAGTTACAAATTTACAAAAAGAAGAAAAATTCAATGTCCTCACTTTGTCAATATGAGTAGGTTCCTGATTCAAAAGTTGATGTCTGAATCGAAACAATAGGATGACATAATTATACGATCTATGTTTCCAATGCGGGGGTAGATCAGTGTATACCACTTTTGGTAATTCTCTTAGAGTGAATTTAACTCCATATACAACTTTAAATAAATCACTAATACTTTAGTCCAAAAAATATGTATACTATTTTTTTACCGCTTTAATGTCAATTTGATTTAAGTGTAATTATTTATAAAACAGTAGGATTCACGTTTAGTTCTAAGTTACATGTTCTAAAGACGGATTGAGCTACAAGTCCATATATTTTGTTAGAAGGTCCAGTTAAGTTTGATATTTGATTGTTTTAACCAAATCCAGATTATGGATCCGCCAAAACTAACTCAGACTAGTTTTATCTTCAATAGTAGGATTATGTAAAAGTTTCTAGAAAGAATAAAATTGAAATGAGTACTAGAAGATAAAGTGTACCGAAAGTGGGGTTGTTGGATACCTAAAAGATGATATGCCCTCACATTTGACGGAGTGAGACCGATGGTGTGGGTGGCGGGATTTATCAGGCTTTGTAAAACTCGAGGGAGGTTTCTGCAATATCAGATAAGGGAATGGAATTTTAGGTAAATGGACTCCCTTGTCTATATTATAATCTGGAGTGAAGATGTGAGAAATCTCGAGATTAAAAGAAAAATATACGAGGATAATTGGAAAAAAGATTGATTAATTTTCTTGGAATCACAAGTAGAAAGTGCAAGGTCCGGGACAGAGCGATCCTACCCTTTACCTGATCAACATAGGTCGACTACAAATTGGTTTACATACTTTGCAGGCGCGGGCTGGGTTATATAATTTACACTTTTTTTTTTACTCAAGGTGGATTAGGACAAAGGTCAAGCGATGACTAAAAGCTCAAATACCCAGATTTATGTGTATGTATATATGACCTAATAATAATAATAATAATAATAATAATAATAGTTGACTTCTGACTTTTTGAATTACATATATCTTTAATCTTTTTAGTCGGTGAAATGAATGATCCTAAAAAATAGAGTACATTTAAGTATATAGAATCTATTTAATATTTAACATGTTAATAATAATTTACAATATGATCAATCTTATATGGATGATTGGCTATATACTACCAAATTAGATGCGTTATAAAAATCATCTCAATCATATATTCGTAAACCATCATTAAAATAGAATGCATATATTTAATCAATGATAATTGCAGAAGTTTCATAAGATGATTGGATGGTTTTTATAATCTTATAACTACATCCGATATGACAGACTTTTAAATATATCTAATTTAGGAAATGTTTCATTAATCTATTACGTAGATTTAATTAACAAGTCGCTTAAGTGCAATAATTTTATGAATATGTCTTCTGTTTGATCTGGCCCGAAGACGTAAACTTGTTTAACAATGTAATTTTCCGGACGGTTTTGTCAAAACCTGGTATGAACCGCCGGATTCTCATCCTAATCACAAATGAGCAGAAGCTGGTAGACTGCGCGCATCTAAATGACACAAAAATACAGCAGCTCCGAGAATTCTCTGGTCACGGGTATTGCGAGCGCAATCATGGTAATTAGTAGGAGAAACCAAGGGATCAGCATTACCATTCCACTGTCTTCGTCCACCTGGATGTACAGATTCTTGCCTGCCACTGCTAGGTTTACTCGACGTCTTCAGTTTGTCTCCTGGATCGCCTAGCAGCGGCCGTTTGTTAAGCAGGCATCATGCATTGTGCATGCACACCTGAGGTGAGAAGAACTGAAACAACAACAGAATCATGTGGAAACCACCGTGCTCAGCTCGACGACGTACACGCAACAGAATCATATATATATATATATATATATATATATATATATATATATATATATATATATATATATATATATATATATATATATATATATATATATATATATATATATATATATATGGGTTCCTGCCGCTCCAAGTAGCTGTCAATTAGTCATACAGACTTCTGCCCAAATGGCGTGCAAGTCCGTGGATAAAACACCACTCAGGGCTCTACTCCTATCCTCAGTGTTGCTCATGCTTGCTGTCCTTCCAGCTTCAGCAACTGCCGCCGGCACCGCCAACCCAGACGAGGGCGGCGACGACATGCCGACGCCGGACGCCCTTGTAATGGGCATGGTCGGGAGGATGCCGTGGGGAGGCAGCCGCTTCGGCGGTGGCTTCCCTTGGGGCCACATGGGAAACTACCCCATGCCACCGGCACTGCACGTTCGAGAATGCTTCGCCAAGGCCATGATGAAGTGCACGCACGGGCACCACCACCATCACCACCCCAGCCCTCAATCCCAGCCCGAGACCGAGATCAGCGTAAGTGATAATTCTGCTGACGACATCAACAACATGGCCGCGGGCGTGGATGTCGCCGGATCCTTACCCGAGCTTCGGCCCATGCCGGTCGGAGGAGAACACACTCCGCAGCCGAAGCTACTTGTCGACATAAACACTCCATGATCCGCCAGCTAGCGTTCGTCGACTCCCGCCATCCGAGTAGTGCCCGTCGACGCCATGACCTTCCTAACAGACTGGATTTGCTTAAAAAAAGGCAAATCATAATACATACAAAATGATAAATAAATGTTTGAACAACTACTTTGGATTAAGCGACGATCCAGCTAGTTTCCCATCTTGTCGAGCATCAATGAGAAGCGGCAGGTTTTAAACGAACGGCAAATCGATTACGACGTATTTGTTAGGGTGCAGTTCAATGACAGAGTTCGATGTACATTTTTACATTGTGGACTCACACAAGTACACTGGACTACACCAAAACAAACGAACCCTTAATTAGTTACTATTAAAAAAAATCAATCAATTATGAGAAGAGACATAAATTGTTATAGTAATTAACAATTTTGTAGTTTTCGATATTATTAGAAGAGACATAAATTATTATAATAATTAACTAATTCTTTAAAAAAAATTATGAGACAAAAAAAGAATAAACTGTTAACAGACTAGTACTCTGCCTGGCTGCAGGATTTGTTGTTCCTTATTAATCAAGGAGCATGCTACTCCCCGTCTATGATGATATCTCGTGGCTAATGAATTGATTCCAAACCTATACTATTTACTCACAGAAGACGTGTAATAAATCAAAGCACGGAGTAGCTTACCCCTATTGAAATAAGGAGCAACAAATCCATTTTCCTCTGCCTGGCCATATGAAACCTGATCTGTCTGGATAAAAAAAAATATCTATTCTCATATTTGTCTAAATTTTTACCAGATACTATTATGTATGAAGTAACCACATAATACCGTAGCGATGTGTGCCTACCGGAACATATTTTTTTATTTGTTAGTATAAATGGCACTGGAGGAGGAAATAGATATATCTATGTCTTTTAGTAACACGATTGCATATGACAATAACCCCTCCTCCCACAGTGAAAAGAATCCCCATCGTGGTTATTGATGCCACAACTGCAGATTGCCGATCACTTCGAAAAGACAGATATAACGTGTTGTGAATGTTCATCCATGTTTCGGTGTTTTTTAGACACGTAAAGACTCCACTCGTAAACGTTTGGAGGAGTATTATGTCCACATTCAACCAAAATGTGGCACTCCACGTTTTTTAGATATAATTCTTTCTCCACCTTTTAAGTGTTATTTCATAGTCACGCTTATTAGCATGGTAAAATTGGGTTCTGATTCCCTGTTACGGACTTTCTGTGACCAGTATATTGCAGCCGTGGGATCTCAAAGTTGGGCGGATTAAAGCCTAACTGAATGGGAAGTGGACGGCTGTGATCTGAGCGAGACAGTACTGCTACAGGGAGCCGGAACAGTGAATTCACTCCCGGTAAAATTGGTGCAGTCAATATTCTCTCCTATTAATGGTGGGACATATATGCGCACTTCGAAAACATATAAAAACTTGCTCAATGGGTGTGGTGAAAATGACAAAAAAGATCTGACAACAAACATTAATTGCAGTAGTGGAAAATTATAAAAGATGGAATCATAATTAGTTTGTTGGTGTTTACTTTGTAAGACAAATCCCACATCACCGTATATAGGATAGAGGGGACACTTACATACTTGTGACTCAAGCATATTTGAGACTCAAAACATACTTGTGACTCAAGTATGCTTGGAAATTTAGCATGTTTGAGACTCAAGGTACATAATAAACTAAATAACTAATAACTGTAACACCCACCCTAGCTAGAGATAAAGATAATATCAAGTCAACTTGTAAATATATAGACTAGAACAAAAAAGATCACACCCATACAAAAAATTACATCCCACTCTTTGAACAACAACTCTATGGTGCACCAAGTAGGTCAAACTCAAGTTATAGGAGCTTGAGAGAATCCCAAGTCATCTTGTGAACATATCTTCAAATAATCTTTGAACAACAACTCTATGTCGCACCAAGAAGGTCAAATTCAAGTTACATGAGCTTGAGAGAATTCCAAGTCAGCTTGCAAATACGTCTTCAAACAATCTTTGAACAACAACTCTATGGCGCACCAAGCATGTCAAATTCAAGCTATAGGAGCTTCTTGATTTGAATAAAGATAAGTGGCATCTGGAATAGTAGTATCTAGCAACAAGTCAAAGTAAGTGACATCATCACACTTGCAATGTCATCCAATAGTCTAGAGAGTGTTGGGCCCCAAGTAGAATAGTAGTCAAAGTGTATATAACGGATAAGATAAGTAGTGATAAAGCAACAAGAATTAATCTCAGTCGCTAGCATCGACAAGTATTCTAGAGAGTGTTGGGTCCCAAGTAGAGTAATAGTCAACATGCACAATTATGGACAAGAGAGATAGAGTACAGATGACGTAATCGAGATGTACAACCTCTTGTGTGAATCAGTAGCTAGCAAGTACCTTCATGAGGCAAAGTAGAAACACTATAGAATTTGTCCTTTCTTTGACCTTCATCTCCTCTACTCAATATCATCCCGTGCTATATTCTCTCCCTCACGACTACCACAAAAAGAGTCAAGAGAGTGCTTAAAGGTGGAGAGTCATTGTAACCCAACTCCAAATATGTTTTCCTTTTATAGGTCATAGATGCATATGTAGAGTAACATCATCTTTATGAATGGTTTCTCTTAGTTTCTTATTCAAAGTGTTCATATAAACTCAATGAGGAATCGATAAGTATTAATTTTACTTTAATGTCTAACCTTTGGGTATTTAAAAGGAATCTAGGTTTTAATAGGGGTTAGAATGAAATATGAAGATTGAAGTGATGATTCATTAACAATTGCCCCTAAAATATGAGATGTATATTAATAAATAACTTGTGGAGTGATTTTGGAAATGAAAATGATAAATTATAATTCTAGTGCTTTAAATGCTAGTAATAATGAGAAATACAAAATCCCTTGAAAATCCTAGAGGATAATTTCAAAATGTAAATTTAACTACCTAATTGGGTTCTATGTGGTCAAAATAGGGTTTTTCCAACTTTTCAGTTGATTCAGATAATCTTTAAGGACTCAATTCATAAAGATGATAAAGCCTAACTCTTTAATGATAAGATATTTAGGATAAGATTTTGATGATTTAAATCATGTTTAAATCGAATATACGTGACCAACTTCATGTTGTCATGCACCCTAGAGGCCCTAACTTATGTGGCCTTTGTTATGAGCCATTGGATGGAGATCCACACTTTTCTATTCATCTTCCACCTCGGGACATAATCCCAACTCACGTGGACTCTGGACGGAACCTCCCACACAACTCTCTCTCGCTAGACTCCTCCTCCGACTAAGATTCCTGTCTCATTATCTTCTCATGGTTTGCCAAGGTGATTGACCCTGAGTTCATTAGGGTATGGGTGAGCGAAGAGTTTGGACTAGTCCAGACGACTCAATGTTGCCACTTTCCTCCTCTGAGCCAACCTCTCTCTAACCTAGTGCCTAGAACCTATAAATATCCCCCTACAATCCCTATCGCATCCATAGGAGTCATTTTGTAACATATTGAATCATGGACATTTTGACTTTTGGCCCTCTTTCCCATCTTTTGCTTTCATTTCTAGCCTTCTTGGCCTATTTGTTTAATTTCTGGAGAATATAATGGTTTAGTGACCATTTCTTTAGCTTTTATGCCAATAAAGGGTGTTTAATGCACAATTACCTCAGTAGAAGTCTAAGTAGTGGGCATGTCGTGCAATTATCCACTTAAGTAATAAAAATAATGAAAGAATTCATGATAGAACTTTCTAGGAATTTTAGAATATGGATAAAGAAGAGAAACTCTCAAATAAACAAAATGGAGACAATAAAGGTAATAATTGCAGATAATATCGAATATATTGGATAAAAGGAGATAATATGGAATATATTGTTTCAAACATCACAAATAGGAAACCCACGAGATAATCTGATATACAATTTCATTTTCTTGAACTAAAAGTTACTTAAGGGCCAAGTATCCCCCAATTTGGAATATATATATATATATATATATATATATATATATATATATTAAAGGAAAATAGGAAATAAGATAAGAAAGAGAAATAAAATATCTCATATTATCAAATTGGAAAACTAATTCCAAATTCATAATCTAAATATGAAAATCAGCCTTTGGGCAAGTTTCAACTAATTTGGATGATATTTAGATAATGTGCAAAAGTAGGAGAGAGAAAGTGTGTAGAACCTTCATTTTGAGAATTAATTAAATAAATGGCACAAACATGATCAATTAATGGAAAAATCATATCTAAGACATTAATTGGGACACATGGGTGAAATTTCATCATATTTGGATTTTACACCTTAAAATCAGTCAGGGAGTCAATTTTTATTAAATTTGGAAATTGTTTGAGCCCTCAAAAGAAGAAAGAGAAATTATTTAAATGATATATACATCACTTTATTCGAATTATAATATAACTTGGAAAATGAGTGTCACATGCCTAATAGGTCTCATACGCATGCAATCCGATGGTTAGGAGAGCCCCAGGGATCCATCAAATGATTGGGAGCTTGTCTCCTACCTCGGTCCAGATTAGGAAACAGGGAAAGGATTTTAGATTTTTCAAATTGCATTATCTCACTGTATACTCAACCAAATCGAGAACTTTTTGGCTTGTTGGACTCCTCTCATGATTTCACACCAGATTATCCCAAGATTTTTGTTTTTTGATGAATAATTGAGAAATCTCCAATTCTTTTGAAACTTCCCTCTCACCTTGGTTTCTAAAACCCTAACCTACACCCCCTTACCTATAAATACCCATACCCAGATCATCTCTATCACCTTTGCAACTCAATGCAACTCTCAATTTCCATTTTTATCGTTGTTTCACCCCCGATGAGCAGCCAAAGGTGCAAGGCTTGTGGTGGATCTCCCTCTCTCCTCTATCCATCTTCCATTGAATTCAATGTACCATCGAGTCCATTTTACTTTGCTCTTTCTTTTAGTTACTTGAACGTTGGTTTTCGTCGAGTATCCCAGATACACCCAAATCCCACGCAAGCAGTAGATTTCTCTCAGTGCCATGGCATAGGTCGAGAGGTTGGGGAAGATGACCCCTTGTCAAATTATACTTTTACCCCCGCTTGCCTTTTCTCGCCTTTGACTCGCGTAAGGACACACCTATTCTTTTATCTCGTGTTGACCGACCTTGACACGGTTTTGACTGGTGCTAGCCAGTGAGGGGGGTCACTAGCTTGGCTCTTTGTGATTGGGCCAAGTAGTGGTCCCGACCCCACCCTCTCGCTCTCTCTATCTTTTTTAAATGAAAATCTAATTTTCTACTTTTCCTATTGGTCCAACTTAAATAATTCATAGAAATTAAATCCTAGGTCCAAAAATAAAAATAAAATATGTTCTGAACTCAAAAAAATCCCCTCTATCTAATAAAGATAAATTCGGCACTTGATTCTGAGTTTTTCAAAAAATTATTTTTGGGAAGGATTAAAATGATTAAAAATCACTAAAAATACCCCTAAAAGTCTATATCTCTAAAATATCTAAAATTATATGTTATTTTGATCAGAAAACCCTAACTAAGACAGTGGTGATGGTTTCAAAACCTAAATCGATGGTTTGTAGAAAAAGTTGGTAACTTTAGTGTAACGTCCCAGGATTTGAGGCCTCGGATAACATGATCTTAAAAGGAATGATTGGACTACCCATATCACCAAGGTGCACCTCCTTTTTAGGGAGTCCATCACTAAAGAACTCCATAGTTAAGCATGCTCAGCTTGGAGTAGTACTAGGATGGGTGACCGGTCAGGAAGTTGATCCTGGCTTGTGCCTCAGTGAGGACAAAATGCACAATTAAGGCTAGTGGTAGTCTGTGGGGCCATTCGTCATTCCTGAAACTCTACTAGAGTCTTGGGCACTGGGCCCAGTCGTTACATTTAGGGTTTTTAAGTCTTTAATGAATGTACATAGTTCTAATACATGAACATGGTTATGATATTAGGACAAGTGGACCCTGATCTTGTTTAAAGGTTTTGAAAAGGGCTCTAAGGAGGAGGTATGTGCATTTAACACTTTAGTTGAGAATTTTATGTCTTACCTATTCTTTCCCAATGAGGCTTAGTTATACCTAATTCCCTATTCTTGAAACCTAATGTATCTATGCCTCAAATCAGTTTATGAATTCATCTTGTTTGAGTCTTATACCCCACTGCCATGCTTGTTAATTATTATATTTACTCTTTCCATGACTATTCTTCTAGCATGTAGATTTATGTTCTATTTAATCTAAAGTAGTTGTACTTATGTACAACCACCCACAGAGGCATGTATTTAATCGCCCTGGGGAATGTTTTTATTCTCCTCCATTATATTGTGTAGGTGACTAGGAATGTCTTATTCTCCCCTCACCTATAGGTTGAAGGTCTGGTAGGTTCCTCAACCCTACTTAGTTAGGTAGACATAATTATCTTACATGCAAATACTTTTTAAAATATTTATTAGTAGCATGATTCTTTGTTATATAGCCTCATACTTTTGTTATCTTCATCTTATGATGAACCCTAGCGTGTTTTTATATGTTTTACTTATCTTGTTATCTTAGACTAATTTTGTGACACATACTTTTCTTCCCTTTCCCTTTTGCTGGGTGCCTTCCCAAATACCTAGGTGCTGAGCAAGGTGATGGATAAGACAAGAATATCTTAGCTTTTGACTTGGACTTGGTTGATGGAGATGTTGCTTTGGAGATAAGATTGTAGTAGTCAGACTTTCCTTTATCTAGATCATGTTTGTGTATCTTGATGTAAACCCTAAAGGGAGAATGATGTATTCTTGTATAACCTCTTATGAAGTTGAATATAGTTAGAAAATTTATTCAATTGTATTACTTGTTGGTCTTTTGTATGCCATTATAATAAATTTGAAAAATGTATACCTATTCCATCATACCTTTGAGTGTGTTTGGAATGGATGTTAATTCTTCAAATTTTTAGTAAAGCGGTGATTTCATTCTTTTACAACATGGTATCATAGCCCATGGTAGTCGGAATCTGACTATTTCAGTTTTGTCTCCCTAATTAGAATCCTTGCCTTACATAGTTTCCCTTTAAGTTACATGCTTACCCTAGATTTGATATATGTTGATGAAAGGTTGATTTAGGATCTTATAGTAACACATTAGAATCATGTTCAGTAAAAACCTAACATATTTACAATTGAAAGATGCTTAAGTAACCATAATAACTTAATTTCATTTAGGTTTGCCTTTAGGCAACTATTAGGGCATTAAGTTGAAGCAAAGGTGCCTAGAAATGATTAGGTTTTGGGGGCTGGCAATATTTTCCTCTGTACCACTTGCTTGGTTTACGAGGACTCCCAGATCCATATGATATCGGCCTGGCCTGAGCTGATATGGGTTGTCTGAAATAGTTTGCTTTTAGGCAATAGTAACCTTAGACTTTTATGTTGTATATCTTTGGGAACCCTAATTTTCAGGTGTATGATGACTTGTTTGAGAATAGATACCAAGATAGTTTCCTTATGTCCCTTAGGACCACATGCTTGGATAGTTTATCCCTAGAACCTAGACTTTGAAGTTTGGGGTTAAGTGAGCTATCAAAGTGTGTAGTGGAAGTGTGATGAATCTTGTTCATGGTGTAGTAGACTCATCCTTTAACCCTAGTGTAGTTTGGCTTGATAGGTCGAACCCTTTAAGGGGTGGAGTATAGTTAGTTTGATGATGTTGGGTGGTTAGATTTCGAGGATGAAATCCTCTTTAGGGGTATGGAACCCTGTGACATCTTGAAATCTATCTACTCTATCTTTAGAAACCCTAACTCCATGAATAAGAGGTTAGTATGCTTGGATTCTTGGTTTTAACCAAACAAGTAATAGTTATAACCTAACATGCTTGTTAATATGTTAATGAACATATAATGATCATCTTCGGAATAATTTATATGTTCAAACCCTAATGAATATCCAATGCACATAGTATGGGTCACTCACATATTAGTACTAATTATGGATACACATGATGCTAATAATGTCATGAACCAATAAACCTTAATGATATGATGAGAAAGAAAAGTGTAACCTAATCTTGGCATTAATGCATGCCATAATGAAATATAATGATCAAGTTGATCCTAAACCCTAAGTTGTAATCATATAACCTTAACATATACATCCTTCATAATATTCATGTTAAATTAGTGGCATTAGGTGTCATAATCAGATAACATACTTTGATGCACATAAATTATCTATACATTCACCTAATCATAGATTACTCAAGTCATAAATATGAAATGCATATCATCTTGTTACTTTGTACACACCTAATTAATCACCGAATCATGACTTGATATCTGAATTAATTCATTAATATGTAATATGTTTCACCTTATTCACTAAAATACATATAATGACTTAAATATGGATAAGAAGTAACTTGACTCACATAAACACGCATGAAAGGATAATGTGGGGTTAAATGTGCATAATCAATAATAAGAAGTGAATAAATATGAAAAAATGAATAATGATGACATTAATGTGAATAAGAAAGGTGATGTGACAATGTTTAATATACATATAAGTAATCAATGTGACATAATTTGGATTAATTGTAGACTTAATAACAAATTGCATAAAATTTCCTATCACGTGCAAGATAATTTGTTATAATTAATATAATGATAATATGAGGATAATGAAGTGTAAATCCAAATTATTAATGATCAAATATATTAAGATAATTCGGTAACCTCTAATTGTTCATAATAATGAAATATAATTATTTTTGTTAACTAAGTGAATATGACATGACATAATTAAAAGAATAACAATGATAATATGATATCCTAATAAATATAATGCTAATGATCCAAGAATGTTAATAATGTTGAAATCTCATAAAAATAATATTAATAGTGGAACCCTAGGTGATCCTTGAGAACCTGACCTATGCCGAGATGCTTGTGAAGTATATGTTGATGATTTGTTTGGTGGAAGTTATGGTTGGGGAAACAACAGAAGTTTGGTGATGAGATGTTGCACCTTCATCTTCCCTCCTTGCTTGTGATTTTGGGGACAAAATCCACTTTAAGGGGTGGAGTGTTGTAACATACTAAATCATGGACATTTTTCCTTTTGGCCCTCTTTCCCATCTTTTCCTTTTATTTCTAGCCTTTTTGGCCTTTATGTTTAATTTGTGGAGAATATAATGGCTTAGTGAACATTTCTTCACCTTTTATGACAATAAAGGGGATTTAATGCACAATTACCTCAGTAGAAGTCTAAGTAGTGGGCCTGTCATGTAATTGTCCACTTAAGTAATAAAAATAATGAAATAATTCATGCTAGAACTTTCTAGGACTTTTTAGAATATGGATAAAGAAGAGAAACTCTCAAATAATCAAAAAGGAGACAATAAAGGTAATAATTGGAGATAATATGAAATATATTGGATAAAAGGAGATAATATGGAATATATTGTTTCAAAAATCACAAATAGGAAACCCATGAGATAATCTAATATACAATTTCATTTTCTTGAATTAAAAGTTACTTAAGGGCCAAGTATCCCCCAATTTGGAAGGTAAATATATATACATATATAAGTCTTTATTAAAGGAAAATAGGAAATTAGCCAAGAAAGAGAAATAAAATATCTCATGTTCTCAAATCGGAAAACTAATTCCAAATTCATAATCTAAATATGAAAATAAGCCTTTGGGCAAGTTTTCAACTAATTTGGATGATATTTGGATAATGTGAAAAAGTAGGAGAGAGAAAGTGTGTAGAACCTTCATTTTGAGAATTAATTAAATAAATGGAACAAACATGATCAATTAATGAAAAAGTCATATCTAAGACATTAATTGGGACACATGGGTGAAATTTCATCATATTTGGATAATCTTATAGTCATAAATGAAGGAGGAAAGAGAAAATTAATTTTGAATTATTAACCCATTAAAAGTCTCCAAAAGGCAAAACTAATTCCATATTCAGAATCTACACCTCAAAATCAGTCAAGGTGTCAATTTTTATTAGATTTGGAATTTGTTTGAGCCCTCAAAAGAAGAAAGAGAAATTCATTAAATGATATATACATCACTTTATTCGAATTATAATACAACTTAGAAAATGAGTGTCATGCGCCTAATAGGTCTCATTTGTGTGCAATCCAATGGTGAGTAGAGCCTTGGGGATCCATTGGAGAGATGGGAGCTTGTCTCCTACCTCGGTCCAGATTAGGAAACAGGGAAAGGATTTTTGATTTTTCAAATTGCATAATCTCTCTATATACTCAACCAAATTGAGAACTTCTTAGCTCATTGGAATCCTCTCCTTATTCCACACCGGATTATCCCAAAATTTTTGTGTTTTGATGAATGATTGAGAAATCCCCAATTCTCCCGAAACTTCCCTCTCACCTCGGTTTCTTAAACCCTAACCTACACCCCCTTGCCTATAAATACCCATACCTCGAGCATCTCTGTCACCTTTGCAACGCAACGCAACTCTCAATTTTTATTTTCATCATTATTTGACCTCCTTGATGAGTAGTTGAAGGTGCAAGGCTTGCGGCAGATCTCCCTCTCTCCTCTCTCCATCTTTGGTTGAATTCAAGGTACCATCGAGTCTGCTTTACTTTGCTCTTTCTTTTGGTCACTTGAACGTTGGATTTCGTCGAGTATCCCAGATACGCCCAAATCCCACACAAGTAGTAGCTTGCTCTCAGTGCCATGACACGGGTCGATAGGTTGGGGAAGATAATCCCTTGTCAAATTACTCTTTTACCCCCCTATACTTTTCTCGCCTTTGACTCGCGCAAGGACATGTCTGTCCTTTTGTCTCGTGTTGACCGACCTTGGCCTGGATTTGACCGATGCTAGCCAGTGAGGTGGGCCAATGGCTTGGCTCACTGTGATTGGGCCAAGAAGTGGGCCTGACCCCACCCTCTCTCTCTCTATCTTTTAAAAACAAAAATCAAATTTTCTAATTTTCCTATTGGTCCAACTTAAATAATTCATAGAAATTAATTCCTTGGTCCAAAAATAAAAATAAAATATGTTCTGAACTCGGAAAAATCCCCTCTATCTAATAAAAATAAATTTTGTGTGTGATTCTGAGTTTTTCGAAAAAGTATTTTTGGGAAGGATTAAAATTATTAAAAATCACTAAAAATACACCTAAAAGTCCATATCTCTAAAATGCCTAAAATTAAATGTTATTTTTGTTAGAAAACCCTAACCAAGATAGTGGTGATGGTTTCAGGACCTAAATCGATGGTTTGTTCAAAAAGCTAGTAACTTTGGGGTTTTAAGTATTTAATGAATGTACATAGTTCTAACACATGAACATGGTTATGATATTAGGACAAGTGGACCCTGATCTCATTTAAAGATTTTGAAAAGTTGTTTATAGGGCTCTAAGGAGGAGGTATGGTCATTTAATACCTTATTTGGGAATTTTATTCCTTAACCTATTCTTTCCTAATGAGGCTTAATTGAACCTAATTCCCTATTCTTGAAACCTAATGTATCTATGCCTCAAATCAGTTTATGAATTCGTCTTGTTTGGGTCTTATACCCCACTACCATGCTTGTTGAATATTATAATTACTCTTGCCATGAATATTTTCCTAGCATGTAGCTTTATGTTCTGTTTAATTTAAAGTAGTGGTAGTTATGTACAACTACCGACAAAGGGCATGTATTTAATCGCCTTGGGTAATGTTTTTATTCTCACCACTTACATTATGTAGGTGACTGGGAATGTCTTATTCTCCCCTCACCTATAGGTTGAAGGTTCGGTAGGTGCCTCAACCCTACTTAGTTAGGTGGACATAATTATCTTCCATGCAAATCCTTTTTAATATATTTGTTAATGGCAAGCTTCTTTGTTATATAGCCTCATACTTTTGTTATCTTCATCTTATGATGAACCCTAGCATGTTTTTACATGTTTTACTTATCTTTTTATCCTAGACTAGTTTTGTGACACATAGTTTTCTTCCCTTTCCCTTTTGATGGGTGCCTTCCCAACCACCCAGGTGCTGAGCAAGGTGATGGATAAGATAAGAAGATCTTAGCTTTTGGCTTGGACTTGCTTGATGGAGATGTTGCCTTGGAGACAAGATTGTAGTAGTTAGACTTCCCTATATCTAGATCATGTTTGTCTATCTTGATGTAAAACCTAAAGGGAGAATGATGTATTTTTGTATAACCTTTTATGAAGTTAAATATAGTCAGAAAATTTATTCTGCTTCATTACTTTTTGGTCTTTTGTGTACCATTATAATAAATTTGGAAAATTTATACCTATTCTATCATACCTTTGAGTGTGTTTGGAATGGATGTCAATTCTTCAAATTTTTAGTAAAGGGGTGATTGCACTCTTTTACATGTTTTGACATCCCCAATCATCGTCCCATCAATTTATCGTCTTGCTCTCGACTTCGGTGGTGGCTTTGGGCGTGTGGTATTTGTCGGTGCTATTTAGAAGGTCGGTTCATGGACCTTTTCTGATCGGTTCACTTCCTAAATTGGTCATCTCATTGCCAATTTTGGTTCCATTGACCTAACACTTTAAAAGAATCAGTTCTACACTTGAACCGATCGATTCACAGTCTAGTCGATCAACTTTCAACCATTGTTGTTTAAATTGAATACCTAACTCCTTTGTATTCAAGTTTAAACCACATTCATGAATAAACTCCTATTACAAGTGTATCCTATATGTGTGACCCTATAGGTTCCAAGTTATGTTGGCAGTGAATCTCCATAACTAATTTATGACATCACAAGCAATGAGAGGTATCTAGAAACACATCATTTCTACCTAAGTAATTTGGAAAGTTGGAGAACAACTTTGACCTACAATTTTTTATTGGTGTTATAATGATTGTATAATTCCTTTGTCTCTGATATCTACATTGAACTCGAGGCATGGAATCATCATCCTCTCAATGTTGAATCCATTTTCCTTGAACTAGAGCAGACTTTCTGAGATATATATGTGAACTAAACACAATATATTGATTCACATGTGCATGCTTTTCTCAGTCTCGCTTATCAAGTGAGCTAGATATCATATTCCTATAGGAGGGAAAAATCCCATCTACATAACTCACAGTCATCTCCATGTGTCAAAATGTACCTGAGCACCACTTTTATGGTAACCCTTATTCAAGGTCATGGTGGATGATGTATAAGTACATCTAAAGACATGTGATGAGTGTATTGACTTTAGGTCTAAGACCCACAATCACCACCATCATTACGAGAGATGATTTTGACTACCAATCATGGTTTCCATGTGTCACTTTCAAGGTAGGTCTGTGCATACATTATTCTTTAACAAGTATCTATGTGTTTGTTTTGAAATCATATATCATGACTAATGAGATTATGTCATCAACCAACACACACTATACTCTTATGTGCCATTGTTGTCTATCATCCTTCCATAATAACATCTAACTTGGGGCATATCAAGAATGTACATACTCTTAACATCTATATGATCTCAGTGTTCATGTCCTCAACCCAAAGACATACGTCATTGAGCAATGTCAGTCTTTAGACATTCATTATGTTTCATCATTATCCATAACTGAATAAAATAGAATAAATCAGAAGATTGCTTATATTATTAATCAAATTGTTTACAAGATATACCATCACAATCATCATATGATTGGCTCTCTAGGCCTACATACCAATAGACTCCCACTTGCACTTAGAGCTAATAACCCTCGAATCTCATTCTAAGTGATCTTAAACATGTCCATCATGTTTCTGTTATGTAAGTGCTAATCAAACAGGTTATCAACATTTGACTTTAGTTGGTGTATTGATGTTTCATGTCTCTTCATTGTACAACCTCTCTTATGAGATGAAATTTCCGTAGTATGCTATCTGATATTCCTTGTCTAACTAGTTGCTCCATTATTGTCATAGTATTTCTACTATCTCATCAATGGTTGGAACATCCCATAAGTTCATCTATATGAACTTCTATATCCATACAACATCCTTTGATGTATTCATAACACCAGGATACTCTTGTTCTATTTGTAGAATTAAATAATTGTCACTCGCTTGGAACTTTTCTAGCTTATAGTTCTTGTGTTAGGGTCAAACAAAAATTTTAGATTGCAATCATTAATTTTATTTGTCATTCTAGAAACTTGCATTGATGTAACTCTTTACACCCAACTCTTCCTTATTACCATAATCTAGGAACCGATCCTAAGTGTTGCTCATGTACTTACGGATGTTCTTTATGGCATTTCAATGAACTTCATTGGTATCTAACTGATATCATCTTGTCATGTACAATACATACAAGATAATGGGATGAGTAGATTATACTGCATACATGATATATCCAACTACGAATGCATATGGAATTTCATTCATGTATTCCACTCTTCATAAGAATTAGAATATAGGTCTGTTGAGAGACTAATCCCATGAAATATGGACAAATTTTTTCTCATTGAATACTTCATATTGAACCCTTTTAGCATTTTTCCAGAGTATGTGCTCATGCTTAGGTCTAGAAGCCTTCCAGAACTATCTGAATAGATCTCAATCCCTATCATATAGGATGCTTCACCTAAACCCTTCACATAGAAAATACTTTCCTTGTCAGGTTTAAATACTTATAGAATTGAGATGTTATTCCCCATCAATAAGTGGAATATAAATATACCCGCACAAAATCTTATGTAATCATACATTTCATCCTCACTTTACCTAAATTCAAACTCTTTGACTATCCTATCGAATTGAAGATTTCAGCTCTTAAATGCTTGCTTCAATCACCTTGATTGACCTTTTGTAGCTTATAGACTTTATTGGCAATAATGGAGTTATAAAATCTTTAGGTTGTGTCACATACACATCCTCTTGATTATTCTCATTGAGGAATGTGGTTTTGATATCCATATGTCAAATGTCATAGTTTCGATGAGCACACCATGAAATCTAAATCCGAATACAAATAAGCAAAAGAGGAGTTCTTGAAGATGTAATTCAAGAAGCTAATAAAGTAAAAGACAGATAAGTCTGTTCTTATAAAGTGAATCAAGGTATGAAATCAACATAAGATGGAAGGAACTCCTATAATAAGTAAAAATGAGAAGATAAATGGGAACAATGACAAAGGAATAAGGTGGAACTTGAGTTAATCTCAGGCCAACCTATGTGTGTAAGAAAATGTTAATGTAAAATCAGCATGGCATGTGAAAGAAATTAAGGGAGATGATCCTTGTTTATTGAAGAAATTGTAGAATATGATGATTTACCTCTTGATAAGTGGTTGAAAAACATAATAAAACAAGAGAGCATACCTAAATGTGATAAATAGTCATCAAGAAAGGAGTAATGAGATATGTTAATCATGATGATTCCTATTCTAATGTCAAGGAACCCGAAATGAAAATGGTAAAATGATACATAAGAAGTTGTAACCTACATAATGAAAAATAGAATTGGTTACCTTTCTGCTAGTGACCCTTTAAAAATACTACTATGATATGAGAAGTGTGTTTCCCTTTGTATCTTTCCTTTCTAGGGCACAACTTTCAAGTGGATCATTGCCACTTGGTATGTGTGGATTCACTGCAAACATGAGGGTGGATAGCTTATTATAGCATAAGGTGTCTTGGACTATGGTTCCAAGATCATAAAGTTTTTGATGAGTTTGCCTTTGAGCCTTCCAATAATTTGGGAGACACCTCTTATATGTTTTGAAATTTATGATGTTGGTAAAAGTAGATGAGATCAGAATGTGAGTTCCTTATAGCATATGAGGTGGATACCAAGGTAATGAATCCTAGTATCCAAGATGTATCAATAGTATGAAAAGTATGTGAAGGTTTGAGATGTTTACTAAATGAACATATCAAGTATTCCTCCCCCTTAAAGAGAGGGAGAGAGAGTTGATGATGACCCTCTAAATGTTGTTTAGAGATAAAAACAAAAGTGATTCAATAATGTTGTGTATGGTTCAGTGATAGCTGCATAAGACCACTATCAAGGATAGATGGTTTGTTGGTCAATAGACATGTGATACCGTGTTCCTTTAAGATAAACCTATGATCAAATATCAATGCATAAGAGTTATATTGGAAGCCATAATTCACATGACCATGATGAGTTTAGGGTTATGTCCTTTAGACTAACCGATGTACAAATAGAATTTATGAATAGGAAGAATAGAGTGTTCTAGTCATGTCATACAAGTTATATCAAGCTTTGAATGATGACATGTCAAAGTATTTCAAAGATGGTCAAAAATATGATCAATATTTCTTCAAAAACCTTAGGGTTGCCGAAGCAGCAATAGCTATGAGACAAGTTGAACAAGAGTGAGATGGGGTTGATTAAATGTCTTTATGGGATCATGATATGTCTTCTAAGTAGGTTGTGTAAATCCTAGTAAGGTGAAGATAGTGTTGTTGTTTCACCCCTAACAAGGTTGACTAGGAATGATGTTCTTATATGGAATGATAGGTGCTAGCTTCAGCATTTTTTTTGATGTTGAAAAAGAATTGACAAGTGTTCCAGTGTCTGTGTATCTAGAAAAAAAAGGATGGATACATCACCTCTTTTTTATGCTTCAAGGAATGGTATGGGACACATGCCATGATTGGTAAAAAGCTAGAAAGTATGACTTTTGAGTAATGTGTTTATACAATAGATATAATATTAGGATGATAGCTAGAATTTAAAGTTGAACATTACTACTAGAGTTGTACATGTGACACAACAAGTTTCTGCATTCCTTACTGAGAATGTCTTCTTAGGTGGGGGTTTTTGTGCTGAACCAAAATGATTTATGTATGAATGATGTGACATCACAATGATATAAAAGTAATCATGTGAAGGTTATAGGATGAGGTGCAAAGGGATTACCCATCTTTGTTTACCTTGGATTTCGGGGGCAAAATCCCTGTTAAGGGTTTATAGTTGTAAGGACTCTGAACTTGCTTAATGAGTTGAATAAGCTTATTTACCATGTTAGTGGCCTGTGTTGTAGAGCCATCTTCATTGTCAGAACTTGTTGGATGGTGAAATGAGTATTCTTAAGGGAAACTCAGAGCACATACTATTGAGTATGTAGGGGTGGCAAGTTGAGGATATATCCTTGTCATCCACAATGCAAGTTATGGAGGATGTCTATGGTCATACCTCAGACATTTGATGTGATTAAGGACAACTGTGGTTGTACCTCAGATTAGAGGGTTGTGTATACCCTGGTTTCTAGTGTCATGACCTGTACCAAGGGTGGAGTAGTGGTTAGCAGCTTGACTATATGTCACTGTAGTGGCAACTTTGACTGATATGTCACTACCTTTTTACTCGTATTGACTGAGGGGAAGAGATCTTAGTGTACCGACACTCATAGATCTTGCACGGAATCGAATAGCCCTTCACAAGGGTCAGTTGGACTTTGGGTGGTACAACTTAAACTCCCCAGGGCATAATAAAAGATGTAATACAGCCGTCTAGCAAATCTATTTAGGTTTATACACGATGCTTCATATTGGATGATAATCCTTGTTGTTCTCTGTACATAGAGATGATGTTTAATTCATTAAAAGATAGTAGATATTCTTACTTTGTGGATATGCCTATGTTATAAATGTGTACATACAATTGTCATGTTTAAGTTGATAGAGATATTATTACTGTTGGCTATGATTATGAAATTTGTTATCACATGTTGTTAGCTATGCTTATATTGCTAGCTATGCCTTTGTAAGTAGAGATGCCTATACTGTTGGGTTTTAGGGGAGACAGAGAAGGCAGCGGAAACAAAAATTTTCTCCCCCAACCCATACCGAGGAAACGCGTCAACGTCTATAGAATAGGAAAGGATGGTTTGTGGAATCATACCTTGTCCCGAGGCTTGCTCGGCGACAATACCTCGCACAATGCGCGGTCTTCAACTCCAGTCTTGGACGTGTCTGTGCAGCTCCTGGTCGCACCGGGACTGACGACTCCTCCTCCTACCGGACTGTCGGATGACAGTTGTCCTCCTAAGCGGCAGTGTCCTCCCGCCTCTGTAGTAGTCCACACGGACCACCTGGAACTCCACTCTCCTTGTCCCACAAGGAAGTGGAAGGAGTCACACCCTCCTATTGATGTACTAGTCGCCAACACACTCTCCTGCTACCAGTTGCAACTGCAGTTGTCCTTCCCTTGCTGCACCTCCCTTTTACGGGAAGCACTTGCTCGGGATCTCTCACGGTTACCAAAACCAGAGAGAACGACAACTTCGCAAAGCAACCGGCTTGCATTGAGTTGTCCGTTGAGAAGCCCCCAATACCCCTATATATATAGGCGGGTCATGGGACAGGGTTCTCTGTGCCCGGCAATACGGGACTATAGCAGGAGTAGAAAGGTTCGAGAATTTTCCACAAAAACCAACCGGTTCGCAACTTGAAATGATCGGTTCACAACTGAACCGATCGGTTCGGCCATTGAGCCGATCGGTTGGACCTGAGCCGATTGTTTGGGGCACTCCAACCGATCGGTTGGTGCCCTGAACCGATCGGTTAATGGTCCTAATCCGGCTCAAAAAGACTTTCCTTGTTTCATTCTCAATTGGTATCACATACCAATGTTATTCCCAATCAAATTGGGCAATCTGAAACCAAAGGAAAATTCTTTCCGACATGACTTTCCCAACTGGTCGGTTGCACCAGTTGAGCCGATCGGTTCAACTCTTGAACCGGTCGTTTCAACCTGGGCATGAGCCGATCGGCCTGGACACTCCAGCCGACCGGTTCAGCACCTCAGCCGACCGGTTCATCACATGAGCCGATCGGTTGGGAGCACAGGTCGGGCAAAATCAGTCAATTGCGATTTCAATCAATCCGATACTCCAATCAATGCGTCCAACACCTTGAACCATATGATATTGAGCTATCGACTGATTGAGTGTTTAATTGAACTACTAAACTCCTTTAGTAATCAATCTAAACATTGCTTTGTGGACAAAACTCCTCTTCCAGGTTAAATCCTATGTGTGTGACCCTGCAGGTCCATTTCACATTGGCAGTGAAAGTCCATAACACTTATGACTTCACAAGCAAAGAGCGGTGCCTAGTCACACATCAGTGCTACCCAAGTGAAAGTAGAAAGTTGGAGAACAACTTTCATCCTACAATCCGTGAATGGTGTTACAGTGAATGTATAATTCCTTTATCACTGATATCCCGAATGAACTCAAGGCATGGAACTGTCATCCTGTCAACGTTCATTCACTTTCTTGATCTCAGAGTAGATTGAAGGAGATATGTATGACATCAATATCACATACTGATTCACACATGCGTGCGCACGCCTATCTCAATCCTACTCATCAAGTGGCCTTGGATATCAAACTCCCTCAGGAGGGACAAATCCTATATCTATCACTCACCCCTCAAAAGCCCCATGTGTCAAAGCCACCCAATCATCACCTTTATAACAACCCATGTTTCAGGACTGCGTTTGATGATGTCAAAGTGTGCCCAACGACATGTGTTGAGTGTAGTGATTTCAGGTCTAAGAATCACACTCACCACCATCACTGTGAGTACTGACTGTGACTACCATCTTATGGTTCCATGTGTCAAACTCACGGTGGGTCTGTCCGGTACACTTGTTCTCTAACAAGTACCTATGTGTTTGGTTTGATATCTCTATATCATGACTAATGAGATTCTGTCATCAACCAACACCACAATCTAGTCTTGTGTGTCATTGTTGTCTATCTACCTTCCACAATGACATCCGACTAGGGACATAACAAGAATGTACAAACTCTTAGCATCCGTATGATCTCATCGTTCAGGTCATGAACCTGAAGGCATACGTCATCGAGTACTGTCATTCTCTAGACATTCAATCTGTTCTATCACTATCTCATATGACTGAACTAGAAAGAATTGGAAGCTCGCCTTTTATGTTTATCAAATCAATCTTAATGTATCCCACCAATCAACCCATGATTGGCTCTCAGGGCATACATACCAACAGACTCCCACTTGCACTGCGAGCCAATCACCCTTGAATCATATTCATAGTGATCTCTAAACATGTCCCACATGTCATTCTACTCCAGTGTTAACATAGTGAGTAATGGCAACACCTTGCCAAAGTCAGTGTAATTGCATGTCTCTCATCTCTTCACTGTACGTCACACGTATGAGATTGAGTTGCCGTAATATGCGATCTAGTATTCCTTGCTAACCTTTAGCCACATTGTATGATCAAGGATTCCAGACTTGTCATCAATGAGCGGAATATCTATAAGTTCATCTCATGAACTTCCAGATCCATATAGTATCTACTGCTGTTCTCTAACACATAGATACTCAGCATTTCCTTTTTAAATGATTTTATTGGAACATTTCCAATAATCAACAAACTTTCACTTTTATACATCCTATGTATATTTTGCAATCAATTTTCTGTCCTTTCGGAAGTTCGAATCAATGTAACTCTTTACATCGAACTCTTCCTTATCTCCATAGAACTAGTACTTCCCAAGTACTTATCAAGTTCTCATGGTATTCCAGTAACCCTTACTGGAAGTAGACAGACATCCACTCGTCATGTCCCACATACGAGTTATCAGGATGAGTACATCATATTGTCATGTCATACATACAAAATGATGAATGCATTTTATTCTTGCCATGTCATACATGCAAGACAATGGGATGATTACATACATGATAGATCCATATCTATTCTTAGTGTTCTCATTCTTCATAAGAATTGGACACTTGGCCTTAGGATGCTAATATCCATATAATATGGACAAGTTTTCTCCCACTGAATCTGTGCATACTGAACCCTTCAGTACAGATTGCCAATGTATGCTCTCTCTTTTCCAGGTCAAGAGATTTGTCAAGAACTATCTCTATAGATCTCTATTCCTATCATATAGGAAACATCTCTATCTTTCTTAAAGATAATTTCCACTTTTGGATTTCCATTCTAGAACAATTCCATTTCACATCAATATGTGGAATGTGAATACACTCCCACTAAATCACAGATCCCTTCTTTATCTTTGACATATCAGTCAAATCCTTTGAGTATATCATCAAAGTAAAGATCCAATTTTGAGTTTCTTATACTCAATCAATCACATTGATTAGTCCATTGTAACTTATAGACTTCATTTGCATTAGTGGATTCATAAACCTTATAGGTTGTGTCACGTACACATCCTTGTTTTATTCCTCATAGGAATGCGGTTTTAGTATCCATATGCCAAATGTCTCAGTCATTAAGTGCAATCAACAAGCATCATCCTTCTCAAAATGTTATCCATGTGTCTTAATCATTTAAGACTTACTTGCACTTATGGATATGATCCAATGAGTGCTACCATCAAGGTCATACCTTATGGCTCACATGGAAGTCATTTAGGATGTAATGGTTCTATACCATAACTCAAAATCTGATTCCTCATATTCATCTAGATAGTTGACTCATCACATGAACAACTCATCACATAGATAATTGAGGTGTATCTGTTAAGGATTTAAGAACTCACAACCCTTGTGATTCTTAATTTTTTTTATTAGTGTGGGGTATTCATTTATTAAGAAGAATTCAGTTATTTGATAATCATTCTCTAACTCCTTAGAGTATGATTCCTTCTTGATTCAGACATCACCATGCCTTAATCATGAATTCACTATGATACACTATCATAATTACTCATAAGGATCTCAAACATTTGGTTCAAGTATTTCATTCATTGATCTCATCAAGAATTAACACTTTACCAAATTTGTACTTCATCTATGATAATCTTGAACACTTCAAGATATTCATATTGGTATTTCTCTAAACACCATTTGAAGTATTAGCATTTATTCCAATAGGTATGTAAATACATCACATGTATTATACCTAATAGGATAATCACTCTCCCACTACCTTTAGTGAAGATTGATTAATCATGTCCAAGATATTCATGTCTCTTACTGGTTCTCTAACCAAAAGAGTCTAGATTTATCCGTCATATGGAAACTAGAAATGAATTTCTTATGATATATGCTAATTTAATTGTTTGAGTTATCAATAACTTTAGGTATCATTTTATCTTATACATACCATGTATTACAAGATAAACAAGGCATTTCCACAAAGATCATATCTTTAAGATTGAAACATCAACTTTATTAATTGCCATCATTGTCATACAATATGCAATAATAAAGTGTTTCTATCTATTGGAAATATATGAAATAGCAGTTCTCAACTGCATTTCATGCCCTTTAAGGCTGAAATAAACTGAAAGATACTCCTATCTATGGCAGCAACACTTGCTCCAATGATGGGTACTTCTTTCTTGGTCCTTTCACAAAGGCCATCACTTCTTTGCGGATATTACATATCATATATGACATATCCACATCTTGGTATCATATACCTCATATAAAGAAGCGGTTCATTTCATGATACCTTAGGTGGAGATCTCCATACCCTCCTTCATCTTCTTTTGTTCTTCCAGATATAGAGGGCTATCCCTTATACACCCTTTCCCCATGTGCCTTGAAGCTGAAGACGGCTTGGATTGCTGGCTAGCATCAGAACACTTCTTTGCTTTGCCCTTGTCCTTGCCCTTAAAACTTACCTTTTCTTTGATCACATCAAAGATTATGGTTTGTCTTTCTTCATCTTTGCCTCTACTATCCTCAACATGTCTAACAACTTTGTCAACGCTTGTCAAAGTTGTTCATGTTGTAGCTTATCATGAATTGTATGATTCTCGCAATATTTGCAGTATCATACCAATAGCCAACCCTTGGCTCAGAGGGAATCCTTCTCAGTCAGGTTTTCCACATACCCAATCACATTGAGTGTGTGAATCCCTTACTGGATCTCCTTCTGTCATGACATACTAGGATAGTGTCTTAGAGACATCATATGTCTCATGTTGTCTCTGCAACTCACAGTTCAGAGAACACAACATCAAGCACTCCTCATCAATGTCATCCTCAGTATGCTTCCATAAGCATACTTTCAGCCATTGATGTGGTGGGATCGAGTTCATCTGGTTCTGGTATAACTAGGACTTAGAGATTTCGCTCTTTGATTGAGAACACTTCTCATCATCATCCTAACCAGTCGTGGAATTATTCCCATTTAATTTGTTGGTCTCAAAGACCGATCGCAAATAAAGTGATTTGTTGATTAACCATTTATATTAACAAAAAGGAAATATATGCAATTTTAGTCCAAAAACTCATTTTTGACTTGTTTGATTGATTTGAAAAATTGACGATAAAATTAGGCCTTTAATTAATTATCGCTCCCACTATTTTAGTTCAAATTGATAGCCCTCACCACCAATTCGGAAGATTGCAGCGTACAACCTTCTAGTGGGCAAGATCCTGAAATCCTCTAAGTCATGGACCAGCTTGGGCTGTCACCCACAACATAGATCTCTCAGGTAGGCAACTTTTGCCAATTGCATCATATGCAACTCTTGATAAGATGTCATCTACAACTCCTTGCAATGATCATCTCCATGCCTCAAGGTGCTAGATCCTATCTAGGTCACCTTGTTAAGTCTGACCCAAAGCAAACACGATGAATATGCACCCTGCTTGGGCAGACCCACATATTCATCCTTCACGCTTCCACGAGGTAGACGGTGCACCACGCTTGGGCGTGCCCACACTTGGTCGAACAAGCTTTTCACGTGTGTCGCATTTGGAAGGCATCTAAAACTTAATATTTTAATGAGGGATTTGGTTTTATATACATATACATATCCAATCACCACAATACATAGTATGTATCATATACATGCTATATCCCACAGAAAACATGCACAAAACGATAAAAGCGATGATTATGGCCATCCTAATGTGATTCCTCGAGCCAAGAGGAATCACGGTCATCTAGGTCTACATCACATGCAACCTGTACAAGATGAACTCTGTGCCTTGCCATCCGAGTAGATCAACTCATCACATGAATGATCTGTACTCTCTAGCCGGTCGTCTGGGTGCCACCAGCCGATCGATTAGCTCCTCCAACCGATCGGTTCGCCTGGTCGTCGTGCATCTCGTCATGTCTGCCACCCGCTCGTCTCGCTCCTCGAACCGGTCATCAACCGATCGGTTCACTCCTTGAACCGACCGTCTGGAACGTCAACCGATCGGTTCACACCTTGAACCGATCGTTTCAGCTGTCGTCTTGATGTCCGCCGGTCTTCGACATAACAAGAAATAAAATCTATCCTAATTATTACATTGCTTTAAAAAGGGAAAACCCGAGTTACATTCGGGGGGAGCAAAGGTAGGAAAGAATCTCGAATTATTTCGAGTTACATCAGGAATAAGAGAGGGAAGATCGATGCGCAGACCGAGATGCAAGCAACCACAAACAACCACACACAGATAGGGGTTTATAGGCCATAATCATGCTACACACATCCACCACAAAACTCGTTTAAGGGTGACGCGTATCAAGTGCATTAATAATACATATCATATATGTAATTAGGGATTTGTGGATTTAGGATTGGACATGCATAAAGCCGATATTATTCGCATCGCATGCAATAAATAAAGGCGACAAACCAAAATCGATCATATTGATATTCCTAAAATATAGAACAGCTGACGTGGCTCTGATACCACTGTTGGGTTTTAGGGGAGACAGAGAAGGCAGCGGAAACAAAAATTTTCTCCCCCAAACAATACCGAGGAAATGCGTCAATGTCTATAGAATAGGAAAGGATGGTTTGTGGAATCATACCTTGTCCCGAGGCTTGCTCGGCGACAATACCTCGCGCAATGCGCGGTCTTCAACTCCGGTCTTGGACGGTGTCTGTGCAGCTCCTGGTCGCACCGGGACTGATGACTCCTCCTCCTACCAGACTGTCGGATGACAGTTGTCCTCCTAAGCGGCAGTGTCCTCCCGCCTCTGTAGTAGTCTACACGGACCACCTGGAACTCCACTCTCCTTGTCCCACAAGGAAGTGGAAGGAGTCGCACCCTCCTGTTGACGTACTAGTCGCCAACACACTCTCCTGCTACCAGTTGCAACTGCAATTGTCCTTCCCTTGCTGCACCTCCCTTTTGCGGGAAGCACTTGCTCGGGATCTCTCACGGTTACCAAAACCAGAGAGAACGACAACTTCGCAAAGCAACCGGCTTGCATTGAGTTGTCCTTTGAGAAGCCCCCAATACCCCTATATATAGGCGGGTCATGGGACAGGGTTCTCTGTGCCCGGCAATACGGGACTATAGCAGGAGTATAAGGGTTCGAGAATTTTCCACAAAAAGCAACCGGTTCGCAACTTGAAATGATCGGTTCACAACTGAACCGATCGGTTCGGCCATTGAGCCGATCGGTTGGACCTGAGCCGATTGTTTGGGGCACTCCAACCGATCGGTTGGTGCCCTGAACCGATCGGTTCATGGTCCTAATCCGGCTCAAAAAGACTTTCCTTGTTTCATTCTCGATTGGTATCGCATACCAATGTTATTCCCAATCGAATTGGGCAATCTGAAACCAAAGGAAAATTCTTGCCGACATGACTTTCCCAACTGGTCGGTTGCACCAGTTGAGTTGATCGGTTCAACTCTTGAACTGGTCGTTTCAACCTGGGCATGAGCCGATCGGCCTGGACACTCCAGCCGACCGGTTCAGCACCTCAGCCGACCGGTTCATCACATGAGCCGATCGGTTGGGAGCACATGTTGGGCAAAATCAGTCAATTGCGATTTCAATCAATCTGATACTCCAATCAATGCGTCCAACACCTTGAACCATATGATATTGAGCTATCGACTGATTGAGTGTTTAATTGAACTACTAAACTCCTTTAGTAATCAATCTAAACATTGCTTTGTGGACAAAACTCTTCTTCCAGGTTAAATCCTATGTGTGTGACCCTACAGGTCCATTTCACGTTGGCAGTGAAAGTCCATAACACTTATGACTTCACAAGCAAAGAGCGGTGCCTAGTCACACATCAGTGCTACCCAAGTGAAAGTAGAAAGTTGGAGAACAACTTTCATCCTACAATCCGTGAATGGTGTTCCAGTGAATGTATAATTCCTTTGTCACTGATATCCCGAATGAACTCAAGGCATGGAACTGTCATCCTGTCAACGTTCATTCACTTTCTTGATCTCAGAGTAGATTGAAGGAGATATGTATGACATCAATATCACATACTGATTCACACATGCGTGTGCATGCCTATCTCAATCTTACTCATCAAGTGGCCTTGGATATCAAACTCCCTCAGGAGGGACAAATCCTATATCTATCACTCACCCCTCAAAAGCCCCATGTGTCAAAGCCACCTAATCATCACCTTTATAACAACCCATGTTTCAGGACTGCGTTTGATGATGTCAAAGTGTGCCCAACGACATGTGTTGAGTGTAGTGATTTCAGGTCTAAGAATCACACTCACCACCATCACTGTGAGTACTGACTGTGACTACCATCTTATGGTTCCATGTGTCAAACTCACGGTGGGTCTGTCCGGTACACTTGTTCTCTAACAAGTACCTATGTGTTTGGTTTGATATCTCTATATCATGACTAATGAGATTCTGTCATCAACCAACACCACAATCTAGTCTTGTGTGTCATTGTTGTCTATCTACCTTCCACAATGACATCCGACTAGGGACATAACAAGAATGTACAAACTCTTAGCATCCGTATGATCTCATTGTTCAGGTCATGAACCTGAAGGCATACGTCATTGAGTACTGTCATTCTCTAGACATTCAATCTGTTCTATCACTATCTCATATGACTGAACCAGAAAGAATTGGAAGCTCGCCTTTTATGTTTATCAAATCAATCTTAATGTATCCCACCAATCAACCCATGATTGGCTCTCAGGGCATACATACCAACATATACTGCTAATCATGCTTATGCAGATAGTTATACTTATATTGTTAGCTCTACTTATGATTTTGATATGTTCTACTTGATATACATGTTGAGGTTGTTAGCTATGCTTATGATACTAGACTTATTCATGATGTTAGAGATGCTCATACTACTAGACTCCTTATACTTTTAATAGGGATATGAGAATAGTAGGCTAATAAAGATAGTTATTATCTTCTTCTTTATGTATTTTGCTAATTATTAGTGTTGTTGAGATTATTTGTTATATATGATTAAACTGCTTAAACTGTCTCATTACCTAAAAATGTTGGAATCAATAAACATTATTGGAGGTTATATCTCTTGCTGGGACTTTGGTCTCACCCTGTGGTTCACCACATTTTTTTAGGTAATCAGAAGTGACGAAAATAAACTTGTGGAAGCAAAGAGGAGATATAGTAATAAATCTATGAGAAAGTTTATTAGATGTCTTGTGTGTCCTAGAGTCATCCCTATACTCTTAGGTCTGGGCAGGAAAAGTTTGTATATAGTGTTTCAAATGAATTAGAATTTTGTTAGCATGTTGATGTTTGTTGTGTGGCATACACAAATATTGTTCTCGTATGTATATATGTTGTGGCTAAGGTGATAAAATAATTTGTATCAAATTCTTGCCATATTATGGATATAAGAAAGATGTTGGGCTCTTATGAAAATGTTGAGCGAGTGCTGGTGTTTAAATCAGTTTTAATTTACCCATATTTTTGGGTATGTGGTTAATTAGTGATTGATTGTGTTTTATGTTTTGAGTAATCTCGTTTAGTGTAACATGTTCTAACATAAAACCTCATAAATCTAGTAGAACACGCCTTGAGGTTTAAAATTATGATATCTTATAACTCAAAAAGGCAGTAAGTTGGTCATAAGATGAAGATCCAACGACCTATCTAAAAACTGTCGAGGGACTAGAGTCTGAGAATTGTCTTTAGGCCATTGTATCTAAAATGGAGACCATGTACACTTAGAAGGTATTACCTTGGTGGTACCACATAGAGGGGTAAAACCCAAAGGGTGCAATTGGAATTTCAAGAAGAAGACCGGTATGGATAGCCTACAAGAGCATATTGGTTGCAAAAGGTTCTGAAGTTTTGATAGATAATGATGCAATCCTCATATTCTCTTGAGGTAATATTGAGTTATCTGCACCATGATTTTTAATTTATTACACTCTTTGGATTGTTTCAAAATGACTACTTGATATGAGCAATAAAAAAGATAACAATCTAAGAGTTCCATAATCACATTTTCTTCAATAATTGAATACTTGGCCAGGGCACCCAAGTATTGAGATTAGGTAGTATCCACCATGTTTTTGTTCTATATTCTTAACTTAGACATCATCCTAGTCCTAAGTCCTAGTGTCCCTGTAGACTCAGTGAACCTAAAGCTTTGATACCAACTTGTTAGAGCATATTACACTAAATAAGATTACTTAAAATATAAAACACAATCAATCACCAATTAACCACATACCCTAAAATATGGGTAAATTAAAACTGATTTCAAAGTCAACACCCGCTCAGAAACATTTGCGTAAGGGACCAACATCTTTCTTATATCCATACTATGCCAAGAATTTGATACAAATTATTCTATCATTGTAGCCACAACATATATAAACATGATAACAATATTTGTATATGCCACACAATAAACATTAACATGCTAACAAAATTATGATTCATTTGAAACAACATATACAGATTTTTCCTACCCAGACCTGAGAGTACAGGGATGACTCTAGAACACATGAGACATCTAATCAACTTTCTCATAGTTCATTACTACAGCTCCTCTTTGTTTCCACAGGTTTGTTTTCGTCACTTCTGGTTACCTAAAAAATGTGGCAAACCACAAGAGTGACACCCATGTGCCAGCAAGAGTTATAACCTCCAACAACATTTAATAATTCCAACATTTTTAGGTAATGGGAGTGTCTAAGCAGTTTAATCATATATAACAAATAATCTCCAAACACTGATGATTAACAAAATACATAAAGAAGCAGATACTAACTATCTTCATTAGCCAGACTATTCTCATATCCCTATTAATAGTATAAGGAGTCTAGCAGCATGAGCATCTCTAACATCATGAATAAGTCCAATATCATAAGCATAGCTAACAACATCAACATATCTATCAAGTTGAACATATTCACATCATAAGTAGAGCTAACAATATAAGCATAACTATTTTTATAAGCATGATTAGCAGTATAGGCATCTCTAGTTATAAAGGCATAGCTAGAAATATAAGCATAACTAACAACATGTGATAACAGATGTCATAATCATTGCCAACAATAATAATATCTCTATCAACGTAAACATGGCCATTGTATGTACATATTTATAACATGAGCACATCCACAACATAAGAATATCTACTATCTTTTAATGTATTGAACATCATCTCTATGTACAGAGAACAACAAGGGTTATCATCCAATATGAAGTGTCATTTATAACCCTAAATAGATTTTCCATACGGCTATATTACATCTTTTATTATGCCCTAGGGAGTTTGAGTCATACCACCCAAAGTCCAACCGACTCCTGTGAAGGACTATTCAGTTCCGTATAAGATCTAGGAGTGTCAGTATCCTAAGATCTCTTCCCCTTGATGAGTACGAGTAAAAAGGCAGTGACATCAGTCAAAGCTGTCACTACAGTGACATATAGTCAAGCTGCTAACCACTAGTCCACCCTTGGTACAGGTCACGACACTAGAAACCAGGGTATAAACAACCCTCTAATCTGAGGTACAACCGTAGTTGTCCTCAATTACATCAAATGTCTTAGGCATGACCATAGCCATCCTGCATAACATGCATTGTGGATGACAAGTATATATCCTCAACTTGCCACCCCCACATACTCAACAGTATGTGCTCTGAGTTTCCCTTAGGAATACGAGTCTCACCATCCAGTAAGTTCTGACACTAAAGATGGCTCTACGGCACAGGGAACTACATGATTAGAGTTCCACTTGATTAATTATGCCAATTGGGTGAATTAAGGCTTCATCAAACAAGTGAACATGCAAACCCTAATTCACTTCTAGCAAGCATATAAATATCACAACTTCAAAAGATATAAAATGTGTGAACATAATTTATCATTTCATCATCACATGGTACTATTCACTTTCCATTCATGAGACCACACTAGTCATCATACTATCACAAGATATAAATCCTTTTCACAATATCACATGATATCAATCCTTATCAACACAAGAGGATTACACCTCATTCAGGGCTCAACCATGCCCTAAGGTCATTAAGACCATCATACTATTCCTTGCAAGATCATCATTATCTTTCCATACCTTATAACAAGGCTCAACAACATCACTTACATATAATACACCAAATCAACACAATATTGCATTAATGAGCGAGGAGATATTCATAAACAATCATAGCAGGGTTATATTAACATTAAGAGTATTCCTTTTTACATCAACATGCAAGTAATCTAGATATGATTAACCCTCATCATATTCATAATTCACATGTTTAGCATAAGAAAGTATTAACCATGTGGCTATGATAACCACCAATTAACACGTTAAGGTTATGATCATATTAAGGAGGTTATTTCACCATAATGCCATCATATAAGAATGTTAAACATGAATACTCATTTTTATCTATCTACATTAGAGTTAGGCTCAACAAGTTAAATTATATTAATGTTACTAATTAACACTCATATCCAAACCCTAACTCACGACATCCCCATTGGATCAAGGATGCATAAGGTGAAGCATCACCATCACATTCCATACAATTCTCAAGTATGAACCCACACATAAATCAAGGTATAACCATTAGGTTATAGCATACTAGGGTTTCAACAATAATAAGAGAGTACTCCATGATTTTATTAGTCATTCAAGGACTATTCATACCCAATTATCATCATTTAGTTATATTAAAGCTAGATATACAAGCTATACCTCATTAGGATTACCCATTAATTCATTATGGTGATTATAAATCATAATCATATGAGGGAAAGGGTAAGACTACAAGTTTAAGGCATTGAACCATCAAATTCTCATCATCAGAATCATAACATTACACTACATGCTTCACCCAAACCAATGAGAATATTGAGGCATCAACTTCTAACCATTAAATGTTGAAAAGGTAAAGCCATTGGTCGTTTACATAAGTAAATATCTTGAACAAACTACCTATGAAGTCATTGAGTTGTGCTCTAGAAAGAGTCACCATCTAACCCTATACATCCCTTGATTAACAACATAAAAGTTCCATTGAGAGTATGATAAAACCCACAAGCGATTGTTTATTTAAAACAAGTCATCAGTAAATGAGCTTCTTAAGTTGATCTCGTAAAGGAAAACATTTAAATCACTTTATTAGGACCAACATATTACATTTAGGCATCATTTCAATTTATTGGATGAAGAAACATTAGATCTTAACCCTTAGGTCAAGTTCATATATTAAAACCATCAATTGGAGTATAGGTCCGACCATTGCACAAATGACCCAAGAAACCATAGGTTTAAGGCTTAATTGATGCTACTACTACATGATTAACTCGTCATAGGTTTTGGAGACCTGATCCACCCTCAGTAGTGACCATTAAGTCACCATAGGTTGTTATATAAACACTATATTCATTAATCACCATCGAATATCAAACTACTATCACCATTGATTGATATCATCATTAGGGTACTTAGTTGTTAATCACCAAGCTTCTAATTAGGCCAACACCTGACCTAAGGGGTGAACGTCAGTTGAAACCCTTGGTCACCACTATCAGTTGTCATAAAGACAACACCATCGGTTGTTGCAATGGTACCACCATTGAGTCATGTGTTTATAGAAGAAGTCATCTTTAAACCCTCAAATTCACCAATGGTTGATAGGTGTTTAGTGATGCAGCCCTATTTTAGGGCTTCATCTTGTGCTATATTGCTCTTCAATCACATCTATACCTGTTAGATTGCATGTCATTCCCCCTAATATGCTTATTTGTATAAAATGCACTTATGGACATTATTTGTATGTTTTTCAGGCATTTGGACCACACTTGATGGAAGAGAGAGAGAAGGAGTGATCCTAGGGTTCCTCTGCCCTTGGAGAGGCCCAAAGTGGAGTCCAAGGCTCCCTCAACCTACCCTTAGTGGCCAAAGATCATTTGAAGCAAAGATGTCCAAGAAAATCCAAAGATCCAAGTCAAAGTGCTGCCCCAGGACTCAGCACGGCCGTGGTACAACAAAACGACCGTGCTAGATCACTTTGAAATCGACATGTTCAACTTCCAAATCGAGCAGAAGGCAGCACGACCATGGTGGAACAAAACGGTCGTGCCAGTGACAGACACCACGACCGTACACCACAAAACGACCGTGGCGCATCAGAGCAAAACGGTCGTGCAGCAGTACCATGACCACATCAACCAGGCCCACCACGGCCGTGCCAGCCACCACGGCCGTGGCACACCACCTCCACCACGGCCGTGGACGTTTTGAAAAAAACCCTATAACTGTGCAATTTAATTCCCACGACCGTGCCCCTATACTACGGCCGTGGCCTACCCTGCCCACCACGGCCGTGCTACTCACAGAATCCAGCCATTTTCCACTGCTTTCCCCATTTTGCCCCTAACATAACCTAGTGCTTCCCCCACACCTATATATACCTAGGTGGCGGCTGGGGAACGAGGTTAGCTACCTTCTACCCCTTCCTAGCTCCCCAAATCGCCACCCACTCCATTCCACTCCATATCCACCTCAAATCCACTCCATTTCACCATTTCCACCACATAACCCCCCCATATCTAAGCCCTCCATCCACTTCCCTCCATCATTCCACACCATTTAATCCAAGGAGAAGAAGGAGGACATCCCTGCAGCTGCTGGAGAGAAGGATTTCAGCCACTACTCCAAGCTCCATGGCTTCTTCTACCTCTTTCTTCTTTCTTTTTGTATTTTCCATTTCTATGAGTAGCTAGGCCCCTTGGGTGGGCTGTTTGGGGGAAAATATGTTACTTTGATACCATGTTGGGGGAAAATGACATATAAACTTTGTAATTTCATTTGTTAATGATTATATTCTATTTCTATCTCTTTCTCCATGGATTGCTTGTTGGTTTGTGTGTGAAATCACCTAGGAATTTAGGCAAATTGCTTGTATGTGTGAATTTTGGGATTTGCCCCTAGGTCCAATTCTTGGATCCCTAGGTTTCCTCCCAACTTCCTACATCCTAATCAATCTCCCTAAACCTAAGTGAGAGATATAAGTAGCTAGATTAGATGATTCTAGTGCAATTAGCATGGAGCCTTCTCAAGGCTAGAATGTGGGGGAATTGGGGTCTAAAACCCTAATTTCACCTCCCCATTACTACCCTCGGCCCCTAATTGCCCTAGGAATGCCTAGTCTAGAAACCTAGACTTGATTAGACTCTAATTGAATTGAACCTAATCCCTAACCCAATTGAGCCTCGTAAGGGTAGTAGGGGGTGTTAGGGACTAGTTCCCCTATACACAACCTAGCATATCCATGGCCAGTTAGTAGCTTAGGTTAATCCATTAGACTCTAACTTGTTGTTTGGTTTGGATAATCTAAATGGAATCATAATGTTCACATGTCACCCCCCAACTTAAGTGATAAGTTCATACCCCTAAACAGCCCACACATCTCTTTACAGCTTAAAACCCTAGTTTTGTGCTTGCTTAGCTTAGTTAGTTCTTTTCTTGCTTAGTTAGCTTCTTGCATTGCTCTTGCCTTGTTTATACTAGTTTAGTTCTTTATTTTCTCTTTTGCTTCTCTGTTGCTTGCCTTAGTGTAACTTGCCTTTTCATAACTAGCTTAGTCTTTTCTTGCCTGTTTAGCCTTAATCTAATCTAGGTTTAACATAGATTTTGTTCTCGCATTTAATTTCTTGCTTGTTCATCCTTAGTTAACAATCAAATCAACCTTTAAACCCTTAACCCTAGTCTCCGCAGTAGGAACCTAGCCAAACTAACCTAGCTCTAGCGCCCCCTCTTTTTCCTGTGGATCGACCCTATACTTGCCACCTTCCTATACTACGACATGACCTCGTGCGCTTACGGGTGTAGTTGTTTTAGTAGACGTAGGTAGCTAGTTTAGGTTTATAAATTTCAAAAGTGAATCCACCGTGTGTTCTGACCTCGTGGGGCGCATCTAGTCGGGTCAAACCGGCTAGTGTGTTGCACCTCTTGTGGAATCGCACCAAGCTTTCTGGCGCCGTTGCCGGGGATTAGAGGCGTGCGGCCTAGCTAGTTAGTTTTTCTTTGATTTTTCCTACTGCCCTCATCATTGCTATTCTTTATTCATTTTTCTTTGCATTTCTTGTGTATATTGGTTTACTAACTTGCTTTCTTTTGTTTGGTTGTGCTTTGTGCATGTGACAAGCCATTCAGGAGGAAACAAGATGGAAGACCAAAATGCACCTCACAAGCCGCTTCAAGACTACTTCATGCCTAGAAACTACAAATCGCCAATTCCTAGCAGGGTTGATCAAATGCGAGGAGAGCAATTCTCTATTCATCCAGGTCTTCTTGGGCTCCTACCCATCTTCTACAACTCAGAGAGTGAGAACCCCTACAAGCACTTGGACTCCTTTCTTGAAGTATGCTCCACCTTCAGGACGTCAACGGCTAGTGATGACACAATTCGGTTGACCGTATTCTCTTTCTCCCTCAAAGATAGAGCTAAAGACTGGTATGACTCAAGAAAGGACATTATGAGTTGGGAAACAATGAAGAATGCTTTCTTGAGACAGTTCTACTCTATTGCAAGGTTGACACAAATGCGGCGTGCCGTTACAAGTTTTAGTCAAATGGGAGATGAGCAGTTTCATAATGCATGGGAGAGATTCAAGAAGTTGTTGAGAGAGTGTCCTCACTATGAGATCCCTTTGTGGCAGCTAGTTCAATCATTCTACTCTAGTTTGTCTCTAAAGGACCAAGACACAGTGGACTCTTCTTGTGGAGGAGTTTTCATGGCTAGGCCACCTGAGGAGATATGGCCTTTGTTTGAGCAGTTGGCTGAAGGATCAAGAATTCGAGCTTCTAGCATGATGAATGAAAGAGGGTATGCCTTTGGTGTGACACCCCCTACTCATGATGACTCAAGCCCACAAGTGATGAAGATTCTTGGTGACATGGTGAACTTCATGAAGAACCATGTGACAAATTCTCCTTGCCACTCGGTCAATTCTATTGAGTTCTATGGGGAAGAAAAGAAGACACCTCACTCCTATAGCTACCAGGAACCACAAAGTCCCACATACAACTCAAGGTTTGAGGAAGAGGTTCTTTCTAGATTAAGAGTGTTTGATGATGTTCAAAGGGATGTTGCAAGGTTAGAAGAGAGAATAGAGCAACTATCTTCTATCATCGCTCTCCAAGAGGAAAATTTGTCTTCAAGACCCATCGTGAGCCACCATGAAGCAAGTGGACCCATGCCCTCTTCACAAGTTTTCTACAGTCCACCCCCATGCAAGTGCATCCCATTCACTCCTTCCAAGGCTATCCCCAGCCTTACACTCCTCCACCACCTCCCTCACCTCAAATTTCACAAAACTTCACTTTCCAACCCCAATTCTCTCATCCCCCTCAATTCCCTTCTCCACCTAATTTTCAACCCCAAGTATCACCTCCACCTCCTCCACAGCCACAACATGCTCCCCCTCTTCACCATGAGCAAGGTAGTGCCGTGACAATTCTAAGGAGTGGAAAAACTCTTGAGCAGCCTACAAGTCAAAGAAAGGTTGATAAAGCAAAGCAAAGGCAGCCAAGTGGTGATACTGTGATTGATATTGCTGAAGATGATGTTGTGATACCGCATGTTGAGTTTGGGATTCCATGTGATCCACCACATATCCCTTTTGTAGGTCCCACCATCCCTAGTGTTCCGCCTCATGTTCATGTAAGTGCGGAAAAAACTAGCGATCTTCCATTTGTAGAAGCACTAGATGAGCCACCAGAATTGAAAAGGAGGCAAAAGCACAATGTTGATATTCTTGAGGTGTTTCGCCAAGTAAAGGTGAACATTCCACTTTTGGATGCTATCAAGCAAATCCCATCATATGCCAAGTTCCTCAAGAACTTATGCACTATGAAGAAAAGGTCAACGGGGAGGATTCCAAAGAATGTGAGACTGAATGAACAAGTGAGCTCCATCATACAACACTCACTTCCCATAAAGAGAAAAGACCCAGGAGCCCCACTCATACCTAGTTACATAGGGGGACATCGCATAGACAGGTCCTTACTTGATTTGGGATCTAGTGTGAATTTGATGCCATATCATGTCTATGTTGAGCTGGGCTTAGGCAAGTTGAAGCTAGCACATTGCACTCTCTAGTTGGCAGATAGATCCATAAAAGTGCCTAGAGGTAGAGTGGATGATGTCTTGGTAATGATAGACAAGGAAAAAGGTGCGCTGTTCCCGGCAGATTTCATTGTACTTGATATGGAGCCGGAGGATAGGAAGATTCCCATCATCTTGGGGAGGCCGTTCTTATCTATAGCTGATGCCGACATTCATGTACGTAGTGGCATTATGACAGTCTCATTTATGGACATGGAGATCAACATCAACATGTACAAGACTCCAACCCGACGAGTCTGAGATAGGGATATTGGACATGGTCACTTCACAAGTCCAAATGGGCATTTGAGAGAAGGACATCAAGGTGAAGAAGTTAATGATGATTATTGTGATCAAAGGGATGAGGAAAATAGATTGAGTGCAAAGGAAGGATGTATATTTTGCAAGAATGGACACATGAGAATGCCAAACGGATGAATTTTGAAGAATCACCAAGAAGCCTAGCTGAAGGCAAGAAACTCAGCGCTTGTGGGAGGCAACCCACCTAGGTTTGGGAATTTTTGACCCAATCTACATTTTTGATACTTTTTTTTGTTTTTACATTTTTTCTTTTTCCAATAAAGCACACACACACACTCGTATTTGATAGTTTTTGTATAGTTTTGATATGTGCAGGCGAGAACAGAGTGAAACGAAGAAGAATAGATGAAAGTTTGACAACACATCAATAGAATATCAACTTGAGATCTATTTTTGATGTTTGAACAAGACTTGAGTGCCATACTGCTATTACAGTGCCCAACATGGCCGTGGTACATCAAAACGGCCGTGGTGGTGCACTCACATTCAACAAGGAAATGATCAGAAAATTTAGAAAATCAACTAAGTATTGAACCAGGGTAGAACGACCGTGCAAGGCAGCACAACTGTGGTACATGAGGCCACCACGGCCGTGCCGCGCAGCACGGCCGTGCCACAGCCCGATTCCAGCAACTTAAAATCAATTTTTGCAAAACTTCTATTCACTTGCTCATTTCTCCGAAGAACAGAACGGACGTGCTCCGCGCCCTAGCGACCGTGCAGCGCTCCTCCCGCCCATTCCAACCCTTGCATCCTTACCAAATCACCCCCAAACCATTCCCAATCACTCCCCTACCATTTCCACTACCTTAATCTCCAGATCCCACCATTTTCCATCCACAAACGCACCACTCTCTCTCCATTCCGCCCCAACAGCCCCGTTCTTCGGAGAAATCTGAAATTTTCTAATTCCACCTCCATTTTCGAGAAAGAATGAAGAGGTTTGCAAGGAAGGCAGTAGAGAAGAATAGGGGTGTCATCCCCTACCAAAGGAAGACAAGGAACAGCCACCCCCAGTTGACGGAGGCCGATTTGGATGCTATTGTGGATCCTATCACTGAAGAAACCTCCGAACAACCACAGTGGGGAGCACCATCTTCGTCGCAGCCACCGCCGTCTGCCTCCCGACACTCCGTCTCATCTGAGAGACCTTCCGCCTCAGCCGTGCGACCGTCAGTTTCAGCCGCATGGCCGCCTGTCTCCTCTGCGGCACAGCTGCAACCCGAGCCACAACGACGACCACGTCGACGCATCTTTTTACATGATGAAGATGATATTGAGATGCCTGAAGTTGAGCAGCAACCAAGGCCACCACAACGCCCGCTTTCACAGCCAGAGGTTACCACAGACAGGGCAAAGGAGCCCAAGCACCCTAGATGCCTGACACGCAGAGTGCTAGCTACTCGATACGCATGCCCAGCGTCAATGGAAGCAATGGGGTTCTATGCCTATTTTCAAGAATTGATGGAAAAATTGGGGCTATTTGAGATCCTGACACTACAGCAGGAGACCTACATTGAGTTAACACAGCAGTTCTTCGCCACACTGGAGAAAGCAACAAATAATGGCAAGAATGCAATTAAGGTAACGATTGGGGACAAGAGGTGGAAGATAACCTCAGAGATGTTAAATTAGATTTTTGCCCCAAGTGGAGAGATGGCTGCCCTCCTAGATGGAGGAAGGACAGAAAATGACTCTAGCTCCACATATCAAGCCATGTGGAAGTGCTTCACCGACCAAAGTACTTTTGTAGAAGGGAAATCAAAGACAAGTGGTATTCATAGCCCATTTCTCTGCTATGTTCAGAAGGTTTTGGCAAACACCATCTTTGGCAAGTACGAAAATCAAGGCAGTTGCACCAACAAAGATCTTTTTGTGCTTGGTTAGGTGACAAAAGAGAGATATGTGAACCTGGGGGCGTTATTGATTGATCACATGAGGACAATCCCGTCCAAGAGCACAAATCCATTTGTAATGGGAGGGATTGTGACATCCATGGCTACTGCCTTAGGACATGACATGACAGGCTATACAAAGGCAGAAGGTGGAAAATTAGTTGACTTGCACTACTTGGCTCGCTCTTCCATGTTACAATTGCGGATCAGAAGATCATCTACAAGGTCAACCCACCTTACCCAGGAGTCACTTTGGAGCTGCCTTACCATATCCCTCCTCTCATGGCACAGTATGGACCAACGCAGGATTTTCTGGAAAAATTGAGGAGGTATGAGGAGGAGAACCCCAGAAGGGAGGCAATCCCTGAGGTGGTGTTTGCAGGAAGTCAAGGAGAGCCTTCACAGGCAGCAGAGCAGAGGCGGATGGCAGGGCAGAGAGTGGCAATATGGGTGAGGCAAAGAGAAGAAAGAATGGGAGCGGCAGAGCCACAACAGCCTTCAGTGAATGCATATGATATGGGTACCATCCATGCATAGCTGGAGGGCATTTAGGCGACGCAGGACAGAATTTTACAGGCACAGGAGGGCATTCAGAGGACACATGATGCCATGTGGTTGGACCACCAGCATATGCATTACCAGGTCAATCACCTTTATCAGTTTCACAATGCCCAGGCCCAGAGGAACCCACAGTGGGGTGAAGACTGGTGGAGTTCTTTATCAGCTTTTCAGGACAGCTATCCGCCTCCACAGTCAGACTACTGGGGCGCCTACTACAGGCATGGAGGAGCACCTCCACCACCTCCGCAGTGATCATCTACCCTATCACCCTAGACTTTAGTGTCATGCTGAGGACAACATGGTTCAAAAGTTTGGGGTGGTAGGGCGGTATGCCCTCATTCTTCTTTCACTCATTTTTGCATCTCATCTTCTATTTTACTTTTTGTTTGTTGTTTTTCATTTCTTTTTCTTGTTCTGCTATCTAGTCTAGAACTTTACTGCTTTGCATACCTGCATTCCATGCAGCTTACCTTATTGTCATTTTTTGCGTAATTTTCAAAAATTTTGCTCTTTTTGCCATGCATTGCATATCATGTAGATTTTTGGTAATTTTTGCATGTTTTAGTTAGGATTGTTTGTTTACTGCTTTAAGTTCAATAATATAGGTTTAGATGTGATTGAAGGCAACTTGGCACCATTTTGGCCAATTTTGCCCAAATTTGGAACTTCTTGTCTGAAAATTGTGTTTTGACCCAATCTCTACTATTTTGAGTAAAAATGATGACCTTTGACAAATGCAAGTGAATTATCATTGTTTGTTGCTAAGTGGTATCAATGTCTGACTCTTTACATGTGCATCACCTCTCTTAGGATTGTGATCGAATTGGTTGAATTGTGAAATTGAGCAAGCTCTGAACGCTTAGTGTTTGTGGAATTACTTGTTTGATATATCAATTCCATTTTGTTCATTCATGTGGTGTGATATCTTGGATGAAGTGTTGGATTAATTCTCATGCAGGATGTCTTATGTGGAAAATCATACCAATGACCCCCCTTTGACCTGACTATTCTTCCACCATCTTTATACCCCTCCGCCTCATAAAAAGATGCCAAAGTGCACATATTAGCCGTGGCCACCTCCAAAAGTTTGGTGTGGCCACATCTTGATCTCCTCGCTTCACTTTATCCACCATTTGCCCTATCTACACTAAGGGCAAGAAAGAAAAGAAAAAAAATGCAAAAGGCAAAAAGAAAATAAAAGGATGCTCCTATTTAAGAGTATTCAAATAAAGAAAAGATGAGTGTTTAAAAACACTCCAAAAATCTTACCGCAACCCTTTCTTCCACTTTCATACCTATTGAGCTAGGAAACATCAAACTTATCTCATTTTACCCTTTTTCCGCAACCACGTGGGTCATTTGGTGTGATTTGAGATATAAGATTGAATGCATGAATGTGAAACAGCACTTCTAGTCATTCTTGATTAACGCCACCATGAAACGGTTTACCCGGAACTTAATGGAAGAAATATGGATAACTTGTGTATTATGTACGCTATATTTGAAGTTCATATGCTTTGTGCTCTTTTCATGATTGGTTTGTGAAAGCAAGAGAGGAGAGAGGTGAAATGCATGTACTTAGTCATCTTTGATCCCATTCAGCAACAATCATCTTTTATATTACATTTGTCATTTCTTTTTGTGAAAGTTTGTAGAGAGATTGAGTTGGAGCATACTTGAGGACAAGTATGTTTCAAGTTTGGGGTGGTGATGCAGCCCTATTTTAGGGCTTCATCTTGTGCTATATTTCTCTTCAATCACATCTATACCTGTTAGATTGCATGCCATTCCCCCTAATATGCTTATTTGTATAAAATGCACTTATGGACATTATTTGCATGTTTTTCAGGCATTTGGACCACACTTGATGGAAGAGAGAGAGAAGGAGTGATACTAGGGTTCCTCTTCCCTTGGAGAGGCCCAAAGTGGAGTCCAAGGCTCTCTCCACCTACCCTTAGTGGCCAAAGATCATTTGAAGCAAAGATGTCCAAGAAAATCCAAAGATCCAAGTCAAAGTGCTGCCCCAGGACTCAGCACGACCGTGGTACAACAAAACGGCCGTGCTAGATCACTTTGAAATCGACAGGTTCAACTTCTAAATCGAGCAGAAGGCAGCACGGCCGTGGTGGAACAAAATGGCCGTGCCAGTGACAGACACCACGACCGTGCACCACAAAACGGCTGTGGCGCAACAGAGCAAAATGGCCGTGCAGCAGTACCATGACCACATCAACCAGGCCCACCATGGCCGTGCCAGCCACCACGGTCGTGGCACACCACCTCCACCACAGCCGTGTTGACCCACCACGGCCGTGGCCATTTTGAAAAAAACCGTGTAACTGTGCAATTTAATTCCCACAACCGTGCCCCTATACCACGGCCGTGGCCTACCCTGCCCACCACGGCCGTGGTACCCCACCACGGCCGTGCTACTCACAGAATCCAGCCATTTTTCCACTGCTTTCCCCATTTTGCCCCTACCTTAACCTAGTGCTTCCCCCACACCTATATATACCTAGGTGGTGGCTGGGGCACGAGGTTAGCTACCTTCTACCCCTTCCTAGCTCCCCAAATCGCCACCCACTCCATTCCACTCCATATCCACCTCAAATCCACTCCATTTCACCATTTCCACCACATAACCCCCCATATCTAAGCCCTCCATCCACTTCCCTCCATCATTCCACACCATTTCATCCAAGGAGAAGATGGAGGACGTCCCTGCAGCTGCTGGAGAGAAGGATTTCAGACACTACTCTGAGCTCCATGGCTTCTTCTACCTCTTTCTTCTTTCTTTTTGTATTTTCCATTTCTATGAGTAGCTAGGCCCCTTGGGTGGGCTGTTTGGGGGAAAATATGTTACTTTGATACCATGTTGGGGGAAAATGACATGTAAACTTTGTAATTTCATTTTTTAATGATTATATTCTATTTCTATCTCTTTCTCCATGGATTTCTTGTTGGTTTGTGTGTGAAATCACCTAGGAATTTAGGCAAATTGCTTGTATGTGTGAATTTTGGGATTTGCCCCTAGGTCCAATTCTTGGATCCCTAGGTTGCCTCCCATCTTCCTACATCCTAATCAATCTCCCTAAACCTAAGTGAGAGATATATGTAGCTAGATTAGATGATTCTAGTGCAATTAGCATGGAGCCTTCTCAAGGCTAGAATGTGGGGAATTGGGGTCTAAAACCCTAATTTCACCTCCCCATTACTACCCTCGGCCCCTAATTGCCCTAGGAATGCCTAGTCTAGAAACCTAGACTTGATTAGACTCTAATTGAATTGAACCTAATCCCTAACCCAATTGAGCCTCGTAAGGGTAGTAGGGGGTGTTAGGGACTAGTTCCCCTATACACAACCTAGCATATCCATGGCCAGTTAGTAGCTTAGGTTAATCCATTAGACTCTAACTTGTTGTTTGGTTTGGATAATCTAAATGGAATCATAATGTTCACATGTTACCCCCCAACTTAAGTGATAAGTTCATACCCCTAAACAGCCCACACATCTCTTTACAGCTTAAAACCCTAGTTTTGTGCTTGCTTAGCTTAGTTAGTTCTTTTCTTGCTTAGTTAGCTTCTTGCATTGCTCTTGCCTTGTTTATACTAGTTTAGTTCTTTAATTTCTCTTTTGCTTCTCTGTTGCTTGCCTTAGTGTAACTTGCCTTTTCATAACTAGCTTAGTCTTTTCTTGCCTGTTTAGCCTTAATCTAATCTAGGTTTAACATAGATTTTGTTCTCGCATTTAATTTCCTGCTTGTTCATCCTTAGTTAACAATCAAATCAACCTTTAAACCCTTAACCCTAGTCTCCACAGTATGAACCTAGCCAAACTAACCTAGCTCTAGCACCCCCTCTTTTCCCCGTGGATCGACCCTATACTTGCCACCTTCCTATACTACGACATGACCCCGTGCACTTGCGGGTGTAGTTGTTTTAGTAGACGTAGGTAGCTAGTTTAGGTTTATAAATTTCGAAAGTGAATCCACCGTGTGTTCTGACCTCGTGGGGCGCATCTAGTCGGGTCAAACCAGCTAGTGTGTTGCACCTCTAGGGGAATCGCACCATTTAGCACCATAGGTTGTCAAACCAACTGATCCAAGTCGTATTATACCTTAAGAATAACGTACACATGATCACATGTTCATCTAGAACTGAAATCAGAACCGATGCGGGGGCTCCGCCCCCGCGAAAAATCCGATTGGGGTCAAAATAGGATCTGATTAGCAAAAGATAGGACCGATTAATGATCTAAATAGCAATAGAGAGCAGAATGAATATGTGGGTAGACATAGATGGGATGTGACGATGGAGTGATGATGATGAAGACAACAGGTGATGGCGTAGGAACAACAGTAGCATGATGATGCATATAGCAACAAATGGAAGATGAAGATCGTCGGGATGATGATGAAGTGGACGAACAACTTGTGAATGATGGCAAATATGACATTCATTGCTGTAGCACTTTGTCGCACCATAGGAGATGACAATGGGTCTCCTGCGTGACTCTGGAGAAATTGCATGCGGAGCCAAGGCAAATCCTCTCCAAAGTGGCGATGAAGGCTTCAAACAAACGACTGATTAAATCTTGATACCATCGACGAAAATGTCAATAGTAGCAACGTAGGTATTTTTCCGTCTGCAGTGATCTCGATAGTGAGATGACCCGTCGCGGAAAATGAGATTAACTAATACGGAAGCGAATTATTATCAGCGGAATACTGAAAAATCACTAAATTTTAAAACTTTTTGGAAAGAGAACTTTAAACCATAACTCCTTTATAAGAAAACAAGGTAAACTGTTTACATCATAACTTGACATTACATCTCTGTGATTACATACGTCCATTGCCTTATTATCTGAAGAAGGCAAGATACAAAATCTCAAGGCACTAAGCCAAAAACATCAGACCTACTGACTCCTAGGACCTGAGAGTACAGAGACGACATAAGACATACTATCTACGAGACTCGACAGTCAGTATCTCCACCTGAGATTCACTACTGCCCCTGGTGTTGCTGCTGCTGATACTGTCCACCCTCAGATTGGTTCCTCCGTCCTCGACGTCCACCTAAAAATTCGAATCCCACGGGGGTGAGACAATTTGAATAATTGTCCCAGTGAGAGTTATAACTCTTCGCCAGAAGCTTTGTTATAGCAATAAAGGATTAACATAAGCGATATAATCTTTAAGGCATTCAACAATAGATTTGGTATTAAGTAAGACAACATTTACTTAAGCTATCATATCAATAAGGAATATGAAGAACATGTATACTAGTTGCTTGACTAGAACATTTGTAAACAATGTAACATCAATCATTGTTTCCCGTAGTTCAACCTAAGCAGTTACGCTACGTGGCTGATTATGATTTTCAATCATTATTATGCCCTGCAGAGATGAGGTATACCGCTCATACTCCAACCGATCACTACTAAGTCGCATCGGTATCATACATAGGTCATCAAAAGAGCCAGATTCTTATGACCTCATCTTCCTCCGTCAGTGTGAGGATTAACATGCAGGACATCTCGTGTCTCTGCTACAATAGCTTACCAGGGTATTCTGGCACTTCGCTATTAGAGTCACAGTGGCGTTCTGTACTCTCTTCGTCATCGAAAGATATCTTGTTTATCTCTCATCGATGCGGCATTAAAGATTTCCTCGGGAGATTAGTGATACATCATCCCGACATAAACATATTTTGAAGGGTTGATGGATTTAAGATACATCTACATCAATTCCTACACTAGGACGTAAGGATATTTGTGTCCATAATCCCCCACATACTCAAAAGTATGTGTTCCAGGAGTTCCCTTAGGAAAACATGTTTCACCATCATTTGGCTTCTGACAATGATGGATCTTTGATCAGGGCTCTACATGATATGATTATACTTGATTATTTAGGTACATTTTAGCATTCTTTTAGCATCAAGCATGTTTTCAATCATTAATCATTAAAACACTACTATAAAAGAAGAATACTAAATGTATCAAGTTTAACTCATATCAGTCATCATATGGATATTAATTCTTAACCATCTTATCATATGATTCAGGAACATGGTTATTCAAACCCTCAGATTATCATAACACTTGCCACCAAGTGACATATAAGCATCAAGTCATCTAACAACACGACCATGATTGAAGCAATGTATATACTTTTCACATATCATTACTCTAAAATTTTATAATTATTTTCAAGGAATATGACATCATAACTCTTACCTGGCTATGATCACCTCATAATATCAACCTGTATGACTTATACAAATAAGGACATGCATATATAACAATGTCAGCACAATACCAAAACTTTTCAATTTCTTTATAGGCCACCATGTCCGTGCCACCTTGCACGGTCGTGCAAAGTAAGGCTACCACGGCCGTGCTCCCTTGCACGGTCGTGCAAGTTAAGGCTACCACGGCCGTGCTCCCTTACACGGTCGTGCTACAGAAGATCATTACATGATTCATATTTATATATATATATATATATATATATATATATATATATATATATATATTCTAATATGTCATTCTTTCAACTTGATTAGGTCACATCAACCCTTCAATCAAGTACATACTACTATGGTTAACATAGTGTATCAAGCTATTAATCCTATAAACAATTAAGAATTCTCCCTTTAATTGGTACTAGTCACTTAGGTACTATTAGGGTTTCAACCTTTGTGCCTTCATTGTTTGTCATTACTAATCATCATTGGATCAATAGAACATTCATCATCTGAATTCCCAAAGATTCAATCACATTGGACCTCCATTACATAAGGTATCCAATTGAATTAGGGTTTCCAATGTTGATTACTTCAATCATTGAATTCATGGAACCAATGATCAATTGGACCTATACTCATACCTCAATTGAGTTTAATAGGTCAACCTTCAACTGATTTGACCCTTAATTAACCCTTAATTGTTCATCAATTAGGGTTTGATTCAATTGAATTAGGGTTTGGAATCGATGATCCTTCAATACTAATCAATGTAAGACTAGTTACTTTGAAACCATAGAAACATCATCCAAATTGGGTATGACCTGACCCCAAATGGTCTTGAGGTCGTTTGGATGACCTCCAAACGGTCTTGAGACCGTTTGCCCATCATATCATCAAAATCCAAGTCAATCAATTAAGGTTTGGATCATTGGATTGATCACCAAATCAGCAATTGATTACACGTTAACTTAGTAACATTGGATCATCAATTGCTTAACCATACTCACCCCTAGACCTCCAAACGGTCTTTAGACCATTTGGATGAGTTCCAAACGGTCTTGAGATCGTTTGGATCACCCAACCCTTGGATTCTAGTGAAAACCCATTAGGGTTTGAGCTATTGAGTTGATCATCAAATCAGCAATTGATTGCTTTGTAATTGTGTACCTTTGGACCTTCAATTGGTCAACTATACTTAACCCCAGACCTCCAAACGGTCTTGGGTAATCCTCAAACGGTCTTGAGACCGTTTGGGTGATCCCCAAATGGTTTTGAAACCGTTTGGGCTAGTCAACCCAAAACAAGCAACTCATCACTTGCAAAATCAGCACTTAGCCGATTAGGGTTCATACCACATCTTTGGATCTTCAAACACATATCCATACTTGACCCTAGACCTTCAAATGGTCTTGGGTGACCCCCAAACGGTCTTGAGACCGTTTGGATGATCCCCAAATGGTCTTGAGACCGTTTGGGCAAGAAAACCCAAAAAGTCAAATCAATCAAGTTGAAAGTCAGCACATAATCCAATTAGGGTTTACCTAATTGATTAGCCTTCAACTCATGATTCCTTTGGATTTAACCTATCAAATTTGGTGAGTTATTAACCAACATAATTATGAACAGTAATATCAAACGGTCAACGCTTGGTCAACGACCTCAAATGGTTTTGAAACCGTTTTCCCAAAAAGTTCAATTAATCAAGCTGAAAATTCAGCGCTTAATCCAATTAGGTTTGCCTATTTGATTAGCCTTTAACTCATGATTCCTTGGGAGTTAACCTATCAAATTTGGTGGGTTATTAACTAACATAATTATGAACAGGAATCCCAAATGGTAAACGCTTGGTCAACTCACTCAAATGGTTTTGAAACCATTTTCTCAAACAGGTCAAGTTAATCAGGTTGAAAATCAGCACTTAATCCAATTAGGTTTACCTAATTGATTAACCTTTAACTCATGATTCCTTGGAAGTTAATCCCTCAAATTTGGAGGGTTATCAACCTACATAATTATGAACAGAAATCCAAAACGGTAAATGCTTGGTCAACTTAACCAAATGGTCTTGGAGACCGTTTGCTCCAACCAAACTTGTGAAACCATTTGCCCTTCAAACGGTTTTGCAACCGTTTGCCCCAAACAGTTTTGCAAACCGTTTGGCCAAAGGAGGGGGGGGGCAAGACCATTTGATAAAGTAACATTGGTAATCACACCCATCTTCTACCTCCAGATCAAGGTCTGTTCTTCGTGGTTTTAGTTGGAAGAAAGCAAGGAAGAGTGGGGAAGAAGAAGAACTAAGTACTAATTGCAAGAACAAAGACATGCATAAGAAAGCAAAAGGTTTAGAGTTATAAAACCCACCTTATGGTCGTTCCTAGACCTCCAAACTTCCAAGATTCAAGCCTTTAATGGCGTATTGAGCTCCACAGGTCGGACAAAGGTGTTTCTCCAAGGAAAGGTTGGGAAAAGTCGGCTAGAAAGAAAGAACTAAGTAAGATAACCATGAAACCAACCTTGTAATCCACTTTCCTCCATGAATTCGAGCAAGAAGATGACCCAAGCTTACCTAGCTTCTCCTTGGTCGTTCTCCTCTGCTCCAGAGCTCCAAATCTCTTCCTTAGTCGATCCAAAGCAAGGTGATAAGTGATAGAAGAAGAGAAACATTCCTTTGTTTGCAAAGGAAAGTTGTATATATATCTTTGGGTGAAACTTCAACATAAGGACATCTAATTCTCCATTTCTCATCTAGGTCCCTCCTTTCTTCTTTACACGTCCCTTCTCCTTATTTATAAGGCAAAACTCCTTCTAAGACCAAAAACTAAAGGCAAAGAAGGTCAACTTATCACTAAGGTGCACATATATAAGGGTCTCCTTACTTGCAACTTGGTGATTTTAACCACAAAGGTGTTCCCTCTTATATAGTTATTCAAAAGAAGAGCCCTCTTCATCATTATTACTCTAAATGATGCCAAGAGTCATAAAAGATACTCTATAAGGTGTATTTTACAAGTTGCACCCCACATTTTGGGTAAATTGCACTTTACACCAAAATTAGGGTTTTAAGCACAAGGATTGCCCCACAAGCTGCATCTTGATGCCCAAGCTTGGGAAATCCATAATACTTCATCATATTCATTCTTATGATGTCTCAACACTATAGGAACATATTAAAATGTGCAATTTGCAAGTTAACCCCTTTTAATTGGGTAATTTGCACATAAGTCCCTATTAACAAAACAATATTATAACATTGTTCAAAAAGAGCAGAAATAGAATTATATGTTTCCTCAGAAGCTTTAATTACATACCAAAAGATAATCACAAGTATCTAATTACATAATTAAGCAAAACACCTAGGGTTAGTTATAACCCAGGTCAGGGATGTTACAAATTATCCACCCCTTACAAGGATTTCGTCCCCGAAATCAACAAAACATATTAAGAGAAAAGAGCAGGGTATTTCCTTCTCATCTCCTCCTCTAGTTCCCATGTGGTTTCTTCAACACCACGGTGATTCCAGAGGACTTTAACAAGACCTATATCTTTCTTTTTCAACTTTTTAATTCTGTTATCCAGGATTGACACTGGTCCTTCCTCGTATGACACATCATCATTCAATTCTACCTCCATAGGTTGTAGAACTAACTCAGTATCAGGGTGACATTTCCTCAGAATAGAAATGTGAAACACAGGGTGTAACCTCTGTAACTCTGGTGGAAACTCTAGTTTATAGGCTACTTTTCCAATCCGTTCAATGATTAGATAAGGCCCCATAAACCTAGGAGCTAACTTCCCTTTCCTTCCAAACCTCAGAACTCCCTTCCAAGGTGAGACCTTGAGATACACTCTATCTCCAACCTGGAACTCCAAAGGTCTACGACGCTTGTCAGCATAAGATTTCTGCCTATCCTGTGTAGTCTTGATCTGTTGTTGTATTACTTTGATCTTTTCTGTGGTCTGCTGCACAAGATCAGGACCTAACAGTTGATATTCACCGGTTTCATACCAACATAGGGGTGATCTACAACGTCTACCATACAAAGCTTGATAAGGTGCCATGTCAATGCTATGTTGATAGCTATTATTGTAGGCAAACTCTATCAAGCTTAGGTGCAGATCCCAACTCCCTGTAAACTAGAGAACACATGCCCTCAGCAAGTCTTCCAAGGTCTATATAGTCCTTTCAGACTGTCCATCAGTCTGAGGATGAAAGGCCGTACTAAACCTTAATTGGGTGCCTAAAGCTTTATGAAGTCGTTCCCAAAAATGACTCGTAAACTGGGGACCCCTGTCTGAAACTATAGTGACTGGAACTCCGTGCAGTCGCACTATCTCCTGAATATACAACTGTGCTAGCCTCTCAGCATAATAGGTTGTTTTGATAGGTAAGAAATGCACTATCTTTGTCAACCTATCAACTATTACCCAAATGCAATCATACCCTTTGCTTGTCCTAGGTAGGCCAACAACAAAGTCCATGGTTACATGATCCCACTTCCATTGTGGTATGGGCAATGGTTGCATTGTCCCTGCAGGCTTCTGGTGTTTAGCTTTAACTTGGTGACACACAGGACATCACATAACAAATTCAGCAACATCCTTCTTCATCCCAGGCCACCTAATACATATCTTTCAAGTTTCGATACATCTTGGTGCTTCCTGGATGCATGGCATACATCGAAGAATGAGCTTCTTCTAGGACCGACTTTCTCAAGTTATCAACATCTGGCACTATCATCCTCCCATGATAACAGACTACTTGGTCATCAGAGTCATGGAAACCATCTCTTTTCTCATTACCAAACTCCGATCTGATCTGCTGAACTGCAACATCAACTTGTTGTGCCTCCTTGATCTGCTCTCTCAGAGTAGGTTTTATATGCATCTCAGCTAACAACCTGGCTAACAATGACACCTTCAATTGTACATTGTCTTGCCTTAAGGAGATAAGCATATCTCGCCTAGAGCATACTAAAGAGTTTAGTTGTGCCCTATCTAAGGCTGGTGTTGCTGATTTCCTACTCAAAGCATCTGCAACTACATTGGCCTTCCATGGATGGTAATCAATTGTACAATCGTAGTCTTTGATTAACTCCATCCAACAACGTTGCCTCAGTTAAGTTCGTGCTGAGAGAAGATATACTTTAGGTTCTTATGATCAGTGAAAATCTGGAATGTCTCTCCATAGAGATAGTGTCTCCAGATCTTCAAGGCATGAACTACAGCAGCTAGCTCCAGATCGTGTGTCGGATAATTCTCCTCGTGTTTCTTAAGCTGTCGAGAAGCAAAAGAAATCACTTGTTTATCCTGCATCAACACACATCCGAGTCCATTCTTGGAGGCATCACAGAAAACTATGTATCCTTTGCCTTGCTCAGGTAACACAAGTACAAGTGCACTTGTCAACCTCTCCTTCAGCAAATGGAAGGATTGCTGACACTTATCACTCCAAACAAAAGGAACATCCTTCCGGGTCAACTTAGTCAAAGGTAGGGCTATGGAACTGAAGTTCTTAATGAACCTTCGGTAATAACCAGACAACCCTAAGAAACTACGGATTTCTGTCAGTGTCTTCGGTTGTTCCCATTGTAGGACAGATTCTACCTTTTTAGGGTCAACACGAATACCCGAGGCAGATATCACATGTCCAAAGAAAGATACTTCCGGTAACCAGAACTCACACTTGCTAAACTTAGCATATAGCTTGTGTTCTCTTAGCAAAGTTAGAGCCTGACGAAGATGTTGTTCATGCTGCTGAGAATCTCTACTATATATCAAAATGTCATCTATAAAGACAACAACACACTGATCGAGGAAAGGTCGTAATTTTCTATTCATGAGTTCCATAAATGTAGTTGGTGCATTAGTTAGTCCAAACGACATAACTGTGAACTCATAGTGACCATACCTCGTCCTAAAGGTAGACTTGGGTATGTCACTGTCCTTAATACGGAGTTGATCATATCCCGATCTCAAATCTATCTTTGAGAAGATAGTTGCACCACACAACTGGTCAAAAAGATCATCAATCCTTGGTAGAGGATACTTATTCTTTATTGTTACTTTTTTAGTTGTCTGTAATCAATGCACAACCGCATTGATCCATCTTTCTTTTTAACAAAGAGCACTGGAGCACCCCAAGGCGAAGTACTCGGTCGGATGAAACCCTTCTCAACCAACTCATGCAGTTGTTTCTTGAGTTCTGCCATCTCAGCAGGCGCCATCCTATATGGTGTTTGTGCTATAGGTTGTGTGTCTGGGATCAAATTGATTTCAAAATCAATTTCCCGAGGCGGCGGTACCCCTGGATGTTCTTCAGGAAATACATCTTCAAATTCCCTAACTATAGGAACTTCAGCAGGGTTAGGACATTCCATAGTAGTATCTACCACATGGGCCAAGAATGCGTAACATCCTTGCCTCATCAGCTTCTCAGAAACCATAGCTGACACGAGATAGGTGGGTAGAATCTTTCTCTCTCCTTGAAAGATCCATGTGTCGCTTTCATCAGCAAACACAGCTTGCTTGGATTCACAGTCCAAAACAACCTTATACCTTTCCAAGGTATCAATCCCAAGGATTATGTCAAATCCTTGCATCTCAAGTGGTATAAGTTCCACTTGAATGCGGTGTTCGGAAAAGAAAAGGATGCAGGAAGAGCATACCTCTTGCAACACAGCATACCCTCTCAACGGAGTCTCTAGCAACAGACTATCTGCTCTATGACTAACTTTCATATTGCAGTTACGAATCATCCTTCGCGTGATAAAGGAGTGTGTAGCACCCGGATCAATCAAAACAGATACAATGCAGGATGTAGACATATCAGAATATAACAACTTCATCTGAACTGCCACAACCCAAGGGTTGATCACTGCATCAGGTGGATTCATTGCATAGAATCTTGTTGTCACCTGAGGTTGATTCAGTGCTGACGATCCAGCTTGGGACGCTTGTCCACATCCTCTAGCTGCTCCTTGAAACTGCCTCCTCTGGGATCCTTGCTGACTATGCCTTTGTGGTTGGGTTACACTTGCTGGTCTAGCTCTGTAGTCCTTCATTAGATGTCCCACCTTCCTACATATATAACAACTTCTTTCTTGTTGTTGTGATCTGGGTGGTCCTGTAACTGACATAGATGCTGAACTACGAGCCCCTTGTAGTGGTAGGCTTCGTCCTCTACCTCTACTCGGTGTCCACTGTGTCTGAGCACTAGGTCTAGGTGGTGGTGGTATAGGCACAGAAAATCTAGGCTTCTTGAAGTCTCTGGATGAAGATCCTTGGAACTGAGGATATCTCTTATGGGTTTGCCTCTTCTCTGCTACAGACCTCTCTATCCTTCGGACTAACTCAACGAAGGTAGCAAACCTCTCCCAGTTCTCTAGGGCAGACACGGGAGTAGTCAACTCAGCGTTCAACCCTTTCTCGAACTGCCTGATCCTTTCTTCATCTATAGCTGCCATATGCGGACAAAATCGCAGCAACTCCATGAACTTAGCTTCGTACTTGCTAATGTTCATCAGACCTTGCCTTAACCTCTCGAACTGAGAGATTTTCTCGTCCAGGAACGTCTTAGGGAAATATCTATTGATAAATTCCCGTCGAAAGACTTCCCACGCAACCTCCACACCAGGTCTCTGCTGCTCTTCCATTGTCCACCCGTGACCAGCACTCCCTTTGAGAAGATAGACAACATGTCTAACCTTCTCAGCTTCTGGGATGTTTAGGATTCTAAAAGCTTTCTCTAGTTCGGTCAACCACAGGTCGACATCTGCGGGATCAGCCGTTCCAAAGTACTTGGTTGCTCCAACTCGGCGAAGTCGTTCAAACGTCTTGCCGATTCCTTGTCCTTCAGGTTGGGTAGGTGCCCTAGGTGCAGGCATAGGCATCCTATCTGTTATGTGTGTCATGGCAGTCATAAACTGCCCAAACATGGTCTGGACGGCAGGATTCCCCATGTCAGTTGGAATGAATTGGGGTGGCTCAGGTACAGGTTGTTCTATCTCCTGGTTCCTTGCACCTTCTCGTGGTGCAGCAACGCTACTCTCTGCCACATATTCCTCATGTGGTCCAGACATCCTTACTTCTCCTGAGGAGCAGAAGACACTATTAGATATACTGGAAAACACTAAGAATAGACTCGACATCCTAAGTCTTATGTCTCTGTAGACTCAGTGAACCTAGAGCTCTGATACCACTAAATTGAGATGACCCGTCACCGAAAATGAGATTAACTAATACGGAAGAGAATTATTATCAGCGGAATACTGAAAAATCACTAAATTTTAAAACTTTTTGGAAAGAGATCTTTAAACCATAACTCCTTTATAAGAAAACAAGGTAAACTATTTACATCATAACTTGACATTACATCTCTGTGATTACATACGTCCATTGCCTTATTATCTGAAGAAGGCAAGATACAAAATCTCGAGGCACTAAGCCAAAAACATCAGACCTACTGACTCCTAGGACTTGAGAGTACAAAGACGACATAAGACATACTATCTACGAGACTCGACAGTTAGTATCTCCACCAGAGATTCACTGCTGCCCCTGGTGTTGCTGCTGCTGATATTGTCCACCCTCGGATTGGTTCCTCCGTCCTCGACGTCCACCTAAAAAGTCGAATCACACGGGGTGAGACAATTTGAATAATTGTCCCAGCGAGAGTTATAACTCTTTGCCAGAAGCTTTGTTATAGCAATAAAGGATTAACATAAGCGATATAATCTTTAAGGCATTCAACAATAGATTTGGTATTAAGTAAGACAACATTTACTTAAGTAATCATATCAATAAGGAATATGAAGAACATGTATACTAGTTGCTTGACTAGAACATTTGTAAACAATGTAACATCAATCATTGTTTCTCATAGTTCAACCTAAGCAGTTATGCTATGCGGCTGATTATGATTTTCAATTATTATTATGCCCTGCAGATATGAGGTATACCGCTCATACTCCAACCGATCACTACTAAGTCGCATCAGTATCATACATAGGTCATCAAAAGAGCCAGATTCTTATGACCTCATCTTCCTCAGTCAGTGTGAGGATTAACATGCAGGACATCTCGTGTCTCTGCTACAATAGCTTACCAGGGTATTCTGGCACTTCGCTATTAGAGTCACAGTGGCGTTCTGTACTCTCTTCCTGATCGAAAGATCTCTTGTTTATCTCTCATCGATGCGACATTAAAGATTTCCTCAGGAGATTAGTGATACATCATCCCGGCATAAACATATAGTGAAGGGTTGATGGATTTAAGATACATCTACATCAATTCCTATACTAGGACGTAAGGATATTTGCGTCCATAATCCCCCACATACTCAAAAGTATGTGTTCCAGGAGTTCCCTTAGGAAAACCTGTTTCACCATCATTTGGCTTCTGACAATGATGGATCTATGATCAGGGCTCTACATGATATGATTATACTTGATTATTTAGGTACATTTTAGCATTCGTTTAGCATCAAGCATGTTTTCAATCATTAATCATTAAAACACTACTATAAAAGAAGAATACTAAATGTATCAAGTTTAACTCATATCAGTCATCATATGGATATTAATTCTTAACCATATTATCATATGATTTAGGAACATGGTTATTCAAACCCTCAGATTATCATAACACTTGCCACCAAGTGACATATAAGCATCAAGTCATCTAACAACATGACCATGATTGAAGCAATGTATATACTTTTCACATATCATTACTCTAAAAGCTTATAATTGTTTTCAAGGAATATGACATCATAATTCTTACCTGGCTATGATCACCTCATAATATCAACCTGTATGACTTATACAAATCAGGACATGCATATATAACAATTTCAGCACAATACCAAAACTTTTCAATTTCTTTATAGGCCACCACGGCCGTGCCACCTTGCACGGTCACGCAAAGTAAGGCTACCACGGCCGTGCTCCCTTGCATGGTCGTGCAAGTTAAGGCTACCACGGCCGTGCTCCCTTACACGGTCGTGCTACATAAGATCATTACATGATTCATATTTATATATATATATATTCTAATCTTTCATTCTTTCAACTTTATTAGGTCACATCAACCCTTCAATCAAGTACATACTACTATGGTTAACATAGTGTATCAAGCTATTAATCCTATAAACAATTAAGAATTCTCCCTTTAATTGGTACTAGTCAGTTAGGTACTATTAGGGTTTCAACCTTTGTGCCTTCATTGTTTGTCATTACTAATCATCATTGGATCAATAGAACATTCATCATCTTAATTCCCAAAGATTCAATCACATTGGACCTCCATTACATAAGGTATCCAATTGAATTAGGGTTTCCAATGTTGATTACTTCAATCATTGAATTCATGGAACCAATCATCAATTGGACCTATACTCATACCTCAATTGAGTTTAATAGGTCAACCTTCAACTAATTTGACCCTTAATTAACCCTCAATTGTTCATCAATTAGGGTTTGATTCAATTGAATTAGGGTTTGGAATCGATGATCCTTCAATACTAATCAATGTAAGACTAGTTACTTTGAAACCATAGAACCATCATCCAAATTGGGTATGACCTGACCCCAAACGGTCTTGAGGTCGTTTGGATGACCTCCAAACGGTCTTGAGACCGTTTGCCCATCATATCATCAAAATCCAAGTCAATCAATTAAGGTTTGGATCATTGGATTGATCACCAAATCAGCAATTGATTACACTTTAACTTAGTAACATTGGATCATCAATTGCTTAACCATACTCACCCCTAGACCTCCAAACGGTCTTTAGACCATTTGGATGAGTTCCAAACGGTCTTGAGATCGTTTGGATCACCCAACCCTTGGATTCTAGTGAAAACCCATTAGGGTTTGAGCTATTGAGTTGATCATCAAATCAGCAATTGATTGCTTTGTAATTGTGTACCTTTGGACCTTCAATTGGTCAACTATACTTAACCCCAGACCTCCAAACGGTCTTGGGTGATCCCCAAAAGGTATTGAGACCATTTGGGTGATCCCCAAACGGTTTTGAAACCGTTTGGGCCAATCAACCCCAAACAAGCAACTCATCACTTGCAAAATCAGCACTTAGCCGATTAGGGTTCATACCACATCTTTGGATCTTCAAACACATATCCATACTTTACCCTAGACCTTCAAACGGTCTTGCGTGACCCCTAAACGGTCTTGAGACCGTTTGGATGATCCCCAAATGGTCTTGAGACCGTTTGGGCAAGAAAAACCAAAAAGTCAAATCAATCAAGTTGAAAGTCAGCACATAATCCAATTAGGGTTTACCTAATTGATTAGCCTTCAACTCATGATTCCTTTGGATTTAACCTATAAAATTTGGTGAGTTATTAACCAACATAAATATGAACAGTAATATCAAATGGTAAATGCTTGGTCAACGCCCTCAAATGGTTTTGAAACCGTTTGCCCAAAAAGTTCAATTAATCAAGCTGAAAATTTAGCACTTAATCCAATTAGGTTTGCCTAATTGATTATCCTTTAACTCATGATTCCTTGGGAGTTAACCTATAAAATTTGGTGGGTTATTAAGTAACATAATTATGAACAGGAATATCAAACGATCAACGCTTGGTAAACTCACTCAAATGGTTTTGAAACCGTTTGCTCAAAAAGGTCAAGTTAATCAGGTTGAAAATCAGCACTTAATCCAATTAGGTTTACCTAATTGATTAGCCTTTAACTCATGATTCCTTGGGATTTAATCCCTCAAATTTGGAGGGTTATCAACCTACATAATTATGAACAGAAATCCGAAACGGTCAATGCTTGGTCAACTTAACCAAACGGTCTTGGAGACCGTTTTCTCCAACCAACCTTGTGAAACCGTTTGCCCTTCAAACAGTTTTGCAACTGTTTGCCCCAAATGGTTTTGCAAACCGTTTGGCCAAAGGAGGGGGGGCAAGACCGTTTGATAAAGTAACATTGGTAATCACACCCATCTTCTTCTACCTCCAGATCCAGGTCTTTTCTTCGTGGTTTTAGTTGCAAGAAAGCAAGGAAGAGTGGGGAAGAAGAAGAACTAAGTACTAATTGCAAGAACAAAGATATGCATAAGAAAGCAAAAGGTTTAGAGTTATAAAACCCACCTTATGGTCGTTCCTAGAGCTCTAAGCTTCCAAGATTCAAGCCTTTAATGGAGTATTGAGCTCCATAGGTTGGCCAAAGGTGTTTCTCCAAGGAAAGTTTGGGAAAAGTTGGCTAGAAAGAAAGAACTAAGTAAGATAACCATGAAACCAACCTTGTAATCCACTTTCCTCCATGAATTCGAGCAAGAAGATGACCCAAGCTTACCTAGCTTCTCCTTGGTCGTTCTCCTATGCTCCAGAGCTCCAACTATCTGCCTTAGTTGGTCCAAGCAAGGTGATAAGTGATAGAAGAAGAGAAACATTCCTTTGTTTGCAAAGGAAAGTTGTATATATATCTTTGGGTGAAACTTCAACATAAGGACATCTAATTCTCCATTTCTCATCTAGGTCCCTCCTTTCTTCTTTACACGTCCCTTCTACTTATTTATAAGGCAAAACTCCTTATATGACCAAAAACTAAAGGCAAAGAAGGTCAACTTATCACTAAGGTGCACATATATAAGGATCTCCTTACTTGCAACTTGGTTATTTTAACCACAAAGGTGTTCCCTCTTATATAATTATTCAAAAGAAGAGCCCTCTTCATCATTATTACTCTAAATGATGCCAAGAGTCATAAAAGATACTCTATAAGGTGTATTTTACAAGTTGCACCCCACATTTTGGGTAAATTGCACTTTACACCAAAATTAGGGTTTTAAGCACAAGGATTGCCCCACAACCTGCACCTTGATGACCAAGCTTGGGAAATCCATCATATTTCATCATATTAATTCTTATGATGTCTCAACACTATGGGAACATATTAAAATGTGCAATTTGCAAGTTAACCCCTCTTAATTGGGTAATTTGCACATAAATCCCTATTAACAAAACAATATTATAACATTGTTCAAAAAGAGCAGAAATAGAATTATATGTTTCCTCAGAAGCTTTAATTACATACCAAAAGATAATCACAAGTATCTAATTACATAATTAAGCAAAACACCTAGGGTTAGTTCATAACCCAGGTCAGGGATGTTACAGATAGTATCGAAAGAATTGTCGATAGTATCGACGGAATGCTCTTTGCGTCTGGACTGATCTCGATACTATCGACGCACGGGTTGATAGTATCGACGCGGTGGCGGTTGGGTTGCTGCGGCAGATGGAGATGGTTGCTCCTTGTGGATGGGAAATGATTTTTGATGGCTGGAGACACTGTGGAGATGGATGCTGACGGCTACTGCTGCTGATGGTGGCGGTGACGCTGCTATCGTACAGAGTTGGATGCGGAGCTGCTGATTTCGGATGGCGGAAGGAGATTACCGTGACGGATGCCTACAGCGGCGACTGTTGCGGACGATGATGGAGGACGACTTCTATGATAGGAGTGGAGGTGTTGTATGGAAAGAATGAAAGAATAAAGAATAGAGATGACCATGAAGGTCGGGATATGCCTAGCGGGCAGTCAGCCAAACCATGGTGATGGCAGTTGCGGCCGCCCGCAGGCGGGCGCTCACCCAGTTGTCCTCTTGGAGAAAGGAGCGGCGGTGGCTTGAAGGTAGAAGACGGCGGCTTGGAGAGAGAGGGAAGCGAGGTGGAGGATTAGGGTTCCCTCAGGAGAGACGACTCTGATACCATGTAAAATATGAGATTCAATGAATAGGAATAGATGACTACAAAGACTGGCGGCCTCTCCTTTATATAGAAGGAGGATAGACACCCTATTACTTAGGACCCAAGTAATCTAAACTCGACGGACCGGAATATAAATGCCCACTAAACTAATTAGCCTATTTAAGTAATAGACTAATATAGACACTTTAACAATGGAATATTATAAAAATCAAAATCAAAGTAAACATAGTTTTTAGTACATGGATCCATCATTTAAAAGCAAGAACATGAGCTAGAAATGTTATGTTAAGCTATGGAGCAAGTTATAAAACTTCCTGATCCAAACTCCATTGCTCTATCCACCAGAATCTATACAGGACAGTATATGGAACAGGAGGTTTAGGTCCATTGTAGATGGAATCTTGGAGGGTGAACCAGGATTCGATGTCATCATCTACATGGTTCCAAGATCCCAGATCTACATAGCTCCTCCTCGGCACGTTGTCTTATCACAGAGGACGCAGGAGACCTTATCTGCCTTCCTCCTTTCCGTCCATACTGACAAGCTCGGCTTCACCGAGATGTTGGCTTCCAACCAAGGACTGCTCGATCCATAGACCGGAGAAGACATCACGTTTGGCTGTAAGAGCAAGAGGATACGACGGTAGAGGAGAGGCTACAGTTGAAGTTGAACCCAGGCGAATCCCCCTCTCCCCTTTCCCTCGTCCCCGCCATGACAGAGGAAGCAGGAAGCCTGCGGATTGATCCCCTCACCTCCCTTTGAGGACCTGGAACTCTGTCATGGTGTTGGTTATGATTCTATAGCTGCTGAATCCTGTTTCAGTCGATGACTTACCAGAGTTAGTTGGCATAGGTAGAACTGATCTCGAGGGGAACTAAGAAGTTAGGTGTATTAGTGGTGGTCCACTGTATCTCCAAACTTCCTAAGAAGCGAACTTGGGTACAAAGAAACCTGCTTTGCCCCTTCCTGGTTCCTGCGATGGTGCCCAACGACGTGCCCACGGCTCCACTAATCTCCTCCTCCCTGACGATGATAGAGTAGCCGGAGGCATTCTTAGGGAGGAATCGAAGAATATTTCCCCATATCCGGGATTCAAGGAGGCCTCCAGCCTCACCAACCTTATGCCAGAATCCATGGCCACGGCGGCGCTCGCGCGATTCAGAGACAAAGAGAATCACGCCGGAGCCAGGCCTCACAGTGGCGCTCCCATACGCAGAATCGGGAGAACTGGGCTGCGCACATCCAGTCTACAAAATCGGGACTTTGTGAGGAAAAAAGAGAAGAGGGTGGCGGGCAACCAGATCCATCTATCCATGGATCCCTCATGGGATCTGTGACCTACAGGCTCTCTGGTCTGCACTGGATCACATCTGGAGATGGGTATTTCCAGATCCGACGACCCCAATATATTTGTCAAGGTAAAATCATTTCTTAATCTCAGAATACATCCAAACCTTGCATAATACATAGAAAATAGCTCTAGTGCTCAATAAATCCCCCAAAAATACCATGGACTCAGAAAACTGTGTACTTTATTGTGAAACCACTAGGCTAGACTCTTGAAGCTTTATTATCGATGATTTCTAACTTAGATGCTTATACTCCTATTAAGGGTTGATTAAATAAAATAAATAGTATCCGATTGAGATTAATTCTCTGAAAATTAGATTTGAACCATGAAATCATTTATAAATCATATTTGGACTCTTAGATGATTATTATGTAAAATGCTATGCCTTTTCTTATTAATGCCAAAACCACATGTTTTAAAGCCATATTAATCATAGAAAATATATCCAACATCAGAAAATGATGAAAATTGATCCAGACCCTAATTGTGACCCACTGATAAGTATAAATATAACTGATAGAAATTTTAGGGTAGTTTCAAATTAGATTTGGCTAAACCCTAAATTGGACCTAAAATACCATTATTAATGGCAAACCTTGTATTAATGATAGTTAATTGCTATTACTCAGGTGATGATAAGATATGTATATGATCAAGGATAAGTTAGAATCTCTGAACTTAGGTACATGGGCTATTTAAGTATAAGACTAGTTTTTTTGTGTGAAATAGTTATGATGTATTGCTTGTTCTTATTTTGAGAATATTACTTGGATGTGTTATGATTATAGTATTGATTTGCGCCATGTAACTAAGAACAACAATGAATATGGATGGTTTTAGTTGCTAAGTGTTTACAATTTCTCTCTCTCTCTATCTGAATATAAGGTCGACGCATCCCCATAGCCCAAGGGGCGAGTATCCTCATAACCCAAGGGGTGAGGAAATATGAAGTGCGACACCACTTAGTAGTACAAACATATCAAAATACATCTAAAATATGTGTTTACCTGATTATCACATTAAATAATATTTTCTTTTACCTTTTCTTCTTACTCAAAATTTTCAATTATATAAGAACAATATATATATATATATATATATATATATATATATATATATATATATATCTTTCACCCACGTACACAACACATTGTGTTGATTCGTTGTTTCACGTATTTTTTAGGTTCAAATCTAGTATGGGAGAAAACACAAGAAGTGAGCAACGTTGAGGTTGTACCTATTGTGTAAGATCCTAGTTAGCATACATGTTCATACTTGTAAAATTATCCTTTCAATTTGTATTGTAAAATTGTAATAATTCATGTTGTTATTATATACATGTCGAATGTTGAGAATGTATGGTGTATGCATTATGGTAATTTATTCATGTATGCATATTGTGCTTCCGCATCTCTCTATGAAACAATTAGCTAATGTTTCTGGATTTTTCCTCTCGGGCCTTCTAAGTCTCAAGACCGTAGAATCTGGGGACGTTACAAGTAGCTTCCCTTCTCTTAGATGTATATTTAATTGTAAGCAGTTTCCTCACAGAGCATGAATCAGAGATGAGAATTGGAGCATGATCCAAGTGATTTCACTCTAGGACGTAGACCGGGTTAGCTCCTAATAAGTCCATCCAACTAATGTTACCGAGGGCACGATCAAGCTGTTCATGAAGGAGCCCCATCCTAAAGGTCGTGTGTGCACCACATGCACCTAAGTCATGAAGATTACAAACTTCCATAGCATCGATGAAATCCATGTTGTTGGCGCTGTCAAAGCAAGAACTTCTCAGATTGGTGCATCACCACATTAAAATCACCCACCACTCCCCAGGGGGAAGTAATGGAGGATGCAAGCATTGAAAGATGATGCCATAGGAAGTGCTTGCTCCCTCTTGTAGTACTTGCATATACAAAGGTATAGAAAAGCTTGTTGTCAATCTTGTAGTGGATAAATTGCTTATGAGAAAACAAGATTTCAAGAGCAACAACCGCCTTCCATAGCACCAGAATCCCTCCAGAGAAGTCCACCACTTCCACTGTATGGGATTGTGAGAAACCCAACTTCTTGATAATGTGGATGGCTCTATGACCGGCCTAAATCGGGCGTCCAGAAAGTGGAGGCAGATTTGAAGTAGTCGGACTTTTACATTTATAACCCAAAACCTTCTAGGCCCCCGCAACTTTGTTTACGGGGTCGAACATAGGGACAAGGGTGGTAGTGTTGAGAATGCCGAATCGACACGCTACACTCCGGCAAGGGCAAGGAGATGACAAAGTTCCTCAAGGGAACAACAGGAAAAGATCGATAAAATAAGAGAATTCTATCTCCAAATGGAGCTACGAGGAAAAATTAGGTTTTAAGCATTTATCAGTTTTTAGGGTTTTTGTGCAACAGAAGCAGAGAGATAATACTAAAGCTAAAGAAGGTACGAAGGAGAAAACTTCGGTAAAACAAGCGGCAGCAGAAAACATCATGTACCCCTCCTCTCGAAGCAGGCACCTCTAATCAAGCATCAACACCCCTCTCGAGGTTGCTGGGCTTAAGTTAGAGTGGAAAGGTCCCTGAAGCAACTCCGATTCTGGGCACTCTCGTACTCCAGAATCGAACCAAACACTAGAGCCACAACACCTCTCTCGAGGCTGCTGCAACGGGAAAACACGATTCGGTAGCTAATCGAAACGCAATCCAAACATACAAGCTAGAGTTCAGATGTTAAACATAGCCATCATCCAACAAAGGTACCAAACATAAAGCAGCAGGTAACTAAGCCCTTCTATTTCCATAAACAAATAAGGTTCTGATTACATTGCATAAGTAAAAGAAATAAATGACTGAAATAGTAAAGATAGATGTCGCCTTCTTAATATAGAAGGACGACAGACTGCAGCGGACCCTCCAGCCCGATACCGGGCAGGAGCCTAGCCCGATAAAACCGAGTCAGGCGGCGCACCCTCTCAGGCGACACGCCGTGACAGGCGGATTGCATCGTGCGAGGACCCTTACCTGATATGTTCATGTCGGGCGGCACCCTCTCAGGCGACACGTCGTGACGGGCGATGCGTATCGGGGTTCGATATCGTGTCGGGCTAGAGCGATGCTCCTAGTATCGGTCACTTGTGTCGGGGATCCTTGTCGGCCGATATTGTCCTGCAGTGATGCCCGGAACGACCCTAAGTGAACCATTCCCTCCCTCTCGGGATGGGAAAGTGCTCACCTAGAATTGCCCGACACAAGCATTGAGGCACGATACACTAGCTCTTCGCAGCTTTCCTGAGGTGATTTGCGCAGGGTTCTGACCTATCTTTTCGGCTTCCTGTAGCTACTATTTATAGGCCGCGGTTGGGGAATTTATGGTGCTCAGGGCACCACGTGTCCTTCTTTAGATCTTATTATTGCGGGGTCGGTGGACGGCCGATATCAGTATCACCCGGCACAAGGATGTCGGCTGTCGGTGGACGTGACGAGCGGCGCCTGCCGGTGGGTGGCCTATGTCGCGCAACAAGATTCGGTTGTCGTGGCGAGCCCGGCTCCCTATCGGGTAGATAGGCGTATCGTCCGTTAGTCCCTTCTTGCGCGGCATCCTCATGTCGCGCGTCCGTGTATTGCGCTACCCTGCCGAGTAGTGTGCATATCGGCCGGCTGGAAGGCCGATGGATGTGGAATCATGTTTGTGGGCCGGGACAGACCTTATTGCTGACAAATGGGTCAAAATTGGAGGAAAACTCTACAAAAGATGGAAATATTGAATTATGAGCGTAGTTTGGCCTGTTATTGCAAAAGTACATATAAAAGGAGAGGAAAACAGTTTAAAAGGGTAGTTTTGATAACAAAATAAGGGTCAAAAATATCACAAAATTTGGTGTTATCAACTCCCCCAAACTTAGTGTTTTGATTGTCCTCAATCAATATTTAAACTTTATTTTGTGATGCTTCTTCTTGCCCGGTGTAGAGTTCAGGCCAAGAGGTAAGACAAGTATTGGGTGTCTTTCTGAGAATATGGCCTGGTCACGAACAACATACTTTATTTTCTCCTGCCTTATTTAAGCAAAAAAATTTCTCTACAGCTGCGGTGAGACTTTGGTGCATGATTCCGAAGTTAGCTTTCACACCAAACAACTTTAGGGATAGAAAGTTGTGTGTTGGGTAGGCTAAGGCTTTTTGGGTTTTTCTTGTTTCCCATTAGTCCATCCAGGTACGAGTCCATTAACGGGTAAGTGGTCCCTGCAGTCCAAGCCAGTTGGCTTTGGAGCAGTGATTTCACATCCTATGTACCACTGCCCCAGATCTACCATGCCTAAAGATGGGTACTTTTGGAAAACAAGTGTGTATATATTTCTTTTTTTCTTTTCTTTTCATTGGGCACAACTCTCATGCTTTTATTCACTCTCATAAGGTTGCTTTCTCTTTTTGGGATTTTTGCTGGGTGAGGGAAAACAAAAGGGATTTTTGCTGTTTGGGTAGCTTTTTCCTTCTCCATACTCGTCTCTTAGCTGTTGTGAGATTATTTTTTTTTTCAAAATTTTTGGCGTAGAAATTCGTAGTCTTTTGTCGTTTGAGGCTGCATTATCAGAAAGATATAACAAGACTTGCATCTCGTTGGGCACATAGAAAACAAACTGGCAAGAAGTTGTATCATGTTTTTACTATACAGTGTCTTTGTACATAAGTATGGAGACAAAAATAAGCAAAATTTTTCAGAATTTTTGTAGCAAAATTTTTTTGTATGTACACATATTGAAGAAAAATGAACAAAAAGGACAAAAGGGATGGAGCTATAAATTTTTGAATTTTTGTACCTCCCTCACTGGTACATGGTACCCCCCCAAACTTACTCCACACTCTGTCCCAGAGTTGTGAAGAAGATAAGGTAGGGTAATGTTAACCCAGTGAGGGTTAGCTGGTGAGCGCGCCTGCGCCAGATAGAAGCTCCCACACATATTCTCCATGTTTCCTATGGTAGTCGATGTGGTGGAGCTGGTCAGGCGTCGCATCATTTGACATCTATTCCAGCACGAAGATGCCGCAGTCGTTGGATAGAGGAATCTGTTGTGGACTGTGGTGGCAGAATTGGAGCTCATGCCATTTGCTTGCTACTATGTCTAGGAATGGTTGTATCAGCATTGCCACGTCCTCATAGTATTTTCATACTAGGCGCTCGAGGGAGGTCAACGCTACCGATGTACACTGCTAAACAAGGTCCTAAGATCGCAGGCAGATGAAGAAGATGTCTTTTGGAGCGATGGCTACTTCTCCGTACGACGGGGAGCACTCCGAAGCATGTTACGCTCTCCAGCCGTCGTCGGCAAAAGGGTGTTCAGGGTCCTTGAGAGTGCAATCATAGAGAATATCAGCACCGGGATAGGTCGGAAGACAGTATACAACGCCACCCCGACCTTGGCAAGAAGACTGATGTGGGGAGAATCAGACTCCATTGTGGTGGCCAACATGCTGCAACACATAGATATGCATAACCCAAACCTCGTGTTGGCACCGTACAAGCACCGCAACATATGGTTCCTCTGCGTGGCAGACCTCAGGAGCCATGACGTCCAGCTGTTGAGTTGTAGCAACAGCGAGGTGCCACGCTCCGAGCTTGTTTTCAGTCACTCGGAGGACAAAAATCTGAGGCTTCTACCAATGCGTCTTCTACAAGCTATCAAGCAAGGAACCCAACGTCACAAAGGCGTCTAGAAATTCTATTCTATCTGAGACTTCCCCGTCCAAGCAGAAGAGGGAAGCGGAAATAGCGCCTTCGTCGTCTTACGCGCCATGGAGCTACTCAACATATTTGGATATATGAGGCATCTCTTGGGCCAAAACTTCTACCACCTCAGGAGCGTATACGCCCTACTTCTAATCAAAGATGGGAGCTATTTCTGAGATGTAGGGGTACCAGAGGGGCTGTTGGACAGCGATCAAGAAGATGACTCTTTACAACCCAGCAGCTCCTCAGAGAAAGAAGTCGAGATGGCACTGACACCTATGGGGCAGGCGAGCAGTTGGAGATCCTACAGAAAGTGCACGGATTTGAAGACATTGCTTTGCCTGAAACTGCAGAAGGGTTGATCGAAAATTTCGACATCCTTGTGAAATATTCATCTCAGGCAAAGAATAATGATAATAATAATGAAAGGAAAAAGAGTGATGTCAATCTCATTTCTAAGCTTGAGGCACGAGAGTGTAGTTAGTGGATTCAGGTTCATCTACAGTACCGTTTTGCCTTGTTCCCCGACAATGGTGCCAAAAAGTTGACCGACCTAAATCACGCGTCCAGAAAGTGGAGGTGGAGTTGAAGTAGTCGGACTTTTACCTTTATAACCCGAAACCTTCTAGGCCCCCGCAACTTTGTTTACGGGGTCGAAGTAGATATACGGGGTCAAACACAGGGACAAGGGTGGTAGTCTTGAGAATTCCGAATCGACATGCTACACTCCGGAAAGGGCAAGGAGATGATAAAGTTCCTCAAGGGAACAACAGGAAAAGATCGATAAAACAAGAGAATTCTATCTCCAAATGGAGCTACGAGGAAAAATTAGGTTTTAAGCATTTATCAGTTTTTAGGGTTTTCGTGCAACAGAAGCAGAGAGATAATACTAAAGATAAAGAAGGTACGAAGGAGAAAACTTTAGTAAAATAAGCGGAAGCAGAAAACATCCTGTACCCCTCCTCTCGAAGTGGGCACCTCTAATCAAGCATCAACACCCCTCTCGAGGTTGCTGGGCTTAAGTTAGAGTGGAAAGGTCCCTGAAGCAACTCCAATTCCGGGCACTCTCATACTCCAGAATCGGACCAAACACTAGAGCCACAACACCTCTCTCGAGGCTGCTGCAACGGGAAAACACGATTCGGTAGCTAATCGAAACGCGATCCAAACATACAAGCTAGAGTTCAGATGTTAAACATAGCAATCATCCAATAGAGGTACCAAACATAAAACAACAGGTAATTAAGCCCTTCTATTTCCATAAACAAATAAGGTTCTGATTACATTGCATAAGTAAAAGAAATAAATGACTGAAATAGTAAAGATAGATGTCACCTTCTTGATATAGAAGGATGACAGACTGCAGCGGACCCTCCATCCCGATATCGGGCAGGAGCCTAGCCCGATACAACTGTGTCAGGCAGCACACCCTCTCAGGCGACACGCCGTGACGGGCGGTTTGCATCGTGCGAGGACCCTTGCCCGATACGATCATGTCGGGCGGCACCCTCTCGGGCGACACGCCGTGATGGGCGATGCGTATCGGGGTTCGGTATCGTGCCGGGCTAGAGCGATGCTCCTAGTATCGGTCACTTGTGTCGGGGATCCTTGTCGGCCGATATCGGCCTGCAGTGATGCCCAGAACGACCCTAAGTGAACCATTCCCTCCCTCTCGGGATGGAGAAGTGCTCACCTAGAATCGCCCCGCACAAGCACTGAGGCACGATACACTAGCTCTTCGCAGCTTTCCCGAGGTGACTTGCGCAGGGTTCCGACCTGTCTTTTCGGATTCCTGTAGCTGCTATTTATAGGCCGTGGTTGGGGAAGTTATGGTGCTCAGGGCGCCACATGTCCTTCTTTTGCTCTTATTATCGCAGGGTCGGTGGACGGCCGATATCAGTATCGCCCGACACAAGGATGTCGGCTGTCGGTGGACGCGACGAGCGGCGCCTGCCGGTGGGTGGCCTGTGTCGCGCGACAAGCTTCAGTTGTCGTGGTGAGCCCGGCTCCCTATCGGGTAGATAGGCGTATTTTCTGTTAGTCCCTTCTTGTGCGACATCCTCATGTCGCGCATCTGTGTATTACGCTACCCTATCGGGCAGTGTGCATATCGGCCAGCTGGAAGGCCGATGTAGGTGGAATCATGTTTGTGGGCCGGGACAGGCCTTATTGCTGACAAATGGGTCAAAATTGGAGGAAAACTCTGCAAATGATGGAAATATTGAATTAAGAGCATAGTTTGGCATGTTATTGCAAAAGTACATATTAAAGGAGAGGAAAACAGTTTAAAAGGGCAGTTTTGATAACAAAATAAGGGTCAAAAATATCACAAAATTTGGTGTTATCACTCTAGCGCCACTACATCTAGTTTAATTGAGAGCTACCGCTAAAACCTAGTATTTCTGTACTAGGTTCTTCACTACATTTTGGGTATCCTAGTCACAGATACCCTGCATGTTCCAACTAGTTGTCTTCATTGATCACATTCTTATAAGGTACCCATTGCATGTGCTTCTCACTACAAGTCCTGAAGGTGGGATTGCTTTCGCCTTTTCCTTGTAGACCCTCTACTAGGGTCCCTGACACTGACCACCTTCCTATTACAAAGGTGAATTATCAGGGAGGCTTTCGTGGATCTTCTATATTTAGCGTACGCCATGCCCTTAACCCCTTGGTTACCTATGTTGAAGTTTGAGGTAACAAAAGGGTGAAGGCCGGTTGTGTCTCTCCCTGGGAGGATTGAGTCTCTATAGGGAGCTACAGCCGTGTGGTCTGGGATAACTCTTGGAGTGTTTCTTGGCTTCGGTAGACAATCCTGGGAGAAGTTGGACTTCTTATGTTGCTGGGACGTTCCCTCGTCTCCCACATTCATAGAAGACTTCCATTGCTTTTTCTTTAGGCTTCAACCATAACTCCTGGTGACCCTTGCAGAAAGTGTGTTAACGTCAATGACCTCCTGGTCCTCCTCTATGGCATCGTGATTTTCTAGGTGTTGGAATCCATTCGACCAAGTAGTCCTCTTCTGAACTACATCGGTAGAAGGTTTATTTTGTTTCCTTAGGATCAGTTTGGCATGGATGGCCTCTAAGAATCCCTCCTTTCTTGGTAGACTCTCTGAGATTAGTATGCCCTCTTCTATACTAGCCCTTCTCACAATATTTTTCTCTTCAATACTCTTCTTACGATCCTTCTCTAGATTTCCAGACCTATCGCAATGCATGCAGATGAACTAGATGTTTTCATATTCCACCTTGTACTTAGCTCCAGTAATGAAAATCATGGGTACTAGTGGTTGTTCCATATTGAGTTCCACTGCCATCTGAGCAAAACACCCTCTTCTCTCTAGTATGGTGTTCACGTTGACTTTGATGGTATTTCCCAGGTTGTCTTCGATCTCCTATAGTAGAACCTCCTGATAAAGATGTATTGGTAGGTTCAGAATCCGCACCCAGGCAACCACCTTGCGGGGCATGGCGATGTCAGGAGAGAAGTGAGGGAACCATCTTTGGACAGTCAAGTATGAACCAAAGATTGACCACAAACTGCCTGTAAGGGCATTGATGTAATCCTCCTCATTCTATAGTTGCACAATATAGAAGTCATTCTCCACGTCAATTAGATTGAAGCATCCCATAGGTTTCCATAAGAACTGGATTCTATCTCTTAGTGTTAGGAACATGATCTCCCTCACCAATAGTTTGATGATAATTGTGTACTTCTAGGGTTTCAACAAGAGCTCAATGGCTTCGTCATGAAGGGTGAAGGCTGGAAAGCTACGTTCAATTGATACCTTGATATCTGATGATAGTAGGGTTACATCGTTATCTTCAACGTCAATCTGGATATAAGTATGTGAATTGTTGTTCGTTCCTTTTCCAACTGTGTCCTTGTATGAAGCATGGGGAAGCGGAGGACCATCTCAAGATGCTTCTGGGCATGATCGTTCCCAGTAAGGGATGGGAATTGAGGGCCAGACACTTCTACATCCCTAGAACTAGGAACGGATTGTGGATGGTTCCTCTGTGACAATCCATCTTTTGAGAAATTGGGCTGAATTCTAGTTGCACCTAGCAGAATCGATTTGTCCATGAGTGGAGGATCACTACCACCTTCATCCTCTAGGCTAGGTTCCCTATCGCTCGCTTCCACCAATCGCCTTGGAGGAAGCCCTAGGTGCCTCTATAAATAACTATTAATCTTAATAATAATAAAACTATGGAAAAACAAAATTTTATTGGACTAGAAAATATAAGGATAATGTATGAACAATTTAGTATCAAATAGCTAATGTATTAGAACATATGTCATTCTATTTCTTCAAACTTGATACACATGTACAATGCCGCTTATATAGGCTTAATGAACAAGTGATAGCTATACTGACAAATATGTATATTTCTTTATAAGTGGTCATTCATATATATAATCGATAATACTCGATTGGTAGTTTTTACATAGTTAGGTTCACAATACTTGGTCAACAAAAGGATTAGTGTACATTCATTTTTTTGGGTGGAAAATGAATGTACATTTCATATACATTAACACAATAATAAAGAGTTTTCAACACCTAAAACACACTTTAAAAAGACACTATCTTTTATTCATGATCACAAATAACATTAAAATGATGCATTATCTGCACCACTTACATGACATCTTCAATTTGAGTGTCTATAGTTCTCTTCTCTATAATAATTCATCCCTTTCAACAAGATTAATAGTTATTATCAACTTTCTCATGGTTATATTTAAACTATTATTATATTAATAATTAAACTATCATAAATAAAACTAAAAGAAATACATAGAGTTATTTAAAGAAAGATATTCTGAATGCCCGAGATACAAATTGGACAACCACTCCCTTTTGCATGGAAAAATTCCAATGATGTAAAGATAAAATATGCAGAAATAAATGATTACAATATCATATTCCTATTTGTGATAGTATGTGTTGTCAATGGAAGAGCCATATTAAGGCATAGGTAGGCAAGCGATTTACCTATATTTTTCCTCACGTATTAACGATTAACTATTTATTAATTACAAAATCTTGGTGCCTTACTATTTTTCAATGTGTTCAATATTTAATACGTGTCTCTGTTATTACATCACACATATAAATTTTAGGGGTAATTGCGCATCAGTCAACTACACAAACAAACATGTAATTAGAGACTATAGTTAATTATTTAGTGTTGAAATAGTATTCAGAGCTACATAGGAACTAGAGTAACAACCTAACTACAAGCTAGATGTGAAGGCAATTCATGCGTGTCTCATCATTTTGTTCTTATTGGGAGAGCTGGATGTATGATTTAGGTTTGGTTTCTTTTAAGACAGTTGGTTGTTATGATGTATGTTTGGCTCATTCATTATTATTGATACCCATCTACTGAATAGTTTACTAGATGGTCATGGGAAGTTAATCCAGTTCCTTTTATTTTTGAAACCCCAAAGCTCATATTATTGGTTCAAATCTTCAAGAGTCATTACAACTATGTCCTCACTAATGGGACCATGATCCAAGAGTGGTTTTAGAAGGTTGTATGATTGGGTAATGAGGTGATGTGATAACCTATTGCATTCTTTAAACACATGGTTATCATAAAAAAAATTATCTTCCCCTTTAGATGAATTGAATCACTAATATGAGGTCTGCATTTCCCCTTCCTACACTGCCATCTTTTCTCTCCCTCACTAGTGAATCACAGTCAAATTCCAATGTATCTTGTGGTATCCTACTTTTTAGCATAATCAAACCGCTTCCCTCATTCTCATGGTTTCATCTAAGAGGACTAAAGAACAAACTTTAGTTGACTATTGCTTAAGAATTAGGGTCTTTCCTCGAAAGTCATGGGCAATAATATTGATATGCAAAATAGCATTGGCCTTCCAAGTGGTGCCCACATTCATCCTAATAAGCTCCTTTAAGGGTGTCATCCATATTTATCTCGTTTGGAAATAATCTTTTTAGGGGCTTTCACTTTCCTTCCTTAATTCGATATGTAATCTTTAACTAGGTTTTGAAAACCCATCAGTGGTCCTGGTATGTAGTTGGGATCCTCCTCAAACACTTATTCTGTAGGCTCCACCCAATCCACATAAATGTTGTTGATGCATACCCTCCTCATCCTTACATTGTGACATCAACTATCAACATACGCTAGAATCATTATCATCTCCATCCCTTCATCTCCTCGAGTCCATATAGCTGAATGCCCAGACTTTCTTAGAAAGTGGGCAGTCAAAAATTGCATGGTTAGCATCCTCTTACTCTAGTTGGCACCACTGGCATAGGGCATCATCTATCCCTCTTCATCTCTAGAGATTCATCCTCATGGTTATTATCCCTCTATGAAAATGCCATAGAAAATGTTGAAGCTTTGACAAGCTGTGCTTCTTCCACAATCATTGTAAACATTGGTCTTCCTCATCTTCCACTCTGTTGTTGCATGTGTTTAGATACTCACAAGCTGACCTGACCAATAACATCCCCCTATCAACTGGTTCCCAAGGAACCATGCCCACTCCCCCAAAATTATGTAGAGGCATTATAAGCACACATGTTGTGATCTGTTGTGAAAGTCAAATGTGAATATTTATTGAATCCCAGTGCATTTCCTCTTATGAGATCCATAAGTTGACTTGCACCTCATCTAATGTACCCTCCTCAAAGTATATCTCTCAAGGAACTAGCCAAAAACCCATTTTTCCTTATGTATCCTTGCCATGTTTCCCACCCTCCAAATAAAACCACCTTTTATCTAGTTTAGCGCACCCCAAATACTCCTCCACGTGTATCTTGGCCCATATCCCACCACCTCCTCCATGATGCTTCCATCCTTATAGTATTTTGCACCAACTTCTTGGCTAACCAACGAGCCTAGATCAATGATCAGTCTCCATCCTTATTTTGCATGAGAGTAATTTTAAAAGTCTTGAAATCATGAAAATCCATGTCTGGCGTGGTTTTCTTATCACATACAGAATTACAATTCACCCAGTGGATTTTCCTTTGTCCTTCCTTTGTTCCCTACTAGAATTGTGTCACCATACTATGTATGTCATCAATGAGCCCATGAAGAAGCTTGTAGATTTTCTTGTAATAAATTGGTATTGCTTGTATTACTACCTTGATTTGAACCTCCTTTCCTAGTTTTGACAATAACTTCTCTTTCCAATATTGTATTTTCTTCCACATAAGGTCTTTGATGGACAAAAATACTAACTTCTTTGATTGTCCCATAGCCATAGGAAGTACTAGGTACTTCGGTGTGTCTATCTTGGTCCTCCATGTTGAGTATCATCTTAGTATCCTCATTTCCCTCTACACTAACATTGTTATTGAAGGCCAACTTTTATCTCTAGTAGTTAATCTTTTGTCCTGGGGATCTCTCATATTGGTTGAAAATGGAAGCTAAAAACAAGCACTCCTAAACGGTTTTCCTAACAAACACACTACTATCATATGTAATAAAAAGGTGAAGCACACATGGTCCATGCCAACTAAATTTGGCCCCATGACTTTTTTCTTCCTGAGCACCAGTAATAAGTGGTAAAGTTAGGGCATATGTAAAAAAAAGAATAAGATAAGGAGACATTGGTTCACCATGTTGTAAGCCTCTTTTCATTTATATAGATCAACATTTAACAATGTTGATGATGACTGAGTGAAAGACTCTTGAGACACATTCATCCACTTTTGATCTTCTTAGCTATGGAATCCCCATACTTACCATATTTCCATTTTGAAAGGACCACTAAAATCTGTGATATGCCGTGCTCATATCTGATTACAAGGCCACGAAACCCTCCTTTCCTCTTTTCTTCCTCTTAATTGTATGAAACTCTCATAAGACACCAGTGCATTACCGTGATCATCCTGCCTTTGATAAGAAAACTTTGATTTTCAGAGATCATTTTCTTCAACATAGGTTTAATCCTATTAGAATGGACCTTGGTGATAATTTTTTAGGAAACATTATACAGACTAAAACGACAAAAATTAGCAATTCTCTTTGACTTGTGATTTTTTTTGGGATGTGCACAATCTCAGATTTGTTGATTTCCACAAGCTATTTATTTCCCCTCCATCATTCCTTGATGAAGTCAACTCCTTTTCAACCACATCCCACAAAGTTTGGTAAAAGGATGCCTTCATACCATCTTGTAAGATCCTCGAATTTGGTAAATTTGGATTTTATAAATTGAATTATTTAATAATGCATTGAGATTCACTTTGAGATAAATAGAGAAATATTAAAATGATTAGGTCAACAATATGTCTTTGATTGAATGAAGATGATGAATCTAAGCCCTATACTTAGATGGCACCTTCATTTTAAGGAAGTGATGTCATATTGAGAACATATATGAGTATGAGGCTTAAAATTATTAGCAATATGTTAAATTCATATAATTTTATTAGTGACACTATCTTAGGGAGGTGGAACCAAATCCAACCTACCCTAAACTTTGCATAATCTCAAGGTATTGAAGAAATCCCAAACGGTAGATTTTGTTACAGTTTCACCTCGTCTCTATGCACCTGACTCTGGGAGACCCTGACCTATATAAGAATGGGAATACCATTGGGGTACAAGAGAGAACAAGGAAAATTCTCCAATTGCCATCCTCCTCCTCACCCTATACTCCTCCTAATCAAGTTACTCTTTAGGATCCAATCCAAAGGGGTTGATCAACAGTGATATTGTAGATCAATTTCTTGGATCAGGAACATCAGTGGGCTATGTTGGATGTTTCCTAATATTCTGATAACCATGAATTCCCTATAAACCAACACTGACATCCACTATCATCATCTACAAAACTCCAGACTGGATAAGAAGCTCCAGACCTCCCCAAACACCGATGGGACACAAGTGATCCTCCATAGAACCCCAAGAAGCACCCTTCATACATCAAATCTATCAGGTGACAGTAAATCCTTCCCCCTCTTATAGTGTTTGAAACATGTATTAGCCAAAAATCACAACCATGTCCATAGGGTCTAGACAACCACAAATGATTAGGCCCTTGTCTTGGTGCCGTAAAGCAATATGGGAAGATTCAATTGGCAAGTTGACCTTACCATGGTGGAAGAATATGCTTTGGTCGATAGGAAGAAAATATGAGGGGGTTAGATTAAAATTGCCAATGTATGTATGACATATTAATTCATATCAACGTGGATAGTTACGTCATTTATCCTCTATCCTAAACCCCCAGCGCACGTCAATGGGTTGATAATCAGACACAAGCCCATTGGCTAGACCCAACCCCACAGTTCGAGTGGATAAGGTGATATGTTGATGTGGCAATGCATGATTGGTCAAATTATCATTATTTTGAAATTACTTTGGTTAATTTTTTATATGTCTGATCACAATGAACCTTTATTTGAAATTAATCAGATAAAATGTGTAGATTAGGAATAAAATACTTTTAGAGTCTAAAAGTGTCTCTACTTCTAAAAGTATAGGTAGTACATGAATGTAATGTGATTATCAAATGGAGACCTTAGTTTTTGATAAATAGGTTATTAATTATGTTAGGTATGCTTATTTGAATATTCTATTGTCAGTAAATAATGATGAGATTCCAATGTATTATATCGGATTGGGATGATATTGATGATCTTTAAGGTTTTCTAATAAAGGAATCGGGGTTTTGAGACTAATGATTACATCTTATCATGGTCATAATTTGCATAACCTAATGTAGTTGGACACTTGTTCAATCTTATAATTAGAATCTAATGTTTACCTAGGGTTGCACCTAATATGCCTATTATGATTTCTATCATTGGCAGTAATGATGTGATGGAATTAGGGTTTTATACCCTTATTTCTAATCTAAACTTGAGATAACAATAATCCCTAGTCTAAACTTAATTTAGTTTAATCTAGATAATATGAATACATGGTGAAACACTGGCAGTATTTATATTTCAAATAATGTTGAATTAATTTTGATTTTCTTTAATATATAATGGATGACCGAATTGCATAAAAATAACATCATGGTGACAACTATAATGACATATGTGGTTCCTTATGAGTACCCGCATTATCGATTTCTAATGGATTTTCATATGATTTTTGAAGTATTGATTCGATGAAATAAACTATTAGATGTTTATTTACTTTATGTTCAACTATAATGCCAATATAAGTATCACCTAAGGAAACTAGAATATTTTAAACCCCATGTTACATGTATTAAGGGGTAATACACATAAGTCAAAGGATGGATAGTGATTATGCACAAGATGCCATACTGAGAATGGGTTAGGATATGTAACAAAAATAGATGTTTATATGTGCAAAAATTTGAATGTTGATCGTTATATGTTGTGATCATACTTGCACACATTTTGGTTGCACCACATAAATAGTATAGAGATATAATGATTTGTGTTTTGTTTGTTGGTATTTTTGGTAACTGTGACATATCAAGACATGAGTATGTGTTGATTCATATGAAATAAATTTAATATATCAAACTCTAAGTCAAGGAAGACTATCTAGATAGTTTTACTATTTATTATAGTGTATGTTAGTTTCTTTTGAGAAATTTTATGTTTCCTTAGAGGAGAATCATTATACAACTTTTTTTATAATTATCATCATATGGCTTCCAATCAAAGAGTAGAAAGTATTTTCTTGCATCACTGGACATCATCATTATACATCTTGTAAATAATCTTTTTTCAAAATAATATAAATTATTAATTATTATCTGTTTGTTAAATATAAATCTTTGAAATTTTAGGTATTGGCTCTCAATTTTAAGGTCCACCTTGTTTGGGGGACGCTCAAAACTAGGGATCATTACACATCAGGTCTTGGTGCTTTATTAGGGTGCATTTGGGAAAATGTTGTTCATATTCCCTCATCACTAGCCATCCCTTCAATGAGGTCCTCATATTCCAAAGTAACAACTCTAGACATGTATTCCAAGGCCAACTCTATGTCATGAGGGTTTGATGTAGAGAAAAGTTTGTTGAAGAAGTCGATGATGTTACCTTGGATGTCCTCTTATTTTGTCACCCACTGGTTCTCCATAGTCAAGAGACATGCAATAGTATTTCTGTTTTCCCTATGCCTCACCTTTATGGTGGAAGTATCGAGTTTTCTTGTCACCAACCCTCATCTAGTTTTCTCTAGCCTTGGCATGCTCATAACTCTCCTCTAGCCATTGCAATTGTTACAATTCTCTAAATATCTGTGTGTAGTGGCTAAGAGCATGCATGTTGGTATATTTCGGGCCTCTTTGAGATTTTCCTATTTTCCTTTATCCTTTGACAAATATTACCCAATTTTTGTGTTGCCTAAAAGGAGAGATTTTCCCAGATGCTTCTTTATTCTCTTGTAGATTCCCATATTGCCCTATCCATGCTTCCTCAATCACATCCCTATCTAGTGAATATAGCCACAAAGTCTCAAATTTGAAATGGTGCTCTGATGCGTCCCCTTGGATTGTATGTGTAGCCATTATCATTCTCGGTTCATGATTTGAATACTACACGGGGAAATTTGTAACCCTCCATACTAGGTACAAAGAGTTCCATCCTTGGTCAGCCAAAAACATGTCCAACCTTTCACTTACAAGATTAACTTCTCTCTTCCCTCTCTTCAACATGAAGCCTAGACCTTTGCGTCCTAGATCCTCAAGCAGATATCTAACAATCACCTCCTCGAAGTTTCACATCTTCCACTCGGCTCTTGGTTGGCTACCAATTTTTTCATTGTCACAAAGTATCTCATCAAAGTTGCCTTCTAATAACTTTTGAATAGGCAAGGATGTACATATCACATGCATGAGATTATAGGTGTGATATCATTCCCCCAAAAATGCATGAATTTAAATGCCCATGAAGCCAAAAAGAGCCTCCTTACCCACCTCACCCACTTCAACATAGATGTGATGATCTAAGAAAGGTTTAACCTATACCTTAACTCCCCTCTACCACAACCTGATTCCCTTTATCTACCAACACTGGTGACACCAAATTTTCCATCACACCCACAAAATATTCTCAAGATCCCTACTACGAGACATAGTTTCCATGAGAAACACCATGTCAGATATCTCTCTTCAACACCTAAAATTGAGGGATGGAACTAGAACTGGGGTGCCCAGACCCTAAACATTCCAACATAGATTTTCTTTGGTCTTCCTGGGTGTGGATCATTCCATCACCAGCTACTTGCTTGAGTAACTCATATTTTGTGGTGCATGTATTTCATATCTCTTCCCTGTAACACCATCATCAGTATCCATTCATCCAGCCTGGCTGACTAAACTCTAACCCTCTTCTCTTCCGACCTACTGTAACCTCTATTAACACCATCCCCCTCCTTCCTCGCCATTGTCTTGCCTCGACCCCTTTGGACCTTCCTGAATGTTTTTCGCCTGATGTGACTGCCAATCCCCTCTGCAAATACTAGAGGATTTCTAATAGCCTATGATAGCCATTTTTGTAGATTATAGTTCACCGTGTTAGAGACAAGAATCTTCCAATTGGAAACTCTGAACCCTAAAATATACCTATAAATAGGCCCCACACCCAACATAACCAAAGCCCATTCATCTCTTCTGAAGCAAGAGAAATGACTACCTCTCTCTTTTACTTTTTGCTTGTGATCAGAGGATCCTTCCTCTGACACCAACTGCTCCTGCTAACTCTAGTAGAGTGTTTTTTTAAAAAAAATTGGCCATTCTATCCATCCTGTGGCCTGGGGTTGAACATGAGACCTATTAGTAAATGGCAAGGGTCTTAACCAACTCAACTTTTCTCACTTTGACCTCTAGTAGACTGCTCAATTATAACTACTACTTTTTCTATTGCATCCATACCAGTAATTGTTCTTTTCTCTAATCTATTCATAATTGTTCATATCTGCAAACACTTTATCAAAGATTGAATCTTTCTATTCTTTCTCTTCCTATGCATAGGTTCTAACAGCCGATGAAGGATCTCCATCATGGGAGGTCTTGAGGAAATTTGGACCAAAACACACCTGAAAACAAGGATATTTAGAGCTATGGTTGGACAGTGGTGCATTAAATATTATCTGCTTTTCATAGGCTATTTTATTATGTATAGCATGTATATTTGATCATTTTGATACTACTTTTGCATTATTTATCAAGATTAGATTGTGACATATTTTTTCATCAATTATTATCTATTTTCACTATTTTATATTGATTTATCATAATTTACGGGAATTATTTTCTATATTTCTAAATTTTAGGTAATTTGGGAAGTCTTGGTTTCTCTTGGCATCTTCCAACTACTTAGTCAGTGGTACCAACATTGGAAGAAAAAGAACAGACATGAGTCAATGCTTGATGGTACTAATATAATATTTGGTACTATGAACATTAGTAACACACCTAAAGCAACTCGACGCCACTAACATCTTGTCGGTGGTACTGACTCCTTTATGAGGAATTCGACAGGAAAGACATAAATCAACTCGATACTATCGATGCCATCATTGGTAGTATCGACCCTTACATGGAGTCACAACCTAGTAGAGGACTCAGTGCCACCAACTTCCTATAGGTGGTACAGACTTAGCATGATTAGGCAAGATTAGAAATTGTGATTAACCTGACAGCCACAACTTAATGATGCCCTAAGTTTCTCTTATGACTAGGGAGGATTTTAGCTAGACCTAATTATCAATTCTAGTTCATTGCATGACAAACAAGAGTTGAGAGAAGAGCAAGGAGAGGAGAAAGCTACATTGTGGATGTTTTGAGCACCTCTGGTGGAAGGATTTGCTACCAGAAGACAAGAAATTGTCACGTTATTCTGAAGAAGTCATCTGGATCATCTTCTCCAGGAGTTTCCATTAATTCTTTGATGTTTACCTCTTCTTCTCCTATTCCCTCTATGTGCATGGAAACTAAAATCATGTGGGTCTAATCCCCTAATTCCTTAGGACCCAGGAGTAGCCCATTTATACACTGTATTTAACATTTTGAGTTGATATACACATTTCTTTCTAATTTCTAGACATCATACTATGATTGCATAATGAATTGACTGTGCCTGATTGGAATACCTACTTTCTCATATCCTTAATTTCTTTGAGAGAGGGATTTAGGATTAGAAAATTCTTAATATTACAAATTTTATGACGCATATCGAGAGTGGGCTTACAATTATGAAGGGAATAACCTAGAGGATTCGTTAAAACACCGAACTAATAGTTAAATCGCTAAGAGAGTGGGATTTATATTAGACTGGATAGTGAATTATGCTGCGAGAGTAGGTAATTCTTGCTACAGGTCTGTTGGTCTAGGGTTAGGAGAAATAAATATTAATAAATTATGTTGATTGCAGTGTAAACCATGATAATATGCATTCTTAAGGAATCCATTCCATTTGTCATCACAACCTCATTAATCTAGTTGTAATTCTTGCAATTAATTAATTAATCAATCAACCTAAGGAATCAATTAGGTCTAGCTAATTGAGTGATTGTTAGTAGTATTCTATGTATACATTTCCCTGAGTTTGACAGTCAAGATTCATAAGCCTATATTACGTGATACGTGCACTTGCATTTTATACTTGTAGCAAACACACATCAAGTTTATGGTGTCGTTTTTCAGGGTCATGGAAATCCAACACTACGAGTGTTGTGACCGACCACTCTATGTTATTTCTTTTCTTTTATTTACATTTTAAACAAAAAAATAGCAACAATTCACTAGCATTGTGTGTTCTCACTTTTTCATTAAGTTTCATGTACTAGTGAATGGTTCACACACAAACCAATGATTTTAGAGAGTCTACTCCATATTATAGATCTAGAGGACATTTTTTACAAGGAGCGAGAGTTTGGGGATTCAGCTGAGAAGCTCATCCAATCTCCACCACTATAGTGAGAGAAGGAAAAGGCAGCCAACATGGACCTGAATGCAGAAGAGAGAGTTGGAGGTGAGCTTGAAGAGTAGTCTGTCTTAGAGAGAATCAAGGTATCATCATCTACAACATAGTTAGGGCCAATTGTAAAGCAAGTAGTTAACGTGGGCAGCTAAGAAATAGATCTAGGACTGGTGACACTCATAAAATCTCAAGCATTCTATGGTCAAAGTATGGAGGATCATGTGTCTCACATCAACAATTTTGTGGAGATTTGTGATAAAGATTGACAGGGTGTCGATGAATTTTATATGTCTAAAGTTATTCTTGTACTCACTTGGACATAAGGTGAAGGCTTGGTTTTGATTCCTTCCATCAGAATCCATATCAACATGGGATTAAATGATATGTGTCTTCTTTGAGTGGTATTTTCCACCCCAAAAGACAAATGAATTGATTGGAAAGACCCACAACTTCAAGCAGCATGCTGAAGAGTCATATTCTAAAGCCTAGGATAGATTTCAGAACATGCTTAGGAAGGTCCCTCATCATGGGACTAAATTATATGGGCAGGTGAAAACATTCTACTATGGCCTACATAAAGGGGAGAGGAATAGTTTGGATAGCACAGGAGTAGGTTTCCTTCTGAACAATAAGGCTATAAGGTGTCATGAGATCCTAAAAACATGGCCAAGAATCTAATTTGTTCCCCTTAGAATCTAGATAATAAACAATCATCATCTCAAGGACAACAACCAGTAACTCCCAATGCTTACCTCTAGTGATAAGAAAGTAAAAAATATATAACTCAAAATCCACAATGAAATGTAATTTTCTTAAGTCAAAAATATAAGCAAAGTAAACTTACCCAATATTATCTGGAGCTATTATTACACTCTTTTTCTTTTCACCAAAATATTTAAAAGTGATAGAGCAGTATAAGGTAACTGATGTAGGGTCTTCATTTACTAGACTGATCAAGGATGGAACTAGAAATCCCACATGAATCATTGAAAAATATTTACAAAACCTATGTAAGTGGCTATAAAACATATATTACGTATGCATTAATATATAAGAAAATAGATCACCATATATGAGATGAGGTATATATATAAATAAGATCTTACCATATCCATATTTATATCATAGATAAATTCATTCAAGCATAACGGAACAACACCAAAATATCTTATAGAAATATATTATTATCGTATGATTGGCCTATAGCATCCTCCTTTATGGAAACAATAATAGGTGATGTTTTGGAATGTTCACTTGTGCATATTTCCATACCCCTGCATTGAGGACCTATTGAGCCGTATAGGTCCTTTGGAAGCCAACTAAGTACTTTAGGAAGAGGTGGAGGTGGAGGAGGATGATCTGTAGAGGGTTTCTTCCCTTTGTCCTGCATATATAATTTCTTATCAATTGTCATGTATATACATATACCAATTAATGTAATATACATGTACAATACATGATCAGTATAGATGACTCCCGCTTCGGGCCACAAGACCACTCTGCCTTCTGCTTCACCAAGTGTGTCAGCATCTGGGTGGGCATATGGAAATTGATGCTTCCTCCAAGTGGGGAAGACAAGCCTCAGGCTCACATGAACCACACTATCGGGTAATGGAGTGCCATGAATTGTGTGCCATAGAAGGCATGGTTAAGCCTCTCCCTCTACAATGATGAATTCTTTCAATTTTAGATAGTGTGGCCTCAACCCCTACAAATTTACATAGAGTATGTTCTATACATACATAAACATATCATCTTGAAAAGATTAGCTACTATGTCATAAAAATACTTACATCGGACGTGTTACGTGGTTGGTCTATAAGATTACTCCCAACCACCTCTATAGGATCACTCCCACCCACCCCTCGCAGAGGAAGAGAGCCACATGTACTATATGAGTGGTAGTCTGAGATGCCTTCAACTTGCTCATTGCTTCCTAGAATCTCTTTACAATTAACTCATCTACCGATATATGGCCAAAAGAAACACTTTTTTATTCTTGAATTCCCTTTGCAATAACATTATAAAAAAGAATAGGTTAGCTCAGCTTTTTAAAATCCCCCTTTTTTGACATGTTTGTGTTGTGATGGCCCAAAGAATGCTTTTCGGCCCACACCATCGCCTATAGCCCTAACACATCCAGGATGCTCTGGGTAACTGAGAGTAACTGTCAATTCATCCCTTGTACCCTCAGGGATGAACGGGCCTTGCTTCCTCTTCTCGTAAAGCTCCCGTTAATCATCATCAATAGAAATTGGTAAGTAAACATAACAATCATCAATACTAATTGCTCTGAGAGTTGAATTTTACCATTTTTATAGCCACCTCAACAGTTGCGGGGTTGGTTATATCTTCTTTTTTGTTTTGCCTCTCAACTATCCACACATCATGGTGATGCAGAGGTGCAAGAGTAGTAGAGGACTCAGCTATCTCAATAGTAGGAGCAGTATGCTATTGAACGGAAGATGTATATAGTTTTTGGCGAAGGGCTACATAGCCACCTGGACCCATCGTGTGGCCATGCATATTTAATGCATGCCTTGCTCTTTGAGCATCACTGATAGACTTGTTAGTAAGCACATTGAATTGGTTAGTAACAATCAAGGTGAATCGTGAGTAGGTGAATTCATAAGAATGTATATTAATTAAAGTGGGAGTGACACTTAATACCTTGAATTCATTAGTATTTCTCTTGGCAACAAACACCTCCCACTTAGTTGGTCTAGGTAGTTCCATTGCTCAAGGGTTGACGGGCTGACTTCTTCCTCTTATCAGCCTCTCATATGTATTATCGGTTGAGAGTTGTCCTATAGTTCCTTAGGACCATCCCATAGCATTGCATCACCTTTTTACGATGTAGGCTTTCATCCAGTTCATATATACTTTGCAAAATTTCATATATTTAATAGAGTATTGTAAAAAAACATTTGTAAAAAACTTTAAAAATAGAATTGCAGATGATAATATCTCACACATATTTCTTTCCATACTAAGTCTTTCCTCTCTTTAGGAACTATATGCCAAGATTCTGCATTTACACTACAATGGCTACAAGTAAGAACCCCAAGATATGAAACAAACAAGCTGCATTTCATTCCAACTGGATTTCTTGCATGATCAAAATCCACAACCAATTTTGTCCATTGCCCCTTTGTTCTAGTAACTTGTTCATCATAGTAATGCCCCCATTTTTTCAAAAATTTTATGCTGCTCATCAAGTGGCACAAGGTTTTTAGGGGGCACATCCTCAACCTAAAAATTGACAAAAAAACACATATTGGATATAACTTATAAATGGACATATAGCTAATCATATTGTAAAACTTACATTGTGACGTGGCGCCTCACCCTCATGGTAATCATTAGCATGATCATCATACTCATGGTCAACTATATTTAAAAGTGTCATATAAAAAATCAAACATTTAACATTTTACATTTAATGAAATTAATATAGCATTGTAAAGTTCACATCGATCCAACATTCAAAAAAATAAACATTTAAAAATATAAAATCATGTCTCTAATATTGAGATCTTTTATCAATTAGCATTCCTTTGGTGTGATCTCCATGCACATATAGGTCATCGTTAGATTCAATATTTTGTGTTGGGAAGCCAACTGAGAATGGACTAGAGTCATCATACTTATCATAGTACTCTTTTTCATCTATATGATCTTCAATGAACTATCTTTTACCATGAAGAACAACCGACCATATTTCATTTGTAGGATCATCGATATAAAATACTTATTTCACCTTTGATGCCAATATGAATGGTTCACCCTTCTCGTCAATCTTTTCAAAATTCACTACTATAGAACCGACCTTTGGCGTCGATTATTTAAGGCCTTTGGCGACAGTTAAAAAGCGACACATATGTGGGCGACACTAAAAGGTCAACCCTTAGGCTTCGGTTTGAAAACCGACACCAAAAACCTTCACGCCACCCAAAACGCATCAGCAGTGGCACTATAGGCGTCAGTTATTAGTGGGAAAACTGATGCCAGAACCCATCACACCACAAAAAGGGCGCCAGTAGGGGCACTATAGGCGTCAGTTATTAGTAGGGAAACTGACGCTCAAACCCTTCGCGCCACAAAAGGGCGCCATATAGTACACCATCGGCATCAGTTTCTTAGTAATAACTGATGCCATATCACCTGCTGCCACAACCGTACTGGCCAGCACGGCTGTGTTGACTGGCCATATTAGACGTTGATTTTTTTGCTATTAACCGACGTTGTAAGCCTTGGTTGTCAGTTTTTGACTAATAACCGACACCTATGTTTTGATTTTTTTTCTTATCAGTTTGCAGGCCTGCTGTGGCTGGTCACATGATAAAGAAATCTATAGTTCAGTGGAACTGAACTGCAGGTTTACGACATCCATTGATATCAGCCGACAACAGGCCACAAACCTACAAATTTAACAAGATTCATTTTCACACATTTAGCAACATGCAGTTCCATTCAATTTTCACACATGTAGAAACATTCATGTAGCAACCTGTAGTTCCTTTCATTTTCACATTCATACATGTAGAAACATTTAGACATATGTAGAAACATTCATGTAGCAACCTACAGTTCCTTTCATTTTCACATTCACACAAGCACATGTAGAAACATTCATGTAGCAACCTGCACTTCCATTCATTTTCACATTCACACATGTATAAACATTCCGACACATGTAGAAATATTTAGACATGTAGAAACATTCACACATATGACAATTCAGAAAAATGCATTTACAAAATATCATTCTTTAGTCATTTTCACTATCAACATCCCAATTATATTTTAAAACCCCCACTACTTGTATGGCTTTTGCCCATTCTTCTCTTACATCATTTAATTCTTCCATCATATAGGAAGCATGTACATCTGATAAGGCCTTACATGTAGTGTGGTCAATTTTAAACACCTGCAAAGAGAATGATAAATAAGAGAATGATGTATATATATAATTAATAATATATAAATAAGATTTATATATTTCATATTATCTAATGAGACTATATATAATATCTCAGGTATGGTATCAGTGTCCACTGCGACATATTTGATAATCATGTGCATAAATCGCATCACATAGTATGCACATGCCCAGCCGTTGACTTGTGTAGCACACTATAAATTGAAACATACAAAATATTAAAAAATAGAACTAAGCATATTTCACATAAATAATATATACATTGGAGTCAGGAACTTACTTCCACGTTCTCCCAAATTATTGGTTGGTTCTTTTTCCTGGGGACCTATACTCCGGCCTTTTTGAACAAATGTAAACCCCTACATGTTAATGTAACACAGCAAATTGCATAATTAAATAGTAATGTAATAACATATGTTAACGGATATAAAAATGAAATATATTGTCCCCAGAATAATGTCGTTTTCATTGCATGTCCATATTTTGGATTCAATTTAGTCCCCTTAGGATCTAGATAATAGACAGTGAAAATCCCAGGGACAATAACTAGTAACTCCCAATGCGTACCCCTAGAGGTACAAAAGTTAAAAATTAATATCTCGAAATCCACAATAAAAATGTAATTTTCTTAAGTCCAAATTATAAGCAAAGTAAATTTACTCCACATTGAATAGAGCTATTATCACCATCTTCTTATTTTGACCAAAATATGTAAAAGCATCATAGATGTATTGTTGAACTAACGTAGGGTCTTTACCTACTAGACTAATCAAAGATGGAATAAAAACTCCTACATGTTCAAATGAAAAATCTGCACATATCTTGTTTAAGTAGCTGCAAAACATGTATTACGTATGCATTAATATATAAGAAACCAGATCACCAGATCCTACACAAGGTATATGGATGTATAAACAAGATCTCACCTTATCCATAGCTCTATCACAGATGTATTTTGCCAATCATAGTGAAACTGCTCCAAAATATCTTATATAAATAATTTGTTTTTATATGATTGACCTGCATCACCCGCATCTATAGAAACATTTATAGGGCAATTTATATCATGTTCGCCTAACCATACTGCCATACCCCTACAATTAGGACCTAACGGGGCAGGTAGGTCCTTTGGAACCCAACTTGGTAATGTAGGAGTTGGAGGTGGAGGCCTAGATGCTCTGGGTATCTTCGTTTTAACCTGTATATATAATTTCAGATCAATTGACCTCATATATACGCACTAATAATTTAACGTAATGTAAATTTACCATACAATTTCAATATAGCTGACATCTGCTTTGGGCCATAATATCACTCTGCCTTCTGCCTCACCAATTGTTTCACAATCTGGGTGGGCATATGGCAATAGAATATCCATCGAACTAGGGAATATACGTAGCGGGCTCACATGAACCCAAACATCTAGTAATGGAGATCCATGAAACATTTCTCCTAGAAGGGATGGGTAAGCTGACACCTCTGCAATGATGTATTCGTTACTTTTTAGACGACATGGCTTCAACCCCTTCAAATTTACGTAAAAAATGTTATATACATATCATCTTGAAAACATATCATCTTGAAAAGACTAGCTACTATGTCATAAAAATACTTACAGCAGATGTGCTAGGTGGTGGGTCTATAGGATTACTCCCAACCTCTGTAGTAGGAGTAGAGAGGGACGCCATAAGTACTGTCTGAGTGGCAGTCTGAGACGCCTGCCACTTCACCATTGCTTCTTGGATTCTCCAATCAATTAACTCATCTACCTATACATGGATAAAAGAAACGTTAGCTTCTGATTATCGAATTCCCTTTTATAGTAACATTCTAAAAAAAGAATAGGTTACCTCTTATTGTGAAATTCCTACCTTTGGGACATGTTTGCGCTGGGATGGCCCAAAGAACGCTTTGATGGCCACACCAGCGCCTGCACCCCTAACATGTCCAGCATGCTCTGGGTTACCCAAAGCAACTGTAAATTCATCCCTTGTGCCCTCAGGGATGAATTTGCCTTGTTTCCTCAGCTCGTGCAACTCCCGCTAATCACCATCAACAAAAATTGGTAAGTAAGTAAACACCACAAATAATCAATATTCGAGTGATTGCTCTAAGAGTTGTATTTTACCATTTTTACAACCGCCTTAGAAGTTGTGGGCTTCTTTATTTCTCCCTTCTTGTTTTGCCTCCCAGCTATCCAGACATCATGGTGAGGCAGAGGTGCGGTACCTATAGTAGAGGACTCCTGAGTAGCAGTAGACTGAGCAGTACACTGAGCCTATAGTCTTTGGCGAACGCCTACATAACCCTTTGGACCCATTGTGTGGTCATGCACATTCATTGCACGCCTTGATCTTTGTGCCTCACTGATAGCCTAGTTAGTATGCACATTGATTTGGTTAGTAACACTAAAGTTTAATCTTGAATAGGGAGTAACACCTAATACCTTGAATTCATCAGTGTTTCTTGAAGCAACAAACGCGTCCCATTCTTCTTGGTCCAGGAAGTTCCACTGTTCAGTGGATGACTTCTTCCTCTTCTCACCATCTTTTATGTATTCTCGGGTGAGATTTGTCCTATAGTTCCTTAGGACCCTCCCACAGTGTTGCGTCATGCATTTACGAAGCAACTTTTCATCCAACGCAAATATACTCTGCAAAATAGAATTGCTATTAACTAGTATCCAAAAAATTATTAATCTACAAAATAGAATTGCAAATAATAATAACTCACACATAAATCCTTCCATATTAAGTCTTTCTTCCCCTTAGGAACTTTATGCCAAGAATCTATCTTACAACCACAATGGCTACAAGTAACATACCCAAGATATGAAACAAACGAATTGCGGTTCACTCCAATTGCATTTCCTGCATTATCAAAATCCACAACCAGTTTGGGTCCATTGCCCCTTAGCACTATTAACTTCTTAATCATAGTGATGCCCTTTCTCTGGTCAACTTTTTGGTACTTCTCATCAAGTGCCTCAAGTGCTTCAGAGGGTACATGTGCACCATCAACCTAAAATTTGACAAAATAAACACACTTACAAGATTTAACTATAAATGGACATATAGATAGAAATATATGATATATTTTTAAAACATACATTGTGAGGCAGTGCATTGGTATCCACACCATGCTCATCATGGACATCATGGTCATTATGCTCATGCTCAGCCATTTGAAAATTTCATTAAAAAATCAAACATTTAGCATTTGACATAACTAGAAGATAATGAAACATTGTATAGTTCACATATACAAATGAAACATTGAAAACTGAAACATATAAAAAAATATAAACATGCATGCCTCTAATATTGCGATCATTTATCAATTAACAATCCTTCATTGTGATCTCCGCGCACATACAAGTCATCATTAGCTTCAATATTTTGTGGTGTTGACAACCCAACTGAGAATGGACTGGAGCCATCATACTTATCATAGTACTCTTCTTCATCTATAGGATCTTTAATGAAATGTCTTTTACTACGAAGAACAACCGACTATTTATCATTTGCAGGATCATCGATATAAAATACTTGTTTCGCCTGTGATACCAATATGAATGGTTCACCCTTCTCGCCAATCTTTTCAAATTTCACTAAAGTGAAACTCAATTCATCCACTATAACTCCTTTGGTGTTATCAACCCAATTACATTTGAAGAGTGGATTTTTGAAATCTATGTAGTCAAACTCCCATATGTCTTCAATGACACCATAATATGACATTTTAGCTTCACGTGGACTCTTATCCTTTGCACTTGCAAAAACATAGTCGATGCTTGAAGGGTGACCCCACTATTTTGGACGACACTCTTATCATATTGGCACTTTGTGTAATATGTGAATCCATTAATGTCATACCCTTCATAAGACATAACATTCAATTTTGGTTTAAAGGCGAGGCATTTGATAGTTTCAGTAATATCATCTGGTGTTTGAGATAGTTGATTTAAGAATTTATCTTCAAACCACTTAATAAATGTCTTGTTATGCAATCTAGCAAGCCACATTGAATTGGCTCGAGGATATTGTCTCTTGATGAAATTGGTATGTTCCTCGATATAAACACTCACTTTGTCCATGTTGTGTAAAATATACAAGTGACCTTGTTCCAACTGCTCACGACTGATTACTTTCACCCGTGATCCCAAAATTCCTTTGCCAAATTGCTCCTCAATATTCTTTTCATTACCAGGAGTGTCATTACCACTCAGAAAGTCATTGCAAAAACCCATAACCTCTCTCGCCACATAACCCTCAATAATTCTCCCTTCAGGCCGATAACGGTTTTGAACATCACTTTTAAAAATGCTCATGTATCGTTCAAAGGGATACATCCAATGCAAGAAACCTGGTCCCACCATTTTCACTTCCCTAGTCAAGTGGACAACAAGATGTACCATGATATCAAAGAACGAAGGAGGGAAATACATCTCAAGCTGACATAGGGTAACAACCACTACTCTTTACAAAGTATCAAGAGTATCAGGGTCAATAACTTTGCTGCACAGACTGTTGAAAAAGAAACAAAGTCTTGTGATTGCAAACCTTACATGCTTCGGCAATATAGATCGAATTTCCACGGGTAATATTTTTTGCATTAGAGTGTGACAATCATGAGATTTAAGACCTATCAACTTCATATCTTTCATTGATACCAATCTACGGATGTTGGATGAGTAACCGTGTGGCACCTTAACATTTACCAAGCATTCACAAAAAGCTTTCTTCTCCTTTCTAGACAACGTGTAACAAGCGGGAGGTAAGTATGTTCTCTGATTTCCCATTTCACGTAATTCTGTTAATTCTGACCTTATTCCCATTTCATGTAGGTCCAGTCTGGATTTTATCCCATCTTTAGTCTTACCTGGTATATTCAACTGAGTACCAATGATGCTATTACAGACATTTTTCTCAACGTGCATGACATCGATACAATGCCTGACTGTCAAAGAACTCCAATAAAGAAGATCCCAAAATATTGACTTCTTCTTGAATAAAGATTTGTCACTCCGTGTGGCCATAGTACATTGTGATCTCTTACCAAATTCATTGACAAAATCTTTTAATCTTTCATAAACAACCTCCCCCAGTATAGGTTTAGGTGCACTCTGTTCCTCATTCCATCCAATGAATGCTTTACGCTTCCTATGATACTGATGGAATTTTAGAAGAAACCTTCGATGACCAAGATATACAGTCTTGCCGCCATGTTTTAGTCTTATTGAATCAGTGTTCTCTTCACATATATGACATGCTTTAGCTCCTTTGACACTATATCCAGACAAATTCCCATATGATGGAAAGTCATTAATAGTGCAAAACAACATAGTATGCAAACAAAATGTCTCTCTTCGTGAAGCATCATAGGTCATCACACCTTCACCCCAGAGTTTCGTTAAGTCATCAATCAGAGGTTCAAGATAAACATCAATATCATTCCTAGGTTGTTTAGGGCCCGATATCAACAACGACAACATAACACACTTATTTTTTATATACAGCCAGGGAGGAAGATTGTATATAACAAGCATGACTGACCAAGTGCTATGTTGGCTGCTCAATGTCCTGTACGGATTCATCCCATATGTACAAAGCCCAAGTCTTAGATTCCTGACTTCTTCAGTAAATTTAGGGTACAATAGATCAATCTTCTTCCACTATGGGGAATCAGACGCATGTCGTAGCATCCCATCATTATTTTTCTTAACATCTGCATGCCACCTCAAATTCTTCGCATCTATCAGATTGGCAAACAAGTGTTGAAACCATGATATTATAGGTAGATACCACATTACCTTGGCAGGAGAACCAGTTTTGGACTCCCCCAAAGTCGTTAGTTTATACCGTGATGCACCACATTTTGTACAATCTTTCAAATCCACATAGACCTTTTGAAATAATACACAATCATTTAGGCATGCGTGTATCTTCTTGGCCTCCATTCCCATTGGGAACAACAATTTCTTTACTTGGAATGTTGAGATTGGTAGCTCATTTCCTTGAGGAGGCATTTCTTTCAAAAAAGACAACAATGATGTGAATCTTTTGTTGCTCCATCTATTGTTAGCTTTAAGCTTATACAATCTCAACACAGTACTAAGCTTCATAAACTTAGTACAACCTGTGTATAACGGTATTTTGGCATCATGCACAATGTTTCTAAACATGGGAGGTGGATCGGTTTCGGTGTGCTCTACCCCACAACTATCTAGCATCACATCAACGATGTCTACTGGAACTGGTTCGTTCACATCTACATCATCGGAGGCAATTTCTTATTCCACACAAGCACTGCTATCGACATCCAGTGGTTTTGGGTTTGAAACCTCTCCGTGCTAGTGCCATTATGTATAGCCTTGTACAATCCCATTGCACATGACATGACTTTTGATTTCGTCACCAGTACTAACTTTCAAGTTGTTACCGCAATGCCTACATGGACAGTAGAACCTATCTCGAGGTTGTTTCCTATGTTCCTCGACAAATCTAATAAACTGATCAAGACCAGAAATAAACTCTGTGGTGCAGCAATTGCGAATGGACATCCATGATCTATCCATTCTATGATCAAAGAGAAAACAAGTATATATTACAACAAGATTAGGGTCTAGGGTTAACAGATTAGAGTTTATGGTTAAAACTTTAGGGCTTAAGGTCTTATATATAATTAATGGTTAAAACATCCTAAGGGAGATTAGGTGTTCAAGAACAGTCCCAAACCGGGGACTATCCAAGATTTACTCCTAATGAGTAAATCTTGGACGGGTTTCTAGGCCAACAAATACATGTTTTGTCATTCTTATATATAATAAATGTGTACCACCTATCCCATTCTTGAACACCTAATCTCACTAGTAAGTGTATAATGTGTATTGGGTTTTCAAGAAAATTTCGGCAACATTTCCCCGCTGTTCTCCAAGTACATATGTACTTAGAGAACAAATGGGGAAATGCTACTGAAATTTTCTTGAAAACCCAATACACATTATACACTTACATCCTAAGTGAGATTAGGTGTTCAAGAATAGTCCCGAACCGGGGACTATCCAAGATTTACTCCTAATGAGTAAATCTTGGACGGGTTTCTAAGCCAATAATTGCATGTGTTGTCATTCTTATATATAATAAATGTGTACCACCTATCCCATTCTTGAACACCTAATCTCACTAGTAAGTGTATAATGTGTATTGGGTTTTCAAGAAAATTTCGGCAGCATTTCCCCGTTGTTATCCAAGTACATATGTACTTAGAGAAAAAATGGGGAAATGATGCCAAAATTTTCTTAAAAACCCAATACACATTATACACTTACATCTTAAGTGAGATTAGGTGTTCAAGAACAGTCCCAAATCGGGGACTATCCAAGATTTACTCCTAATGAGTAAATCTTGGATGGGTTTCTAGGCCAAAAAATACATGTGTTGTCATTCTTATATATAACAAATGTGTATAAACTATAGGAAACATGGTTAATCCTAATCTATAAAGCATTATTAAATAATAAATCAAGAAATTAATAGTTTCAAACAAGCAATAATTCACAATGCAATGTTATAAATTATAGGCAACATGGTTAATTAATCCCCACACTCTAGTAGACAGACTAACCTTAAATATAGTGATGTATAAGAGATTAAGAAAAAAAATTCTCAGCTAAGAGTAAGATGAAGCTCATTGATAATATAGAAAGGGGGGTGGGGCTGACCTTGGGCCCTTAGTTGATATTACATCAATGTACAACTAATTTCCAAGATAGGATAGATGAGACTAGAGTTCATATTAGATGAAAAAATAGCAACTTAGGACAAAGTCCATCACTAAAGTCCCAAACTCAACATATATGCACAATTAGCATCAAATATAGGACAAAAGGGTAGACTAGAACCCTAATGTACTCAACAATGTATAAAAATTACCCTAATGACAAAAGGGCCAACCAATTGTGGTCGAGCAGGAGCAGGGTACCTTGAGGGAAGAGGAAGAAGAGGAGGAAGAAGGCCTTCGTGGCGGCGCCGATGGTCAGAGCAGCGACCTAGAGAGCAGGGAGCAGGAGAGCCATGGCCTGGAGAGCAGCAGCCAGAGCACCAACAAGCGGCGGAAGTAGAGGCGAGCGGTGAGCGGTGGTGGCGAGCGGCGACCAGAGCACCAGCAAATGGCGGTGGAGGTGGAGGCGGCGAGTACAGGAGCAGCGGGCGGCGGTGAACAGAGGAATCGCCAGACCTAACCCTCAACTGAGAATGAATGAAATAGAGAAAGGGGAAGAGTCTGGCTCGCACGAGTGTTGTTAAGTTAACAATAGGCATCAGTTATTAGAACTAACCGATGCTTAAAACTATAGGCGTCGGTTACCAAAAAGAAACTGACACTTCTGTTAGTTGATAGTCATCAGTTCCAACTAGAAAAATTGACGTCTATCTATATATGCCGACAAAAATAAATGTTCTCAAATTAAGACTATATTCGTTGGTTTGCGTATAAAAACCGACGCTAAAGGGAGGTGAAAATTTTCATGGTTAAGCGCGTGAAAACACATCGGCGTCGGTAATTGTAAGACAACCGACGATAAAAATTGGTCAAATTCTTATTTCACAAAAAACCTTTAGTCATCGATTTCTTTGTTAAAAACCGACGTTGTATGTTAAATTTTGGAGGTAATTTTTTTCACTAGAAATTTTGGATTTGACAGTCAATTTTAGGCGTCAGTTTCTTATTAAGAAATCAATGCTAAATAAAAACTGATACACGTGTCTGGTCGCCCTTCAAAGATAGATGTCAGTTATTTTATTTAACCGACACTGTATGGATTAGGTGTCGGTTTTTGTATACAACTGACGCCTCTAAATGTGACGTTATAATTCATTTCTGTAGTAGTGATTCACTAATGTGAAACCCAATTCATCCACTATAACGCCTTTGGTGTTATCAACCAAATTACAGTTAAAGAGTAGAATTCTAAAATCTATGTAGTAAAACTCCCTTATGTCTTCAATGACACCATAATATGACATTTTAGCTTCACATGGACTCTTATCTTTCGCACTAGAAAAAAACAATGAAGACACTTGAAGGCTGACCCCACTATTTTAGACGACGCTCTTATTATCTTGACGCTTTGTGTAATATGAGAACCCATTTATATCTAACCCTTCATAACACATAACATTCATTTTTTATTTAAAGGCGAGGAATTTGATATGTTCAACAATATTATTTGGTGTTTGAGATAGTTGATGTAAGACTTTATCTTTAAACCACTTAATAAATGTCTTTTTATGCTCTCTAGAAAGCCACATTGAATTGGTTGAAGGATATTGTTTCTTGATGAAATTGGTATGTCTTATGATATAAACACTCACTTTGTAATGTTGTGTAAATATACAAGTGAGCTTGTTCCCATAGCTCACGACTGATTACTTTCATTCATGCTCCTATAGTCCCTTTGCCAGTGTAGTCATCAATATTCTTGCCATTTATAGGAGTGTCATTAACACTTAGAAATTCATTGCAAAAATCCATAACCTCTCTCGCCACATAACCCTCAATAATATTCCCTTCAGACCGATAACGATTTCAAACATCACCTTTAAAAATGCTCATGTATCGTTCAAAAGGATACATCTAATGCATGAAAACTGGTCTCAATATTTTCACTTCCCTAGTCAAGTGGACAACAAAATGTACCATGATATCAAGGAATGAAGGAGGAAAATACATCTCAAGCTGACATAGGGTAACAACCACATCTCTTTGTAACTTATCGAGATTCTCAGGATCTCTTTACTGCATAGACAATTGAATAAGAAACAAAGTCTGGCTATTGCAAACCATAAATGATTTGGTAGTATAGATCAAATTGCCACGTGCAATATTTGTTGCATTAGAGTGTGACAATCATGAGATTTAAGACCTATCAGCTTTACATCTTTCATTGATACCAATCTACAAATGTTGGAAGAGTAACCATGTGGTACCTGAACATTAACCAAGCATTCACAAAAATATTTCTACTCCTTTCTAGACAACATGTAACAAGAAGGAGGAAAATGTTTTCTCCGATCACTACTAACTACTTTTGTCAATTTTTTTCCTTATTTCCATTTCATGTAGGTCCATTTTAGATTTGATGCTATCTTTAGTCTTACCTGGTATATTCAACAGAGTACTAATCATGCTATCAAAAACATTTTTCTCAACATGCATGACATCGATACGATGCCTAACTACCAAAGAACAAAAGGAAGATCCCAAAATATTGACTTCTTCTTGAATAAAAATTTGTCACTTTGTGTGGGAATGGTACATTGTGATCTCTTACCAAATTCATTAACAAAGTATTTTACTCTTTCATAAACAACCTCCCCTAGTATAGGTTTAGGGGTACTCAGTTCCTCATTCAATAACGACAGCATAACGTACTTATTTTTCATACACAACCAGGGAGGAAGATTGTATATAATAAGCATAATAGGACAAGTGCTATGTTGGTTGCTCAATGTGTCGTACAGATTCATCCCATCAGTACAAAGCCCAAGTCTTAGATTCCTGACTTCTTCACCCATCATTTTTTTCTTAACCTCTGCATGACAGCTTAAATTCGCTGCATCTATCAGATTCAAAAACAAGCATTGAAACTATGATTATAGGTAGATACCACATCACCTTGGCAGGAGAGCCAGTTTTGGACTTCCTTGAAGTCGTCATTTTATACCTTGATGACCCACATTTTGGACAATCTTTCAAATCCACATAGTCCTTTTGAAATAATACACAATCATTCAAGCATGCATGTATCTTCTCAGCCTCCATTCCCATTGGGCATAAGATTTTCTTTAACATGTATGTTGAGATTGGAAGCTAGATTCCTTCAAGAAAAATTTCTTTTAACAAAGACAACAATGACATGAAGCTTTTATTGCTCCATCTATTGTTAGCCTTTAGATTATATAATATCAACACAGTGCTCAGCTTTGTAAACTTAGTACAACCTGTGTATAATGGTCTCTTAGCATCATGCATAATGCTCCTAAACAAAGAAGGTGGATCAGTGTGCTCTACCCCACTATTATCCATCATTACATTAATGATATCTATTAGAATCAGTTCGTCCACATCTACATCATCAAAAACTATTTCTTGTTCAACACAAGCACTGCTATTGACATCTACTGATCTCAGGTTTGAAATCTCTCAATGCTAGTACCATTCTGTATAGGCTTGTACAATCTCATTGCACATGACATGCCTTTTAATTTTGTCACCAGTGCTGACTTTCAAGTTGTCATTGCAATGCCTACATAGACAATAGAACCTATCTCCAGGTTGTTTCCTATTTTCCTCTACAAATCTAATAAACTGATCAAGACCAACAATAAACTCTAGAGTGCAGCGATTTGGAATGGACATCCATGATCTATCCATTCTACAATCAAAGAGAAAACAAGTATTAGGGCTTAGGGTTTACATATTAAGTTAAGAATTTAAATATAGATTAGGATTTATTTTTTTAGATTTAGGGATAAGGATTTAAAGATTAGAGTTTAGGGTTAAAATATTAGGTATTAGGGTTAAAGGATTAGGGTTTAGGGTTTAGGATTTAGTGATGAATGTGTGTGCCACCTATCCCATTCTTGAACACCTAATCTCACTAGTAAATGTATAATGTGTATTCAATTTTTAAGAAAATTTTGACAGAATTTCCCCACAGTTCTCCAAGTACACCAATGTACATGGGCAAATGCCAACCAACATATGTACTTAGAGAACAAATGGGGAAGTGCTGACAAAACATCATGAAAACTAAATATACATTATACAACTTACATCCTAAGTGAGATTAAGTGTTCAAGAACAATCCCAAATAGAGGACTATCTAAGATTTACTCCTAATGAGTAAATCCTAGATGGGTTTCTAGGCCAACAAAATACATGTATCTTGTCATTCCTATACCTATGATCCTAGTTTCATCGTTCATATCCTAGGTTTTATGTAACATCATTTAATTCAATTCAATCTTCCATTTGGAATTGTTAATCAAGAGAGAAAGAAAACATTAATATTAATTAATAGAACTAGATTAGGCATCTTGATTTGAGTTGATTTACAACAACAACATCTGGTAATCTTAATCATACCCTAGTCTAGGTACCATATTCAATAACATTGATTTCAACATCTCCAATGTACATGCATGTTCATCATCAAGGCATACATTATTCATGACCTTGGGAGGGAAAGATGACCTAAGGTAAACTAGAAATTAAGGTTAACAAACTAAGAAAAGAAGGCAAATAATACTAACTAAGATATAGCAACCCAATTAACACTAATCAATGCAAGAACAATAAGTAACTAACCATAAAAAAGTGATTCACTTTCAACAAGGTAACTACAATATTGGGCTGTTTGGGGGATATGTAACCTTAACCATGTTTAAGGGCCATATTCATCAACATACATCCAACACTTAGGCTATGAAACAAAATAATAAGGAGTAATGTAGAAAGTGAATCAAATTGTATTAATTGGCCATGGGTGACATGGTGGTATAAGGGAGCTCTCTTACCTAACAGTAGGGGAAGAAGGTGCCTAATCTCACTAGTAGAAGCTCCGACCAAAACTGACTATGTGGTGGCGGATAGCTCAGGCCCAAAATAGCTTACGTCCTCCCCCTCCCAAACTAGTAGTAACAACTCCTCCGACGGTGCGGGAAGAACGGTAGAGGCGAGTGGAGGAAGAAAGGCAACAGTGAGTGGAGGAAGAATGATAGAGGCGGCAAGTGTTGAGCAACGAAGAGTAGAGGAAGAATGACAATAGTGGTGGCAGAATTTCCATAATCACCAGAGACCTAGGTAGAAATCGTGATGAAACAGAGAATGGGGAAAATTTTATTTTGCATGGGTGCTATTAAACCCTTAGTAGTTGGTTGCTAGAGATAAACTGACGACTAACTCCTAAACAAAAAAAATTAGTCTGACATAGTCATCGGTTACTAATGGCAAAATTGATGTCTAATGTTAGGCCATAGTTGTCGGTTGTGCAATAAAAATCGATGACAAATGAGAAAATTTGGGGGGGGGGGGTATTTTCGTGGGAAGAAGGCATGAAATCACCTAGTCACTGATTTCTAGTAAAAAACTAACTCTATAGAACTATCCTCTTAAAAAAAAGTTTGTCTCGCGAAGGGTGATTAGTCGTTGATTTTTTGGAATAGCTGACGACTAATGAGGGGATAATTTTTTTCATGGTGACATGGCATGAAACATGTGTCTTTGGTTTGAGAAAAACTAACATCGTACTGAAAATTTTGGAGGCAATTTTTTTCCTTGGAAAATTGTACTTTGTGGGTAATTTTAGACGTCGGTTTCTATTATATGAAACCCACGTTGAAGTAAAAGTAGTTCACGTGTCTTTTCTAAATCGGTAGGACTTCACATATGGTAAGAGTTGTCTTATATAACCGACGTCATTGTACTATGGTGTTAGTTTTTTTTGTATAACCAATGCCATCAAATGTGACTTTATATGTCATTTTTGTAGTCGTGGATACACATCCATAACCCTCTCAGTGAGAAAAAAATTGTTATGCAAGAAAATCCCTAGCATAAATCATCAATCTATGCTAAATTAAGAGGGCAGAAAAAAGAGAAAAGAAAGGAAAATCAAATAAAGAGAGAGAAAAGGATGCCTTGAGCTCATTTCTAATTTTATTTCAAGGAGAAGTGAAAATAGTTACATGTATGCATTGTTTTACTCCATTCTCATTAGTTAGATGAGACTGTCAGTGCATGCATCATTCTACCAAATTAACAAGCATTAGGATTCATGCATTTCTCACTTCCTTCATGTTATAGATTCATCATGTTTTATTTTTGTATAAATAATTTGGAAATTACTTGTTATTCTTCGTAAGCTACCTACTTCATTCCACCCATTGCTCTTTATGGTGGGCCACATATATGATTGATTCCCTCATTCATACTTATAAGGGGAACTACTTCCAATTAGTTTGGTAGGTAGAAAACAACAATGTAGAGAGGGAATCACATGATGCACCAAGAGAATGCCCTATTAACTATGATATTCACTTCTCTATTGATAGTGTATCATTGATATAAGGGTGGACATATTTAATGAACATTTTTGGCCATTGTAGAGTAGTTATTTGTTTAGTGGGCGGTAACAGCCAATTTGGACAACTGGGTGGCGGTAGTTGAGAAATGAAGTTCATATTATTTGTCCTTTTGCTGACTTGTCTGAAACAAATTCCATGGCAATGTTGCTCGAGGGTGAGCAACATTTAAGCCTATGGGATTTTGATGTACTAAATGTTATCCTCTTTTCACAAGCTATTTTATGATGTATTTTATGTACATTTGCTCATTTTGATACTACTTTTGCATGATTTATCATCATTATCTTGTGACACATATTTTCTTCAAATATGATCTATTTTCATTTTTTTATATTTATTTATCATAATTTATGGGACTTATGTTCTATATTTCAAAATTTCAGGTAATTTGGGAAGTCTTGATTCAGCTCGGTGCTACCGACTGCTTAGTCGGTGGTACAAACATTAGAAGAAAAAGAACATGCATGAGTTGAAGAATCTTGGTGGTAATGATAGTAGATTCGGTACTACCAACTTTTAGGATAGTAACACACATCAAGCAACTTGGTGCCACTGACATCATGTCAGTGGTACCGACTCCTATAAGAGGAATTCGACAAGAAAGAAAGAAATCAACTCGGTACTATCGACGTCATGGTCAGTTGTACTGACAATTACATGGAGTCGTGACCCAACAGAGGACTTAGTGCCACTGACTTCCTACAGTGGTACCGACTCTGTGCGATCAGAAAAAATTAAATATTGTGATTAATGTGACGAACATGACTTAAATGACACTCTAAGTCTCTCTTATGACTAAGTAGGATTTCAGCCAGACCTAATTATCACATTCTAGTTCATTGCATGATGTCAGAGAGATGAGATAAGAGCAAGTAGAGGATAACGCAACATTCTGGATGATTTGAGAACCTCTGGTGGATGAATTTGCAGCCAGAAGACAACAAATCATCATGTTCATTAGATGGAGTCATTCAGTTCATCTTCTCTAGGGGTATCTATTATTTTGTTGTTGTTTTCCTCTTCTTCTCATGTTTCCTATATGTGTATGGAAATTGAAATAATGTGGGACTAATCCCCTAATTCCTTAGGACCCATAAGTATCCTAGTTATTCATTGTATTTAACATTATGACTTGATATATACATTTCTTCCTAATTTCTAGACATGATACTATTGTACAATTAAATAATTGTGCCTGATCAACATAACTAATTTCTCAAATCCTTAATTGCTTCAAGACAGGGATTTTGGATTAGAAAAGTCATTGTATTACACAATTTACCATGCCTCGAGAGAGGGCTTACGATTGTGAAGGGAATAACCCAGAGGATTCATTAAAGCACCTAACTAATAGTTTAATCACTATGAGAGTGGGATTTATTTTAAATTAGGTAGTGAATTATGTTGCGAGAGTGGGTAATTCTTGCTACAGGTCTCTTGGTCCAGGGTTAGGAGAAATAAATATTAATAAATTATAATTATTGTTGTGTAAACTATGGTAAAACAGTATTCCTAAGGAATCTATTTCATTTTTTTATCATGACCTCATTAATCTAGTTTTAATTCTTGAAATTAGTTAATTAATCAATCAATCACATTTTTCACTAGGTCAAGCTGATGGAGTCATAGTTAATAGTAGTCTCTGGATATGTTTAAATGAGTTCAACACTCGGGCCTCATAGGCCTATATTATAGGATACATACACTTGGATTTTATACGTGTAGTAAACATGTATCAAAAAGCCATGACCATATCTAGCCTCAAAGTTCCTCTAACATAATATTCATTTTTGTATTGTTTTTCTTCCATTTTCTTTAACAACAACCTTTATCACCGCCATTTTTATTCAAGATGACTAAAAGGTTGAAATGCAATTATGGAACAAGATAGGTGTGATAACACCTTCCCCACTCGTAATAAGGGACGTCAGCCCAATCTATAAATTAATGCATACCCCACTCATAATAGGACCATTAGGTTCGATCTCTGAATGTATACATACCTTTCTTTATCCTTAGGTGGAGTCAAAATTAGGTTTCTATGTGTTTTCCCACTAATTTAAACACCAACTTCATTTTTTCCTTATTTTAGGTATAAAACTAGGTGGAGACTCTAAGTTGTATCAATTTATCATTTTCTTCTTGCTTTTTTGTTGTTTCCATGATGGTAGGATCCATTGAACTTTTCAGGCTGGGTACAACAAGGGTCTTCTACTCAATCTACCAATTCTATTGAGTCTCTTATTGAAGAAGTACAAGAACTCCAATATTATGAAGACCATAACAACCAAGTCCTTATGTTTCAATCATACACTCTCTAATGAATAAATCATCCAAACTTCTCATGGAAAAAACAATGAGTAGAGGGAAAAGGGTAGGAAATGCAACAACAAGATCAAAAATATTTTTCCAAAGTGGAAGATGAAGTTCTTAGAACATTAAGAACCATTAATAAAGTGAAGAAAGTTGTGTCCTTTGAGGGACAAATTATTAGTAGATCAAATGCCATTATCACTTGCACACTGTGAGGAAGGGAGACTCCCCTCCCAATCCTTATTTAATCCAAAACAATACTTCTGGATAAATGGGTGTTCGTAAAGGTACCTATATTCCACCACAAGGGAAAGTGTAAACTTTTCTATGATATCAAGGTCCTCCAAACCCACATCTCCTCCACCACCACAACCTCCATTTAACTATTAGCGTCTCTACCTCAGAAACCACCACAAATGTCATATCTCCCTTCACATCCACCTTTAGAATATCAACCTCTACTACATCCTTACATCCTTCAAAACCCATCCCACCACCAACAACATCTAAGACCACCACCACCAAAAAATCACAATCTCCCACTTCTCCCTATGAGAAATTCAACATGTTGACTACTTTGAGCATCAACAAATTAGTTGAGCAGAGCAAGAGAAAAAAGAAGCAAGTTAACAAGAGTCATGTTGAAATACTACTTCCAAGAAAGTTTGTTGAGAGTTCCAACAACACTAAAATTTTTGTTGTTCCACCATATCGTGGGATTGTAACACCACACTTATCACATTTTATTGATCTTGTAACACCAAGTGTCTCACTTTCTGCATCAAGAATTCCATTTATTATGACCCAACATCCAAAATCAGCTTCAAGCAAGGACAATGTAGTTGAGCCCTCATTTTTTGATTCTCTAGATGATCCATCCATCAAGAGGAAGCAAAAGCACAATGTTAATATTTTAATATTCTTAAGCAAGTGTAGGTAAATATCACATTGCTTGATGCAATCAAAAAAATTCCATTCTATGCCAAACTCGATAAGTATGCTTTCACCTTCAACATGAACACATTGGGAAGGTTGCCTAAGAGATCAAATTGACAAAGCAAGTAAGCTCCATACTAGACAACTCGTTCCCTAATAAGAAGGGTAATGTAGGGATTCCTCTTATCCTTTACTACATTGATCACCATTTCATTGATCCCTCACTTCTTGACCTAGGCTTTAGTATTAACATTATGCCCTACAATGTGTATGTGGAGTCAGAATTATGAAACTTGAAGTCGGTCAACTACATTCTTCAACTGGTTGATAGATCTATCAAAATACACATGGGTAGGGTAAATGAAATTTTGGTGATGTTGGACGAGGAGGTGTGTGTAGTTCTTCCCTACTGGTTTTATTGTCGTAGACATGGATCCTAAGGATAACATGGATTCCCATCATCTAGGTATACCATTCTTGTTTACAACTAATGTGGGGATCAATTTGTGCACAAACACTTTTACAAACTACTCCTTGAACATAATGATAATGATGTATATTTTCACCCCCAAGGAACAACAAGATTTGATTGGTGAGGAAGATTCCCTATGATTAACCGAAAGAAGGAAAATATGAATAAAAGAATATTGATAGTTTCTTAGGATGATAATCATGTTTTGTAGGCTTTTGAGAGAATCACATGTTTTGAGGAAGGAAACACCATGACTGTGAATGGTTGATGATAAAAGCAGTCTAGCCCAACTAAAGGCAGTAAACCCTACATTTGTGGGAGACAATCCACCATGGCTTGAGTATCTTTTCACACAAAACTACATTTTATTATATCTTTATTTTTAAAATTTCATGAAGAACACATGCACACTATACGAGAAGCTTTTTCTCAACCCACTTGGATCAACATTTGATCTCTCTTCCTCTTGGTGTTTGGCCACAATAGATATTAGGTCAACATCTTATCTTCTAAGCTTCTATCTCATTGTAAGGTTTGTGTAGTTTAAAAGATTATGGTCGTAGAGAGGTAAATCGTTGACTTACTCTGTAACGTCCCCGGATTTTGTCATCTTGAGACTTAGAAGGCCCGAGAGTACAAATCCAAAAACATTAGGAATTGTATTAGAGAGTGATGCGGAAGCATAATATGCATACATGAACATACAACCATAGGCGTACACCATAACATTTCTCAACATTCAACTTGTAATTTATTACAACTAAATGATTACAAAATGATTTAAATTATATATTGAATGAAAATTATATCATCTATGAACATGTATGCTAACTAGGATCTACACATAATAGGTAAAGATGTACAACTTCTCACATCCTGTTCTTTTATCCCATGCTAGCTCTGAACCTAAAATATACGGGAAACAACAAATCAATATAAAGTTGGTACGTGGTTGAAAGATACTATACTATGATGGCATATATAAAATACTTGAAAATGAAGAAAGAAAATGAAACCATTATTTGAGGTAGAAAAACAAGTAAACCCAAGTTATTAATCATATTTCAATGGACATATATTACTATGGTGGACTTAGCACAAACATATATTATTGGGCCCTATACCCACGTACCTTGTACCATTAGGGATCTCCCCGCATACCTTGTACCATTAGGGAGGTGCTATTCAACATTTATACTTTCCCTATCTAATAGGGAGATTAATGAACCATCAATAACTACATTCCATTTTCTTTCCTTAGTGTTCTTATTATTCAAGGAGGAAATGACAATACATATAGATGTACCACCAACAAGATATTCAAATACATGCAAGAAATTACTCATAATTATCATCCAATGAAAACTAGTCTTATACTTATATCCACGTACCTGAGTTTAGAGAATCATAGCTATCCTTGATCATCTAGACAATCTGGTCATCACCTGAGTAATAACAAATATTATTCATCATTAATACAATGTTCAACATTTAACTTGATATTTAGGTCCACACTAGAGTTTAGGGAAAACCTAGATTAAACTGGCTCTAAATGAGTTTCTAATATTTTTATACTGATCAATAACTCATACTGCGGGTTTGGTCCAAATTTCATATATTTCTAATGCATTTACTAATTTCTAGAATTAAAATGAGGTTTAAAGGCATCTAATTAGACATTAATGAGAAAATATCCACTATCGGCCAATAAAACTATGTTCTAAGTTCATATGTGTGTTCCAAACATTTTTAGGGTTTAAAGTACATCTTCTCATAATTTTCCTCCATTAGATATCAGTGATGATATTTATACATCTTTTTTTTGGTGAAATATTTATACATCTTAAAAGAAGCACCATCATGAAACTTAAAAGTCATCCGTTTTATTGTTTCAAAGGTCTGATCTAAGGGTTCTATAATAAAGAGTACATTTTTTTGAATATGTGGATATTTTGTGGGCATTTATTGGCCAAGGGATCTATTTTTAATCATATTCCTAAGATATGGTATATTTTTGCTTATATAAAAGGAATGATCTTATTGGGTATTACTAGTGCCATCGATCCTATGTGCTGGGCTACTGATCTTGTGGCTGAGAGATTGCCACCTCATCTCTTTGTATGGGCCTAGTTTACACGCGGTTTATACTGTGGCACCTCCTGAGCCGAGTGAACTGAATCGTCTAGGGTCGCTAAACCCAGAGAAACATGGACTCTCCCTTGTTCTCATCTTCTGCAATTCCTCCTTCTACAATGATGTTGATGCCTCCATACACAACATCTTCTGCATTGAAGATCAGGAGGTCAAGGAATCCTCCCTGATCTGGACTCCATTGTGGTTAGGTAGGTTAGCACCAGTGATCAATAAGTGTCACCCCGACTTGGTTTCATAGAGCAGGCTGTGGAGGAGTTCACTGTCGTGCATTGGCCTTCGTCGTCGTCTCTATCGCTCTTATGTCCACAAGAATTCCCACACCCGATCGATCTTGTCTTCCCGCTTGGTTGAAAGGGCGTTACCGTGAGAGCATGAACTTCAACGAGAAGTCAAGTTATATCCAGGATGAATCGCACTGCCTCCTCTCTCTCGTGTTCCACCGACCGCCTGCTCGAAACTCTGTCACAGCACCACCGATAAGATCTCCTGCTCTAGAAGCAACCTCATGAGAAGTTTTGAAGGGGTGTGGGGGTTTATCTTTCCTTTCTCAGATTCAGAGTGGTAGGCCTACACCTGCTCTCTGTGACCAAGGGTAACCCGAAAATCATAAGGTGAAGGGCCGACATCAGACATGTGGTGAGGATAGCAGAGTACTCAGACTAAGCTCACCTCTCTAACAACTGCGTTTCCATCTGTAGCCCAAACATCCATCACCAAGGTTAGGGAATTGATTGCATTGATAATGCCTGATCCTAGAACCAAACTTTATACATGACCAAGACAAGATAGATAACCTTCTCTAAACCCTTCTAATGCCGATTGGAGACAGTTGGGAGCAAAAGCTAGCAGACGACTCCCTCCATATCTAGGGTTGGATGATATTAGAAGCAATGGGGGAAAGGAGTAGGAGGTCAAGTCTAATGTCTCTCTCAGCTCCCCTTCATATTTCACAAGCTAGGGTTTGTTTTGCGAGTCACATATCTAGTAATCATCCCAGCTTCATCGGATCTAGGGGACACCTCAATGATGTGTTGTTCCTCCATTTTCAGAGGTGAGGATGACCATGTAGCATTGGACCTAGCAGTAAGGTGCCAGACAGCCCATTAAGGAAATTGGGTGCATGATAGGGTAATTGGATCAAACTAATATATGATACCATGATCATTTAAATGAAGTTTCATAACTTACACACTTGTATCTTCTGGCACAAAAATCCAATTCATCTGAAATTTGAACCATGGTTTCATCATCACCTAAACCCTCTTATTAATAAGTTTAAAACTAGAAATATACCATGTGGTTATCTAATTTAATTCCTCAAGTAACCTCATAAATAAGTGTATAGAACTTGAACAAAGTTCAATTAATCCTCAAATCTTGATCAAATAAACCTCAAAAGACTTTGTATGATCCTCATAACTGTAGGGTGCATCATTTGAACCCCTTGAGCTTGTTACAACTACTCAATGGACCTCTTGGCCTCATAAGTACACAAATCATTTAACCAAACACATTCATCATATTTGAAAACAATTAATGTTCTACTCACTAATTTCTAGTTTCACCATTTGGGTTCGTCAATTGACCAAAGAGTCAATAATTGAATAACCAATTCTGCTATTTGGTATCAATCATCTAAATGACACATATGCTCTTAATATAATATATTGGTTATGAAAACCCTAAAATCCAAGGTTATCACATTCACCCCACCTTATATGGAATTTCATCCTTGAAATTCAACTAAAATAATACTCACAATGAAATAAAGGAATTCTATATGCCTCTAGGCCACCAATTCTAAGTGCCAAGGATATTTTATTCTAGATTCATCCTAAGTTGTCATTTTAAGATAGTTAAGCATGTAGGGTGCACCCACCCCACCTTATACAGGTGGAAGCCTCGTTTAAGAAAAATTGTAGCATCACTTAGTGTCTTATTCATCACATGACATTATTGTAATTTAGGATTTACATCCTCATAGTCTCTTAAGGATAAGGGTTTTCGTGAAGGTCATTTGTGAAGGATCAAAGCCCTTCAAAAATATTGACTTTTTGTGAAGGATAGTCCTACACAAAAGAACCAGTTTCCCTCAACCGAGTTCTTTATGAAAAAGGCAATTACTGAAGGTCTAAAATCCTTCTACAATGTAAAAATTCCTTCACTAACGTTCCCACCAAATTTTCCCGCCCCACTAATTGGTAATTAAGATTTCCCATTGAAACGGTTTCCACACATCATTTCCTCTCCTTCCGCTCCCCCACCCCAGTGTTGCGACCGGTGCCCCCAACGCAATAGTGGCACCCGGCAACCACGGCCCAGCGGAAACCACAGCCGCTGGCGTGAAGAGGAGCCCCCGTCCAGCGGAAGCAACATTCGTCGGCGTGGACCCCCCATCCCAACGAAAGCGACGGCTGCGGCGTGAGCTCACCCTGCTCATGAAGAGGACCCCCCGTCCCAGCGGAAGCAACGTCCGGCTTGCCCCCTTCGACTTCGACTGTGAGGTAGGTCTAATGTTGGTTTTGGATCCTGACAACTCATCGCTGCATTTATCACTGCAAAAAATTTATCTGAATGAAAACTAAAAACGGAAGTGCTTAACACTATGACATTCAACAAATTGTTCATGCTGCGAATAGGGTTGCTATCAGTGGCCACTACATACTCACTGGAAAATGATCCCAAACGTTCTTGACTAATCAGAATACCGGCTGAAATTAGGATTATAAGGGGCCATTTGGGAGGTAAACTTGGGAATACATCTGCAGTTGTGAAGAGAGGCAATCGAGATTGCCACAGTTAACAATGGCATCAGTTACCAGTATTTGGTTTGGATAACACCGTCGTTCCCAACTCATCAGGGAAAATTGGGCCATTCAAGAGCCTTCCGTGTTGATCCGTCTGTTTATAGGTATTGTTGCCATGGCGAGAGATCAAGGACAACCAGAAGTATGTCACCTTGCTGTACCAGTCACTGCAATCTTGCTCCTAGGCATAAGCCCGACGACGGTGGGTGGTGTCACACAGAGAAGTTACCTGAGAAAACAGATCTGGTTGAAGAGAGGCCTGCTGCTCTGGAGACGATGGTGCATTTGAACACACTGTCTTCATTTCGCAAGGATGGGGAACTGATCAGAGCACGTCCGGGAGGAGGAGGACAGAGAAAGGGAATCGCCAGGAGAGAGGAGACATATAGATTTTTCCAAGCACGTTGGATTGCCAATTATTGTTATCTATTATATATTAATCATATCTATTTTAATGAGAGGATCATCTATTAACACTAGATACAAGATCAAACAGAACATTTCTTTTCATGCTCTAGTATCCTTCATGTTCCTTGTATTGTTTAGCTTCTTATCTTTATATATCTGTATAAGTTATAATCAATTGAAATAATATTCGATAGTATGTATGGATATTTCAATCATTTTAATTGCTCTATATCAAAAAAGATATCCCATAAAATTTTTACATAGATGTTATTAAGTAATAATATTATAACAGGCAAAGTGATGATTATTTTATCTTACAATCTTACGTCTATATCTCTTATACATAAACATTCACCTTAGAAAAATTCGTAAAACCTCTTTCACAGAAGTGCAGGTGAAAGTTTGGATTGTTAATCATTTCTTTGATTGTTTTGTAATAACATTAAAGAAGATATTATATATATATAAAAAATTATATTGTGCCTCATCCATCTAGTAATTCTGACTCCGCCACTAGATTATACCAGGCAGAAGATGTATGCTATCAGTGGGAGTGTGGTGCCGGCGATTAATAGTCGGGGGACTCAGTACGACGGAAACATGGTCATTGAGTATATAATAGAAAAAGTAGTAACTTGTTGTCTGGATCACATGGTGCTTCCCGTAGGGTGATTCAACTGTCAATTGAAGAGGCTCAGTGTCCACATTCAGCAGTTGGCTATCAGGGTGGCTAAAATATATAGTAGATAGCTAGACAACGGTGCATATGGCTAGAGCCGTAGAAGGGTAGTAAGGATGGTAGATCTCAAAAATGCAATAAGACTGTGGGTACCATCCAACAGAGAAGGTCAAAGAGAGTGAGGAGAACACCATTCATGTGCTAGGATAGTCGGTTATTAAAAAGTCTCATTCACCAGGCATAACTTCTTAATCTAGATATGGGAAGACAATTACGAAAAGATTAATTTCCTAGCCTAGATTATAGAAACCAATTTAAGTGCAGCTTTTAAGATCCTCTATAGAAGACATATGATCCTTCCTTCAAAATATTACACGAAGTTTTTAGGAAAAAATTGAAAACCTTATGCTTGCATGTGCTTCTAAGTTCTAATAGATGAGGTTGCAGTTCTGTACCAAGAAGAGTATTTTTACCCAGTGCCACTCCTGAAATTAAAAAATTATGATATCAGTGTATTTGATGCTAAATTTTATTGTTAGTTTTTGCTATTTATACTTTGATGTAGGCCGAATAAAAGTATTTATCTGGAGGTTGTGCTTCACATACCTGTCCCACACTCATCGCCGTCCAATGTTGATTTCAGAAGAAGCATCAACGAAATGAGGCGTGAAGGATAGAATACTACTTACTTGGGCCACACTCATAATGAAAAGAACATTCACATATCATAGGAAGGAATTGCATAGTGCGAACCAAATTACACTGTCTGGCTTAGTCATCGCTCCAGCAGACCAATCACCGTCATCCTACCATCATCCTCCTCATCCCTCTACCAACATGAATTGAAACAGAACTTCTTCTGAGGTGAATGCTTCTTCGATTGCAGACACGGCTCCTTGCACTTCCGCTTGATTTTCATTGGAAATAAAGAAGTGAGAGGTGAACATGGTAGGCTAAAAAGGGTTGAGAACAGAACCACAATTTTGAAATATTATGTTTCCAAATATAAAAGGATGGTAACAATGATTAGATAGACTTCAGTTTTCTAGTCAGCATTATCCCCCACGATCTCCGGTCAGTCAATCATGGTTGGGGATTGGTATGCTGAAGGTTGGTGTTAGTTTAGGAGTAGGATGGAGAGTCACTGGAAAGAGGGGATGGCAGTTTCATAAGGTGGCATTTGTGGGATTTAGAGCAGTTGTTAATTCAAAGACATCCATTTTTTAAGAGAAATTGCCGGAAGTGGTGGGGTATTTGAATTTCTATTCAAGGGAGACATAGTTGAGTAGTGGGAAAATGATTTATTAGATAAGAGAAAATATGTTATTGTATGAAGATTTATAGGAACCGATTTATTCAAAACAGAGCAAGGACAGCAGTTTGAAAGATTGACGCAAGTGGTGGGAGATTTGAATTTGGAGTTGTTTATCTTGTAACAAATATTGTATCTTAGAATCTCCCTTCATTACTTTCTATTGAAAGACCTCTTTTAGCATTCTGCATATCTAACAACAACATTAAATGATTGTAAAATATCCTCCTTCGTTACTAAGTACAAAAATATCTCTCTCTCTCTCTCTCTCTCTCTCTCTCTCTCTCTCTCTCTCTCTCTATATATATATATATATATATATATATATATATATATATATATATATATATATATATGGTTGAGTTTTACTGCTTGTTGCTGCTGTTACATATTTCTAGATATGTCTCCTTGCTCTGGGGCTCTGTGTTTTTCTATGTTGCCTTATGGTTTTGTCGCTTAATGCTCCCCTCTCACTTAGAGTGATGGTTGAGCTTCTCTCCTGAGTTTTTGAGGTTGATCTGCTATGAAGTTTTCTGCATAATCTGAAGATTCGTCAGTCTTGTTGGTTCTCCTGTTGCTGCCTCGTGCTGCTTCAAAACCAATTCAGTGGTTTGAGGCACGACTCATTCTATAGGTTTAATTTGATGTGGTTATGAATATAATGGGAACATCAAAATCCCTCTGAGATGTAATGTTTGTGAATCACGTATCCTTGTGGAAATTTTATAAAAAAACTTTACATAGGTATCTCTCCTTCTCGCAAAGCTTAACAGACTAATTACATGGTTCATGTGTCCATCTCCTTGTGAAGAAATATTTCATGAGCAAGCTTATCTCTGAACCTATCTTAGGATTCTATGTTAAAAAAGCTACATAATATACAATAATGTGCCCGGAGAAGAGTTGAATTGTCTTCTTTTCCAAGATGGAATAGTCGCCAGGCATTCACGACTATGAAGTTCAATGAAGAAATTCTCATGTGCATGACTTGGAGTTATTGTGCCTCTTTGTAGTAAAATTTATTATCTAGTACACAATAGACTGATCCATAGATTTAGATGGCCTAAAATAATCTCTCTATGCTTAAGGTGAAGTTATCCCATTGATACATATAAGGTGTTGAGTTGAAGATTAGATGAGATCAAACTAGTTAAGATGGAATACATGGAGAGCTACTTAAGATGGATGGTTAAGAGAAGAGGAGGGAAGATGTAGATGTAGAGAAGTAAGAAAAAGAGTAGACATAGGGAGGGCAATATTCTGCTACCTTTATCTCGAAAAGCAAGAAGAAAAGTAGGGGAGGAGTGGTAAGATAAGCAGAAGGAGACACATGAAAAACCAACATTAAATAAGAGAAGGGAGATGAGAAGAAGATATGGAGTAGGAAAAAGAGGAGGCGAAGGAACATTTTTGCAGCTACTGGAGCTTAACTAACTAATATTGATAGGGCAAGAGCAGTGTAGAACATGAGGTAGGGATTTGGGTAAGGTTTGGTTTTTTTTCATATGCTTAAGCTTAAGTGGGTAGGGATGGTGTGTGTTGGATGTGTCCATGGAGTGTCCAAGTCGTGTCCAACACTTCAATATTTTTTTTAAAAAGTGGACATGTCATAGGCATGTCCGCCACGTGTCTAGGCATGTCCAAGGTGTCTCCATGTTGGACACGCATTGGACACAGACACGGCAGCCTCCGGGAAGTGTCTGTGCTTCCTAGATCCACATGTATGAAATTATTCTGGGGCAGTTGAAACACACTTGACACAGACTGGTTTCTGTTGGCTTTTGAAAACATTTTTCCATGAGTCACTCAATTGTTTGAGCTCCCTAAACTTTGCTTTTATAGACAATCTATGAATCAATGATACTACAATCTAAACTTTTATCTTTTATTTTTCTCTTGTTTAGTTTTGGTTTTTAGTTGTAATGTGATCGTTAACTTCTTGTGTATTTGTATGCAGATGGATTTCTTACGGGATAGAAATTGGATGTATATTGCTAATAGGATACAAAGTGAAGTATTCCAGTCTGGTTTACAAAAGTTCATTGAATTTGAACGTACCCATCAAATACCACCCAGACCGGGAAATTTAATTTTCCCTTGTAAAACATCTTCGAATAGATACATTAAATCAGAGGATGACGTATTCTTACATGTTTTACAAAAAGGATTTGTCCGCAGCTATGATGTCTGGACATATCATGGGGAGATGATTGGGAGGAATACAATAAGTGCAACATCTACTAGGCCTGCATCTAGAAGTATGCATCAAATGTTGGGAGATATATTCGGAATGGGTGATACAAGTCATGCCAGTGAGTTTGAACTCGAGGAGGAGCCTGCAAATCTTAACGCCCAACGCTTTTTCAAGCTTCTCAAAGAAGTTGATCAACCACTGTATGAAGGTTGTAAAACTCACTCCAAGTTGTCCTTTCTAATGCCTCTGTTATATCTGAAGGAGGAGTCTGGATGGTCAAATAATTCTTTTACAAAGTTGCTGAATTTGATAATCTCAGCCTTTCCAAAAGAAGGTAGTCTGTTTCCTGAGACTTATTATGAAGCAAATAAAGTTGTAAAAGACCTTGGCCTCAGAAAAGTTAAAATTGATGTCTGTCGAAATGAATGCATGCTCTTTCGTAAAGGTTCATCAAAGAAAGACACATCTGATACTTGTGGTGAGTCTAGATGGAATGAAAAGACATATAGAACAAAAGGCAAGAAGGTAGCTGAAAAGGTGATGTATCACTTTCCTATTATCCCTCGTCTGGAGAGACTTTACATGTGCCCTTCAGTTGCAAAAGCTATGATGTGGCCATTTAAAGAAAAAGGAAATGATGGTCGTATTCATCATCCCTCTGACACAGAAGAATGGATCTCAATAGATAGAGAATTTCCAGACTTTTCTGTTGAACCATGAAATGTCAGACTTGCTCTAGCTACAGACGGATTCAATCCGTTTGGACTTATGAGTGCTTCAAATAGCACATGGCATGTACTATTAACCCCTCTAGATCTCCCGCCTTGGCTTCTTCTAAAGGAGCCATACATAATGATGTCTTTGCTGATCCCAAGTCCTCATATGGTTGTGAATGATATTGATGTTTACTTAGAGCCATTAATTGATGAGCTTCAAAAACTTTGGGGGTAGGGAGTTAAAGTATATGATGCTTATAGTAAGAAAAACTTCACTATGCGGGCAATGATCTTATGGACCATAAATGATTTTCCAGCTTATGGTGACCTTTCTGGTTGGAGCACCAAAGGGAAAAAGGATTTAGGTTTCCCATCTTGTAATGTAGACACCTTATCCAAGTGGCTTCAATTTGGCAAGAAACAATGTTATGGTTTCCATCGACGTTTCTTGAAAAACAATCATATTTATAGGCGTGATAAAAAAAGTTTCAATGGAGAACAAGATTTCCGTCAATCGCCTAGGCGTTGGTCAGGTGATGATATACTACAAAAATTTCAGGGTTGCACAAACATCACATTCGGAAAAACAAATAAACATAAAATCTCTACAAATGGACATCAGCCATTGCCGCCTGGATGGAATAAAATAAGCATTTTTTTTCGACTCCCGTATTGGAAATATTTGTTGCTGAGACATAATTTGGATGTAATGCACATAGAAAAAAATGTCTGTGAGAACATATTGAACACTTTGTTGGGCGACTCAAAGAAAAGTAAGGACAACTTACAAGCTCGTCAAGATCTAAAACAATGGGGTATCTGAAGGGATTTGTGGCCAGTCGATTCAGGGAGCCATTATTACTTACCTCCAGCATCTTTCACAATGAGTAGTATGGAGAAAGAGAAGTTTCTATCTGTTTTACAAACATTGAAGGTTCCTGATGGATATTCTTCTAACATATCTAGGTGTGTCAACATGAGAGAGAAAAAACTATTGGCATTGAAGAGCCATGATTGTCATGTTTTAATGCAACAACTTCTTCTTGTTGCCTTGCGGAACTGCATAAGCCTAGATGTTTATAAACCTATTGCAAGCCTATGTTTATTTTTCAATAAACTTTGCTCAGATGCTATTGATGTAGAATAATTTAAGAAGCTTGAAGAAGACATTGTTGTCACACTATGCCAGTTAGAGATTGTATTTCCTCCAACATTCTTTACCATTATGATGCATTTGACTATCCATTTAGCTTATGAAGCAAGAGTTGTCAGTTCTGTATGGTATAGGTGGATGTACCCCATTGAGAGGTACTTGAAGAAACTCAAGAATTATGTCAGAAATAAAGCTCAGCCTATCGGTTCTATTGCTAGAGGCTATTTGGCAGAAGAATGTTTGACATTTTGTGCTAGATATCTACCTGATTTTGACACAAAATTCACTCGTACTCCTCGTAATGTTGATGACTCTCCTATTAGAGTGGGAGTACTGAAACACTTTGATGTGAAAACTTTAGAACAAGCCCATCGAAATGTACTATTTAATACTGACATGTTTTTATGATTACAGAAGGTAATCAAATTTATTTTCAATGTTAAATTGTTTCTAATATAGACTAACCATAACTTTTGAATTTTTCCAATAACCAGTGAACACATGATAAAGCTTCAAGAGGCTGAACCAAATATCACACTACGTGCTTTAGAAAAAAACACGCAACACAGTTTGCTAGGTGGTTGAGAGAGCATGTAAGTAATTTATAAAATTAATCAAAATTTTATTTTGAAAGAGTATTTCATCCCTTCTTATTTTTATGTTGATAAATTAGGTAATACGTATGCGAATTGATCATCTAAAGGATGTTAGTGAGGAGTTGAGATGGATATCGCAGGGTCCTTCTATAGATGGAATGTCATATGAAGGCTATTCAGTAAATGGATACCGATTCTGCTCAAAACATGTTGAAAGTACTTCTACTACACAAAATAGTGGGGTCTACTTGGTGGAAGATACATCTAGTTATGCAAGTGGGAGGGATAAAAATCCTATTACGGCTACAATTACATATTATGGACAATTGGAGGAGGTCATTGAGCTATGTTATGGTCCAGACATAAAAATACCATTGTTTCGGTGTGCTTGGTTTGATGAAAGTTCTTCCAACGGTTTGCGCATTGACAAATATGGTTTCACACAGCTCAATTTCTCAAGGAGACACAATCAAGATGAGCCATTCACTCTTGCATCACAAGCAATGCAATGCTTTTATGTAAAAGATCCTGATGATGATAATTGGTTCACTATTTTGAAACTTCCACCTCGAAATTATTTTGAAGTACCTATCGTTGAGGATTATATGAGTGGGACACAAGTTCATAGTGGTAACAACCACACAAGTGATGATATCTCCTGGTCAAGGAATGATATGCATGGATCATTTGTTGCTAGGGAGCCCGAGGAATAAAGTTGTTTTGATTAGTTGTTGCAAACCTTAGTGAATGATCGTGCTTGTAATATTTTTCTTTGTGGATTGTTATGTTTTGGTGCAAGGATATTGCCTTGTCATTTGTCCCTTTTTTATGTTATGTAGGATGAGGAATATTTTGTGTTGATGTAATATCTTTCTTTGTGGATTATTATGTATTGGTGCAAAGATATTGCATTGTCATTTGTCCCTTTTTATTTTGTGGATTATTATGTGCTTACAATGTTGTACATTTATTCCATAAACTGCTGGACTAACCTCTTATGCATTGCTATAATTGTTATGTTTTCATCTTATGTAGGATGAGGAACACAAGGTCAACTATGAGAGCTTCTACAACCCCACCACAACCCACTACGACTTCACCTACAGTCTCCTCTCCTTCAACTGAAGTAGGAGATGAGCATGAGGAACTTGAGGATGAACATGACCATCATAGATATGGAAGGGGCCCTGCAAGTGAGGTTAATCTAATTCCAAAACCAGGAGAGCAGCGACACAAGGTGGAATGGAATGCAATAGGTAATGCAGTTGGAAAGAACAGTATAAAGTTGAACAATTACTGTGGCATATTAGCTAGAAAACCACAAATATGGAGTTTAGATCTACAATGGAGAGAGAAACCACAACTAGCATTTGAAGATAGAAAATCATGCATTGAGGTACTTAAGTAATTACAAAATTTCTTTTAGTCTAGACTTAGTGTATATTTTAAGACTTTTTATTGTTTTTAACATCTCCAAATATTTTCCAGAAATTCTTTGATTTGGGAGATCATCCAAATGCATGGAACTATGTAGATTCTCACATTCACAAAGCTTTACAAAGTTGGAAGTCACGGGTTAAGAAAGATTACTATCTAAAGTATAAGGATAATCCAGATTTGATGAGGAAAAAGGTTGAGCAGAATGCATCATTAGATATTCATCAGTTTGACAATCTTGTTAAACAATGGTCTTCTGAAAAGTCTCAGGTAATATCAAATTAATATATAATCATTTATCTTTCATGTATAGTGTTTAGTAAGTAAATTTTTTTTGTATAGAAAATTGCTGCCACAAATAAGGTTAATAGGTCAAAAAAACAAATGCATCATACTACAGGATCCAAACCATGGAGTTGTTATAGGGAGGAAATGGTATCACCTTTCACTTTGTATTTATTTCCAATGAGTTCTAAATAAGAAATTGTTTAGCTAGTATTCATAATCCTATAATTTGATTTATGAAAGAAAACTGCGGAAGGGGATCCAACTCAAAAATAATTTTTGAAGAAAGTTTATGAGAACAACCCGTTGGTGGTAATTTATTCAATATTTTAATCAATAATATATTAAATTTTCAAATAAAACTTGTCTAGTTTGTACATTGACTTTGTTCAAATAATGGCAGGATGAGATAACTGATATTGTTGAAAATGAAGTTACAAATGGTGAAGTAACTGATCCAACACAAATCGATGAGGTGACATGTCGTGCCTTCTTGCGTGTAGTCAACCTAGTAAAAAAGAATAGGGTTCGTGGTATTGGACTCGGACATGCCGTGGAAGGGAATACTGGGAAAGCTGCCAAAATTCGGTATGAAATGTTATTGCGAGAAAGTATTGCAAAAGATGTAAGTAATTTAACAAATTTGTAAGTATCATATGATATTGTCATTATTGTCTTCTAAAAGTATATTTCATTGCAGGATAAATTAAAAGAGGTTACCCAAGAAATGAAAAATATGCAAAAATCTTGGTCCCAATTTATAACATGGGTGCAACAAAATCAGGTTGTTTGATGGCAACAATTGAGTATCAGATTAAACTTATTGATATAATATTGCAACATAAATAAAATTTGTTTTATTCTCTTCTATATTTTCAATAGGCGGAATCAGCTAGAACTACACAGTTTGGCCCAACGAGTGTGTTTCCAAATCTGCCCCCTTCTGGAGTATTTCAATCTTTTGTTGGTACAACATCGTCAAATTTTAGAGCACAGGTACATATTCACAAATTTAAAGAATTTTAAATTTTTATAAATAACAGAAGTTGAAAATGAGAATCTTGCTATAAAGGCTCAAATGTTTTCAAACGAGGCTTCTCCTGGTGTGTTTTCTACTCAAGCTACCTCAAATGGTATCAATGGGCCAGGTCTTACATTTCAATCACATGTATGACATTACATACATTTTTTATAATGGCTTATCTGAAATAAACTCCTTCTCATGCTATCAATTTTTTTTGAAGCCACATTTTTTTCAAAATGGGCCTCCGACTGTTTTGTTTCCCGCTCAAGGTGGTGTGAGTGGATCCCAGGTATAAATATAAAATATATATTACTGATATTTTCCTATTCATGTTCAACTTTATTGAAAAGTTAAATTCTTTTCAAGCAGCAATATTTCCCAAATGGTCATCCTATTGGTGTGTTTCCCGCTCACGGTGGTACAAGTGGATCACAGGTATTTATATAAATATATTATCAAATGTGTGGTTATTTATGATCATCTTAAATTGAAATTTTAAATTCTTTGTCAGCATCAATATTTTCCAACTTCAACTTGTACTGGTGCGTTTCCGGCTCATGGTGGTACAAGTGGAGAAAATCATGCAAGGGATACTGTAACGGAAGACGTTCATAATGCTTGAAGAATTGTTATGAAGCCTCACAATTCCATGGATATAGATAGTATTTAGAAAATGTGTTTGAGATCCATAGGACATTAGATCATATGTTCCACCTTGTAGTTAACCATTGTCAATCTATCAGAATACTCATTCATCTCATTCTTTGTATTCTTCTTCTTTATCATATACTAAACTTTTCTTCTTACCATTCTTTTTTTTTACTTACTCACATAGTTCGTTCTTAGTTTTTCATATTATTTGATATTTTCTTGACATTTTAATTGATGTTTATCAACATGTGAAACTTCCATGGATTCCATGAGATCCACATTTTAAATTTGTTTTCTAGATGTTCTTTCCATGTAATTGCTACTGCTATCATGACATGATATAGAAGAGAAGACTTGTGTGTGTAGTAGCTGCCATATGGAATTGGTCCCTATGGGAGCACCTGGCTGCCTATACAACCTCCTAGTTCAATACGTTTTCTTTTACTATGACACATAGGTGTGCAACTGCTAATCCTACTTTGAGCACATACAGAGTAAGTTTTTCCACTTTCAAATAATGTTAAAACAATTCTATATATCTATATAGCTGATGTTGTAATTAAGTTTTCATTTTCTTTTCACAGGTCGGCCCAATCAAATTTACTATAAATGTACTTGCCAAGCTTAAAATTGGGTTCAATATGGACCGTCTTGGAGCTGTATCTGTTGATTCAGTGACTGTAAGTTCTGGTGCATTTTTAGATTGTGTAATGCACCTATGTCGTGATTCATGAGTCATTTATAGAAAAATAGTGTTTCCTTTTCCTGGTTTGACCTTTGAACCATATTGCATCAATATTATATTTACATTGTACATTCCTACAATGTTTGCACTATCTGTATTTTACCTTTTTTGTGTTTTTCTTTTGACAAACAGTCTGACCACGATTCGTAAATCAGTTGACATGTCTAATCTTTTTTGTTCTCAATTTTATTTTCTTGCTTTCTCGTATATAAACTTTGGTAATTGATTTCCAATGTTCGTGTCTTTTCCGCTCTTGGCAACCAGGCTCTTTTATAAAGAATCAACTTGTATCTCATATTACTCTTGGGATCGCCTTGCGCTGTGTGCTTGATGCATTGAGGAAGTCAGTGGACTCAAAGGTGGTCTAATGTTCACTGCTATCTATCAGCTATTTCTTTTTTCTTGTGACTATTTTGTTTTATATGTAATGTATATTGGGTTTTTGAATGCAGATGTTCTTATTTGGTGCCAAAGCATTGGAGCAATTCATGGATCGTCTGATTGAGTGGCCTCAGTACTGTAATCACATTGTTCAGATATCTCATTTGCGTAGTACACATGCTGATCTTGTTTCTTTCATTGAGCGAGCACTTGCAAGGATTTCTTTAAGTCAAGCAGACTTTAATGGCATAACTAATACACACATTGACCAGCTGCAAAGTTCTGCACCTGCTTTTGCAGATAATGTTGAGGTAGCCTTAAGTGGGTGGCTGTTGTTTGCAACTTGCTATTAAAGTCCACATTTTTTTCTTTTCAACTAAGATTTCTTTGCCACAGTTGATGATACAAATATTCATTTTGTAATTGGTTATCTGCTCTATAATTGCAGCAGATTTCTGTATTAATTATGTATATTGCAACAGATTTCTGTTTCTATAATTGCAGATTTTTGTTTCTATAATTGCAGCTCAATGAAATATGTATATTGCAGCAGATTTCTGTTATTAATTGCAGATCAATAAAATGTCTGTGGGAACATCTTGAACAAATGTTATTAATTATGTATATTGCAGCAGGTTTCTGTTTCTATAATTGCAGATTTCTGTTTCTATAATTGCAGCTCAATGAAATATGTATATTGCAGGTATTATTGAGGTCTGATTTGATTAAATCAAGTTCAGAGGAGTGCTCGTTGTTGAAAAATCTTGGCAGTTGGCTTGGAAAATTTATAATTGGTAGGAATCAAGCATTAAGGGCTCGAGAAATAGACCCCAAAGTCTTGATCATAGAGGTACATATTGTTTGCATCACTTGTATATTAATCTAATTAGGAAACCACCTCAGTGTCATTTGTGAGGATTTTTTTAGCACCCACAGTAATCTTCCATGGAGTTTTAGCGCCCACAGTAATCTTCCATGCAGTTTTGCATCACTATTCTGGCTTTGTGGTTGGCTTTAGTTTTCTTCTGTCCCGGTTTCTGCCTTTTCTGCATATGCGTATAGCTACTGCTGCTCAGCTGGGTTTTGGTTCTGATGTACTGGCTCAGTTTTTTGGCTCGTCTCCCCTATGATGTGCTGGTTGTTGAAGTGTCTTTCTTCTGGATGTCCTTTACATGCCTTCTGTTGTGTGTTGATGTTGGTTGTTTATGGCCTCTGTTGTTGGTGTGGAATCCTAATCCAAGACATGTCCCATTTGGATTTGGATTCCCGATGCTAGTTGGAGTTGATTTTCGTTGCTTTATAGCTTCTACAGATTTGGGTTCTGCCTTCTTTCTTTTTGGCTTTGTGGTTGGCTTTAGGTTTCATCTGTCATGGGTTCTGCTTTTTCTACATATACGTTTAGTTGTTGCTGCTCAGTTGGGTTTTTGGTTCTGATGTTCTGGCTCTATTTATGGCTCGTCTTCCCTGAGCTGTGTTGGCTGTTGAAGTGCTTTTCTGCTGTGCCATTCTTTATCTCTTGTTACCTCTTACTGTTTATATTTTGAGATATATGATGTATTTTACACAGGTCATCTTAAAACTTATGCTTAAATTTGGGCAAGGTCGTTCCCCAGATTCTCCTCTTGGTCTTGAGTACGACAACTTGTAGTTCTTAATGCTGGAGTTTTATTGTATACCCAATGAAGAAGGTAGCTATTGCACTTTCCTGTTGGTTCATATGGTGGTTTTCTTCTCCTCGACATGTTTTCATGATATACTTATGAAGTGTAATTGTCTTACAGGGGATCCTTCTTTTGGCCCGTTTTTAAGACTTCCGACTGATTGCCAAGAACTGAGCCTTTGTTGCTTGTATTACTTCTCATGCTTGACTGTGGAGTTACTGGAAGCATTGGCCAATTGTTGTCTCAGTGAGTCTGTGAACTTGTTTGGTTGTTGTATATTGGCAAAGAACAAAGATTTATTAGTTTGTCTTGATAAATTTCTGTATCTGTAGGTCTAAAATTGATCATATTTTCTCCTTTCTCTAGCTCATGTTCTTCTACTTATATTTCTTCCAGGGTCTAAACCCGTATCTTTAAGGGCTGTGGATGCATTGAGGTCAGCATATAAAGCAGGGCGTATCAAGATTGCAGAATTTATCAGTTTTTTAGTCACTATAGTCACGAAATCAGACCCACAAGATGGTATATATTGCTCGTAAGCATAATGGTAATCTCATTCATCCCCTGTAATAGATGTTTCCTGTGAATGATGCTTCAAAATGTCTCGAGGACCCTATACATGATGAATCAATAATGGAGATAGATGATAATAAAGGTCAGTTTCTTTTATTGCTTTGAGCTATAGTGGTGTTGTGATGTTCTTTGCAGCTCTTCATAGATTGTTCAGCCTACTGAATTGCTATTGATAATCTTCCATTGGTTGACATGTTTCTAATAATATTTGTTACAGAACCGGAAAAGTTATTCTCATCTACCTCAAAGCAACAAAGTATCTGTAGTTAAGACGGCACCAGCTAGAGCCAGTGGCAGAGGGAGAGGGAGGGGCAGAGATGTTCATGTTCTACCAAAAGATACCACAGCTGAAGCCAGCCTTAATAAAGAGAAAGATTTAACACCTCAAGTTATATTGAAAACCTTTTCTACTCAATAGTAGTGGAGCATGAACTCTATGTTGGACAAGGCCTGATGTCCAAGCTTCCTCTCAACATTATCAAAGTTGGTCATTGGCTAAATGAGTGATAAAGTCAAAATGTTGATATATACTTACATTGAAATTTGTATCGATTAAGGGGAAAAGGTCGATGTCCTCCCCTATGTAATGAACAATTTTTCTATGTGAAATAAAGAGGAATGTTTCAAAAGAGTGATTTGTTTTGGTTGTTGTGTCTTATTAACTAAATTAGTTTATTAAAATATTCTTTGTGCCTGATAGAAGCCACAAAAATATTACTTAATGAAAAATAAGAAAGTTAAAACATCATTGACAAATAGGAAAACATAGATTACAATTGTAATTCATGATAAAATAAGTATATTTATGAAGGACCTAGAACTTCATTGGAAGTTGTGAAATTAGCCTTCACAAATGTATTTGGGAGGACTGGGAATTGTTTTTGTGAAGGTCAAATAATCCTTCAATAAATGTATTTGTGAAGGCCCTAGAACCTCGTTGAAAGTTGTGAAATTAGCCTTCAAAAATGTATTTGGGAGGCCTGGGAAGTTTTTTTGTGAAGGTCAAATAGTCCTTCAAAATAGTATTTGTGAAGGCTAGAGTCTCTCATCAAAGTATTTGTGAAGAGGCTTTTAGAGTAGGACTTTTTGTGAAGAAATGGCCTTCAACCGAATTTTTTATTGAAGGAATTAATGTACATTTGTGAAGGAATCATCCTTCACAAATAGCCAATTTTCTTGTAGTGGAGCAAAAGCTAGCAGACGACTCCCTCCATATCTAGGGTTGGATGCTATTAGAAGAAATGGGGGGGAGGAGTAGGAGGTCAAGTCTAATGTCTCTCTCAGCTCCCCTTCATATTTCACAAGCTAGGGTTTGTTTTGCGAGTCACATATCTAGTAATCATCCCAGCTTCATCGGATCTAGGGGACACCTCAATGATGTGTTGTTCCTCCATTTTCAGAGGTGAGGATGACCAGGTAGCATTGGACCTATCAGTAAGGTGCCAGACAGCCCACCAAGGAAATTGGGTGCATGATAAGGTAATTGGATCAAACTAATATATGATACCATGATCATTTAAATGAAGTTTCATAACTTACACACTTGTATCTTCTGGCACAAAAATCCAATTCATCTGAAATTTGAACCATGGTTTCATCATCACCTAAACCCTCTTATTAACAAGTTTAAAACTAGAAATATACCATGTGGTTATCTAATTTAATTCCTCAAGTAACCTCATAAATAAGTGTATAGAACTTGAACAAAGTTCAATTAATCCTCAAATCTTGATCAAATAAACCTCAAAAGACTTTGTATGATCCTCATAACTGTAGGGTGCATCATTTGAACCCCTTGAGCTTGTTACAACTACTCAATGGACCTCTTGGCCTCATAAGTACACAAATCATTTAACCAAACACATTCATCATATTTGAAAACAATTAATGTTCTAATCACTAATTGCCAGTTTCACCATTTGGGTTCGTCAATTGACCAAAGAGTCAATAATTGAATAACCAATTCTGCTATTTGGTATCAATCATCTAAATGACACATATGCTCTTAATATAATATATTGGTTATGAAAACCCTAAAATCCAAGGTTATCACATTCACCCCACCTTATATTGAATTTCATCCTTGAAATTCAACTAAAATAATACTCACAATGAAATAAAGGAATTCTATATGCCTCTAGGCCATCAATTCTAAGTGCCAAGGATACTTTATTCTAGATTCATCCTAAGTTGTCATTTTAAGATAGTTAAGCATGTAGGGTGCACCCACCCCACCTTATACAGGTGGAAGCCTCGTTTAAAAAAAATTGTAGCATCACTTAGTGTCTTATTCATCACATGACATTATTGTAATTTACGATTTACATCCTCATAGTCTCTTAAGGATAAGGGTTTTATTTATACATATGAAGTTAATAAGGTACTACTCAAGGTTTCAAATTTCACCCTACTAACATAAAGTGATGTGAAGGTTTCATGCAAATTAGTTATTGGAATTATCAGACTTAACATCTTTAATGTGGTTTATGATCAACATCATATTAGGATTTTAGCATTAAATGTGATTGATCTTCATTACACATTATGGTTTTCATTACAAGAGAAGAGCTCATCTAACATTCTTGAATATTAGGGTTTCACCCTATTGTGTGAATTATCACCAAACTAGAAGCTTGAATTTAGTAGGATTTAGGTTACAAACCATAGTTAGTGATCATGTAATCTATGATCCAATATATCTTTATATCAAGCTCGTGGTTTCAAATTTCTAGATTTCATGTATAATTTGAAGAGAAGAAGAATATACTAGATCAAGCTTATCATTATTTTGAACTTGACTATAACATGTATGATATAGAGAGGGAATATAGAATACGTCAAGCTTATATGAGAGACTCTTCATATATATCATCTATATAGCTCAAGTGAGGTTCCCAACATAATATATTAAGAAAGAGATGTGGAAGTCATAGTATTTATGGAGTATCTTATGCCCAAAGCATTTTACTCTCAAAACCAGAGTTCATATATCACCTCACTTGCAGTTAATGATGAGATTCACAACATATGTCACTCAAGCTAGGACCTAACTCAGTCAAAGGATTGACTTCTCATTATGAGTCACCTACCCATCATCATTATTTTTTTAAACCCAACTCTCACATATTGGATTCAATCATGCAAAAGCACTCAACTCCTCTACTAAAGAATAAGCCAGTGTAGGACACATCATTTTAAACATATTTCATATTTCTCATATATTGGAGGCTAGGTCCTATGACCTTCTCCTTGTGTGTATCACTCTCTCTAGAGTTCACCACATATCTCGTCCTACCACTAGATGTCCTCTCCTGCAAAAGAGCTTGAGGCTCCTACATGTTCAACTTTATCTTAACATAGCTCATCTTAAGTAAGACAAGAGTATGCACTTTCATCACCTAGACTTATTTTAGAAACTTCAAAATCGGATACGACTACAACTCAGATCCTTTATTAAGAACTTATACCTCTGATATCAAATTTATATAAGATCATCCTTTCTCATATAATCTATCATTCTATTGTCTGTCTATCTATCACATATCCTAATAAGGCTTTAGACATCTATTCTAGATATACTCTCTTTTCTAGACTGATGTTACTCCCTTTCACTTAGGTTGCATGCACACCTCCTACTCTCCTATGTGAGGAACACATTTTTATATTTACATATATATAATAAAATATTATATAGTTTTTCTCCAAAAAAGAAAACGTCAAAGAAAACTGTCGAGGCTCGAGCTGATTGGAAAACAAAACCAAATCAGCAAAATGAGTGTCCCACACACAATAGATAGTCATGTTCCATGTCACCTAGTGAAATGGTGAGAACAAGGTGTAGACTAGTGTAGCTACCTAATACATATAAGCTCTATATGCAAAGGGTTTCAAACACTTGTCTAAATCTAGTTCTTGAACATCTAGGTTCTAACATAGAGGCTAAGTCAAACCTTATTTCTATAGAACAACTTACTAAGTTTATAGGATTTAAAGTAAAACGTGAAATTTAGTTTTATATTTCATGGTGAGAAATTGTAAGGTGTAGCTATTGTTCATGCTCTGATACCAACAGTAACGTCCCCAAATTTTGTCATCTCGAGACTTAGAAGGCCCGAGAGGAAAAATCTGAAAACGTTAGGAATTGTATCTAAGAGCGATGCAGAAGAATAATACATATACATGAACATACAACCATAGGCGTACACCATAACATTTCTCAACATTCAACTTGTAATTTATTACAAACGAATTATTACAAGACGATTTACAATTACATATTGAATGAAAATGCTATAGTCTATGAACATGTATGCTAACTAGGATCTACACACTATAGGTAAACATGTACAACTTCTCATATCCTATTCTTTTATCCCATGCTAGCTCTAAACCTAAAACATACGTGAAATAGCAAATCAATATAAAGTTGGTACGTGGTTGAAAGATACTATACTATGCTGCCATATTTAAAATACTTGAAAAAGAACAAAGAAAATGAAAGCATTATTTAAGGCAAAAATCAGGTAAGCCCAAGTTATTAATCATATTTCAATGGACATGTATTACTATGGTGGACTTAGCACAAACATACATTATTGGGCCCTATCCCCACATACCTTGTACCATTACGGATCTCCCTGCGTACCTTGTACCATTAGGGAGGTGCTAGTCAACATTAATACTTTCCCTCTCTAATAGGTAGATTAATGAGCCATCAATAACTACATTCCATTTTCTTTCCTTAGTGTTCTTATTGTTCAAGGAGGAAATGACAATACATATATATGTACATCCAACAAAATATTCCAATACATGCAAGCAATTACTCATAATTATCATCCAACAAAAACTAGTCTTATACTTATATCCACGTACCTAAGTTCAAAGAATCATAGGTATCCTTGATCATCTAGACAATCTGGTCATCACCTGATTAATAACAAATATTATTCATTATTAATACAATGTTCAACATTTAACTTGATATTTAGGTCCACACTAGATTTTAGGTCCAAACTAGGTTCAACTGGCCCTAAATGAGTTTCCAATATTTTCATACTGATCAGTAAGTCATACTGAGGGTCTAGTCTAAATTTCATATTTTCTGATGCATTTACTAATTTCTAGAATTACAATGAGGTTCAAAGGAATCTAATTATCAGCCAATAAAACTATGTTCTAAGTTCGCATGTGGGTTCCAAACATTTTTTGGGTTTAAAGTACATCTTCTCATAATTTTCCTTCATCAGATATCAGTGATGATATTTATACATCTTAAAAGAAGCATCATCATGAAAATTATAAATCATAAATTTTACTATTTCAAAGATCTTATCTAAGGGTTCTATAATAAAGAGTACATTTTTCTAAATTTGTGGAAATTTTGTGGGCATTTATTGTCCAAGGGATCTATTTTTAATCATATTCCTAAGATATGGTATATTTCTGCATATATAAAAGGAATTACCTTGTTGGGTATTACTGGCACCATCGATCCTATGTGTTGGGCTACCGATCCTGTGGCTGAGAGATTGCCACCTCATCTCTTTGGATGGGCCTATTTTGCACGTAGTTTATACCGCGACACCTCTTGAGTCGAATGAACTGGCTGGTCTAGGGTCGCTAAACCCAGAGAAACCTAGACCCTCCCTCGTTCTCGTCTTCTGTGATTCCTTCTCTTAGAATGATGTCGATGCCTCCGTACACAACATCTTCTACATGGAAGATCAGGAGGTCAAGGAATCCTCCCTGCTCTGGACTCCATTGTGGTTAGGTAGGTTAGTACCAGTGATCAATAAGTTTCGTACAGGCTTGGTTTCACGGAGTGGGCTGTGTTACGACCCCACCTCCCGATAACCCTCAATTAAGGGAGACCGAGAGGTTGAAGCCACACCCATAACTTCCGGATCAAAGGTTCGACAATTAACCAAAAATAATTATCAAATTTTAACATACCAAATGAGAAAAAAACTGTAAGAAAATAAACTTTTGCATACCTTTTTGAAAACTTGGATCTCTAAACTTCTATCCACTTATGGATTCTAATCTAACTAATCCTCCTTGTATTTTACTTCATGTATTTCACAATATGACGATTTACTGTTTGTCCTTTTGGCTTGAACCTAAAACGCCGACAAACAAAACGCCGGTCAGCCAAAGCTGGTATGTGGGGGAAACAATAAATGTGCAACTATGATAACAATGTAATCATTCAATTAATCATTTAACAACCAAGATTATATTTTAAATATAACTCCACGATCCATGAGTACCCTATCCTCTGTGCTATCCCTGCAGTGGACCTGGATACTACCTTCCTTATGGTAGATCCCCATTAAACCCCTCATGGTCCCACCTATAGGTGAACCAGTTTCTAGGTTTGAGTCACATGGCACTACTCGTAAGTAGCTCACTCCTTAACTCATGGAAGGATAATGGGTCTCATGGCACTATACTTGGTAGCCCAATTTCTAACCCACGATAACCTAGACCTTACTCTAGATTACCCCTTTTTAGCCTTTATAAGACACAGAGGTGGACCCAGATCTAACCAGTTATACATGTATATTCATAGTGATAGTCATAATCACTCTATAGTTGCATGAAATAAAAGCATCCAACTGTTATTTCAAGCCATGAGGGAAACGTCGATAAAATCCTCAGAACACTAGTCGCGATAATCATAAGCGTAACCACATACCTGATTTGATGATTTCACAAACATTAAGAAAATCCAACCAAGAATGCAATCCAAGCAAGCATTCACATAATTCCTGAAAAGAATATGTACTCTATTTATTACACACTTTATCAAGAATCTACTTTATTGACTTGGATTCACTTTCTAGGGTTGTTGTATCCATTTTAGGGTTTCATTTTGCAATTAGGGTTTCCCTTCATCTTTTACCATATTAAACCCTAATTTTATGCCATTACTCATAAACCCTAATTATCTCATCTATTCTTCAATATTAAGGTTATCTTAACAACATATTACTCTACTTCCATATTAAAGGCACATTAATCATTAATTAAGTTCATCAAGCTTCTTTTTCATTAAAGCTACTATTTTTATCCTTTTAATCCATGACAAGATCATTATGCACATCTATCATTAATTCAAAGTTCATTAGGGTCTAATTATCATATGAACTCATTTTTCCATCAATTCCACCTTTTATTCATGAAAAGATGCTAATTACTACATTTAGGGTATTTATCCAGAATTAAGGTCTTTTATATACAAATAACTTAGAACCATCATTAAACAATCATATTTTCACATTTTTCAAATTAAATATGATCTTATCTTATTTTACCCTAAATTAGGGTTTCTAAATGCTTAATCATTCTCATATGAGGTAAAACCCTAAATCATGCAATTTTACATCTAGATCAGGTTCGAATCTAACATTATCATTCAACATGTTATTAATACTTCAATTAACCCATTAAGCATACTAGATTCAACCTTTAATCACATATAGGGTTTTTAACTTAACTTTAATGCACTTTTCATCAACTTATTGTACTTTTTCAATTACAAACAGAATCAATCATTGATATCATTTTTATTAGATTTCTCTCGTTCTCCTGATCAAATTTCATATATTATATGTCCTAATCGGAGTTACCAATATGGAGATACGATTTTTGCAAGAAATCACTTACCACAGCCAATGAGATTGTGCCACGTCACCAACTCCCATGCAAAGTGCTCGCTTTGGAAAACAAAACCAAATGAAAACTCTGCCCTCGCTTAAGTTGTCGATGCTTCATACCCCGGAGGGGTAGAACGGTCCAACGCACCCTTTACTCTTCTTCTTCCTTAGGTAGTTGGTTTGCAGCTGCCCTAGCTGCCGTCCTGCAGCCTTGCGTGGCTACTACTCCACTCCTGGACCCTCTACGGCCTTCGGGGATAGGCCCCCGACCTTCGGCATACCCTGGCGCACCTACAGGGCCCACAACTAATTATTGTGGTGGCGCGAGTCAGGCTGGGAGGACCTGCGATCCATCCACCTTATGCAGCCGTGTTGCTGCCATGGTGAGTCGCTTAGGGCTTGGCGGCTCCGGCTAGGCCTTGCTTCGGCTACTCCTCGTGACCAGCTACCCTCGCAACCCCACATGGGTTCCCCGTTGCTCCAGGTTCATGTAGTAACTCGTGGTTAGGGTTTACAGATGAAAATAAGGAAGAAGAAGATAGGGAAGAGAGAGGAAGATGTGGGTTTTCTTCTTTGAAATCGACCAGGGGGTCAACCCCTTTTATAGGGGAGGATATCCTCACCCTAAGATACCCATCTAAGCGGAAACAAGTCCTCTCCTTATTAGGAAACCACCTTCCTTCATTAGAAAGAAAAATTTCTTTCTCTTCTTTATCCTTTGGATATTCCTTATTATATGGATATTAGGAATTCGAAATTCCTCTTCCATTTTATTTATACTTGCCCTTTTTAATTCATTGTCCATGGATTTTTATATTGCCTTAAGTAGAAAATACCACTCTTTTAACAAAACCATGAAACCATTAATAATATATTACATTATTCTCTTATTTTGCTCTTTTGGTATTTTCTCTATCTTTCTTCTTTATTGGGACTCCTTGGATCCCAAGGCACTCCATTATCTTGAAATTACTTTTTAAGGATACTTATTATCCTTCTAGATGCATCTAAATGCATTATTATTCATTATAATGCATATTTCTTATTAAAATATTTCTTTTTGAGGATTTCTCTTTATTTCTCTTTTATTTTCCTCATTGGTATTCTTTTATCATTAGAAATCCTTGGGATACGAAATTCCACAAAGAATAACTCAATTATACCTCTTTTCACTTGTTGCCCATATTTTACCATTATTTTCAATTTCTTTCTTAATAAAGAAATAATTAATTAATCTTTTCTTTTCTTATTGCTTTCTTTTTGCAACTTTTGACTCCTTGGAACCCAAGGAACCCAAGAGGCATGAAATCCTCTTTGGATTTTCTTTCTAGATGTTTCCACATGTTCTTTTCTCAAATAATCAATTGTTCATTTACTAATTGAATTTCCTTGTTATTTGGGCCCAATAGACAATAAAGCCCACAACACAAACATCAAGGCTATTGTAAACAGAATCCATTTATTCAAAACAAATTATATCATTATTTGTTCAAATATCCTTACAATGAGAAATTACATTTCTCGGCAAATGAACCCAAAAAATTGGGGTTGTAACAGGCTTTGTGGGAGGTCACTACCGTGCCTAGCCTTCATCGCTCTATATCTCGCTCTCACGCCAAAAGAATTCCCATGGCCGATCGATCTCATCTTCCCACTTGGTTGAAAAGGCATCACTGTGAGAGAATGAACTTCAGCGAGCAGTCAAGTTAGATCCAGGATGGATTGCGCTGCCTCCTCTCTCTCATGTTCCACTGACCGCCTGCTCGAAACTCTGTCACAGTGCCACCGAAAAGATCTCCCGCTCCAAGAGTAGCCTCATTGAAAGTTCTGAAGGGGTGTGGGGGTTTATCTTCCCTTTCTCAGATTCAGAGTGGTAGGCCTACGCCTGCTCTCTGTGACCAAGGGTAACCTGGAACTCACGAGGTGAAGGGCCAACGTCAGACATGTGGTGAGGATGGCGGAGCGCTCAGACTAATCTTGGCTCTCCGACGGCTGTGTTTCCATATGTAGACCAAACATCCATCACCAAGGTTAGGGAGTTGATCACCTTGATGATGCTTGATCCTAGAACCAAACTTTATACGTGACCAAGAAAAGATAGAGAACCTTCTCTAAACCCTTCTGATGTCGAGTGGAGACAGTTGGGAGCAAAAGCTAGCAAATGAATCCCTCCATATCCAGGGTTAGTTGCTGTTAGAAGCAATGGGGGAAAGGAGGAGGAGGTCAAGGCTAATGTCTCTCTCACCTCCCCTTCATATCTCGCAAGCTGAGGTTTGTTTTGTGAGTCACATATCTGGTAATCATCCCAGCTTCATCGGATCTAGGGGGACACCTCAATGACGTGTTGTTCCTCCATTTTCGGAGGTGAGGATGACTAGGTAGAATTGGACCTAGCAGCAAGGTGCCACGCAACCCGCCAATACAATTGGGTACGTGACAGGGTTATTGGATCAAACTAATATATGATACCATGATCATATAAATGAAGTTTCATAACTTCACACTCTTGTATCTTCTGGAACAAAAATCCAATTCTAATGAAATTTGAACAATAGTTTCATCATCACCTAAACCCTCTTATTAACAAGTTTAAAACTAGAAATATACCATGTAGTTATCTAATTTAATTCCTCAATTAACCTCATAAATAAGTGTATAGACATTGAACAAAGTTCAATTAATCCTCAAATCTTGATCAAATAAACCTCAAAAGACTTTGAATGATCCTCATAACTATAGGGTGCATCAGTTGACCCCCTTGAGCTCGTTACAACTACTCAATGGACCTCTTGGCCTCATAAGTACACAAATGATTTAACCAAACACATTCATCATATTTGAAAACAATTAATGTTCTAATCACTAATTGGGTATCTAGTTTCATCATTTGGGTTCATCAATTGACCAAAGAGTCAATAATTGAATAACCAATTCCGCTATTTGGTATCAATCATCTAAATGACACATATGCTCTTAAGATAATATATTGGTTATCAAAACCCTAAAATACAAGGTTATCACATACTCCATGTTCTTGTATGTTCCTTTTTCTAAATTTTATCATAGATAATCAAACAATTTAACTAACTCCTATAATTTTCCAGTGGTACTTTCTTGTTTAAACTCACAAAATTGCATGCAATTTAGTTTAATTTCTTGCATCTGTGTAGTTTTTATTTTTTTTGCTTTTCTTGCCATATAATCCATTGCATTTGCATGACATATATATTTTAATTTTGTGTGTTAGTATTTACTTTCAGTCTATTTATTGCTCAGTAGTGTATATCTTGATGTGAATGAGGGCATATGGCACCATTTTTGCCAAATTTTGCCCAAATGCATGTTTCAATCTGATCTCTACCATAATGAAATAAAATTGAACTATTTTGCTTATGATGAATCCAACTCACCTCATTTCATATAATATTTTGATTGATATACTTGCATGCTTGAATTTATGCATGTGTGTCATCTTTTTCTAATTAGAATGAATTGTGAGAAGCAATAAAAGAAAACTTGTGTTTCCTAGGCTTTGGCATGATTTGCCATTATGATTTGTGTATGTTTGTGAAGTGTATGTGACTAATTTGCATGCAAAACCCTCTTTTATGAAAATGCACCACTGATGATCCCTCTTTGATTCATTATCTCTTCCATAACTTATTACTTCTCTGCCCCATGAAAAGAAGTTAAAGTGAACACAAAAATGTCTTTCCCACCTCCCAAAAGTGGAAGTGACCATATCTATACATTCCCACTTTATTCAACCATCATATTCCCTCCCTTCATATGGGGAAAAGAAAAAGAATAAAAAGAAATAAGTGATGCTCTATGTAATAGCATCTCCAGAGAAAAAAAAAGAAATATGTATGCTTTATGTAATACCACCCAACTCCTTTACACAACCATTTCATCCCTTTTTATGCCTACGCTTGGGGAATATCAACCCTAGACCACCTCCCAACACAAGCCAAGTGTGTCATCAAGTGTTGATTGAACTTCAGAGAATAATGCATGAATATAAAAACCATTCACCTAACAAGCTTGAGTTGAATCTTTCACAATGATATGCATTACATAGAGACCTGTGGAATGCCATGTCATGGACATGAATTGTGATGCCCTATATTTCAATACACTTTGTGCTTCTTTTCTAGTCAAGAAATGAAAAAAAAGAAGAGAGATATAAAATGCATGTATATAGTCAAGATTTAAGTATATTGTCACAGAGTCGTTTGTTACCCTAAGTCCACACTCCGAATGGCTACACAGCCAAAGGTGAGTGGGCTTGGGAGTTCATCCCTAGAACAAATCACATAACATATGCATGAATAAAGTCACAAAAAAGAGCATGATAAGAGATAATATAACATATAAGGAAATTAAACTAGTGCCTGTCTAAGATCATAGTCCCATATTACAACCCATATGTATTCCATTTGCATGTTTTTCGTTGTCATCAGAGTAAGAGCAAAAAATTTATCAGATTATAGTAGAAGTAATGATCATAGCATGAGAGTCTTAGTGTACTTGTTACCTAAAATCATAAAAAGGGTACACATAAGCACAACTGTGTTGAGTATGCTATAAAATACATAAACTAATAGGTTTAAGAAACATATATGCTTGGCAAAACTTAATATGATAGAAAAAAAAGAAATAAGCAACATTAAAGACTTTTTTATTAACATGCAATCGTGCTTTAGGTGCATTTCCATTATACTTAAACAACAATATATGACCATTGACCCACTTCCTAAAAGGAAGGGTCTGTAAGGGTGCTCAAAATTAGCTAACCCTTTTATATACATGAGGGACCTCAAGACCTAAGACAATTACTTAACACTATTTTCAACATGCCTTGTGTCCTTACCCTGAGAATTCAGGCGAGTACACAAGTGATAACACCAATGTTTGTGATGTTTTTTGCCTTTATTCTGTTATCAAAACTGCCCTTTTCGGTTGTTTTCCTCACTTTTATATGCATTTCTGTAATAATTGGCAAAGCAATGCTCTCAGTCCAATATTTCCATCATTTGCACTGTTTCCTCCTATTTTGGCCCATTTAACACCAATAAGGCCGTTCCAACCCGCAAATAAGTCCAAAGACTGTCTCGGCCCCCCCTGACGCCTGATACACACGCTGACCGGCAGGGCTACGCGATGGACGACACGCCTCTTTACCCGACAGGGAGCCAAGCGCGCCGCAATTACTCCGGTTTCCGCGCGATATCGACCACCCACCGGCAGGAGCCTCTCGCCACGACGCCCGACAACCGACCTCCTTGTGCCGGGCGATACTCGCGTCAGCCGACCACCGACTGAACGACGGAAAGGAGGACATGTGACACTTCGAGCACCATATCTTCCCCCGACCAGCTGCCTATAAATAGCAGCTACAGGGAGCCGAAAAGACAGCTTAGACAATTCGGACAAGCTTGGTCACTTCAGGTTTCGGATAGTCGAGTGATCTTCGAAGGAGGCTGCGAGAGCAGGCGTATCGTTCTCCAGTGTTCGTACCGAGCGATACTAGGTGAGCTCTTCCTCATCCTGAGAGGGAGGGGATTGGTTCACCTAGGACTGTACCGGGCGACACTGGGAGCCGATATCAGCCGATGTAGATACGCGACACGAGTGCCCGACACCAGTGCCCGACAGTAGGATACGCATCTCCATGCCCGACACGATAACGAACCCGATACGCTCCGCCCGTCAGGCGTGTCACCCGAGAGGGTGTGCCGCCCGACTTGAGCGTATCAGCCAGGTCCTTGAGCGATACAGTCGCCCGTCACGGTATGCCGCTTGAGTGAGCGTGCCGCCCGACACGGCTGTATCGGGCTAGGCCCCTTTGTCTGATATCGGGCAGGATGGTTATTGTAGCTTGTCGTCCTTCTACATCAAGAAGGCGACACATATCTTTAATTTTGTTATTTAATTCTTTACTCATGCATTGTAACTAAGACCTTTAATGCTTATAGAAATAGAAATGCTTACTTACTTGTTGCTCTATGCTTGGTGCAATATGTTGGATGACTGCTATGTTTGGTATCTGAACTCTAGCTTGCATGTTTTAGATCACGTTTCTCTTAGCTATCGAATCGTGTTTTCCCATCGCAACAACTTCGAGTGTTGTGTTGCGGCTCTAGTGTTTGGTCCAATTCTGGAGTACGAGAGTGCCCAGAACGGAGTTGCTTTAGTAACCTTTCCACTCTAATTTGAGTCCGGTGACCCCTAGAGGGGAACCGATGCCTTGCTAGAGGTGCCCGCTTCGAGAGGAGGGGTACAGGATTGGTCCTACCACCGCTTGCTTTACTGCAGTTTTATCATTCGTACCTCGCCTCAGCTCTGAGTGTATCCTTCTGTTTCTGTTGCATGAAAACCCCTAAAAATTGCTAACTGCTTAAAACCTTAAATCTTTCTAGTAACTCCACTTGGAGATAGTTTTCTTATTTTGTTCGTGACATCTTTATGCTTCTCTCCTAGGGAATTTATCATCTCTTTATACCTGCCGGAGTGTAGCGTGTTGATTCTGGGTTCTCAACACTACCCCCCTTGTCCCTGTGTTCGACCCCGTATATCTACTTCGACCCCATAAACAAAGTTGCGGGGGCCTAGAAGGATTCGGGTTTATAAATGAAAAAGCTCGACTACCTCAAATCCACCTCCAATTTTAGGACGCGCGATTTAGGCCGGTCAACTTTTTGGTGCCGTTGCCGGGGACAAGGCAAAGACGGTACTGTTGACGAATCCGAATCCACTAACTACACTCCTGTGCCTCAAGCTTAGAAATAAGCTTGACAGCACACTTTTTCTTTTATCATTTCCTTTTTCATTACTATTATTCCTTGCCTAAGCCAAATAATGCAATTTTCTAAACTTGATTTTATATGCTCTTACAGGAACCTTGGAAGCTGACCTGCTCCACCGAGTCTTGATACCATGTCTCATGACGAGCAATCTCTTCTTGAAGGTGAATGTCAGGACCGAGGTGAGAGGGTGAGCCAGCCTAGCTTGGTTGGTCAGCTTTCAGCCTACATAAAAAGACAGGACAACATTATCAGCAAACTGGTACAGGGTGCACTTCCCGGCCCCGGAGTTCAGAATTCCATGCAACACCAGATGGCGAGTCTGCAGATGCGCCAATGGGAAGTCGATCAACGATTGGCCCAAATGGCTGCACCGATGAAGAACCCTGCGGGAAAGACACTCTCCTACTCGGAAACTGCCAGAATGGCGGTACTAAGGTCTGGGAAGACGGTGGAGCGCGCAGCTGAAGCCGAACCGGAACCTGAACCAAGGTCTGAGAGCACCATTCCAGCAGAGGGCGAAGGTGGACAAGCAGAAGCTCAAGAGCCAGCACTGAAGCCTTCAGACGAGCTACCTGGTGGGAGGAATTCCTACGCCCCAAGGCCACTGTTCCCGTATAAGTTGATAAAGGAGAATCTGAAGAAGCGTCATGAGAGGTTCATGGACTCGATCAGGAGACTACATCTTGAAGTCCCATTCCTTGATGCATTGGAAGAAATGCCTATGTATGCCAAGTTCCTCAAGGACCTTATCACAAAGAAGAGAAGGGGAGGAAGGACAGAGACAGTGTATTTAGCTTCCGCCTCCTCCACCTTCTTGAAGCCCGATGCGCCAAATAAGAGAAGGGATCCCGGAGCTTTCACAATCCCGTTCGCCATCAGAGACAATGTCGAGTGCAAGGGTCTAGCAGACTTGGGGGCTAGCATAAGCCTCATGCCCCTAAGTTTCACACAAAGGGTGGGTTTGACCGACATGGTTCAGACTAACATGCGGATCGAACTGGCAGACCACACCTTCAAGAGACCTGTCGGCATTGTCGAAGATGTACCGATCAGGGTTGGCGACTTCTTCATCCCTTGCGATATAGTCGTCATCGACACAGCTGAAGATCCCCGTTGCCCGATCATCTTTGGGCGCCCCTTCTTGGCGACAGGGAGAGCGCTAATTGATGTTTCTGAGGGGATGATCACTTTAAGGGTCAGAAACGACCATATGGACTTCAAGCTGAAAGAAATAATGAAGAGCTCGTCCCTCTCCAAATCAGCATGTTTCACAGATAGCTACAATAAATTCTACGAGGAAGTAGAGGAAGATATCCGGACAGTAGACCCCCTCTTGAGGGCTATAAACTGTCAAGATCCCGACCTCAAAGATCCTGAGGTCGCAAAGCATCTCAACCTTCTCAACCTTTCTGATGAAGATTTGCAAGAAGGGAATACAGAGGTGGAGTCTGTGATGTATGCCTCTCTTGAGGAGGAGCCTCAGGAAAGGGCACCCAGACCAAAGCCAGAGTTGAAAGCATTGCTCGAAGGCCTGAAGTATGAGTTCTTAGATGAAGAGTAGAGAAACCCCGTCATCATAAACGCCGATCTTTCGAGCAACCAGCTGGACCGACTCCTTGAGCAGTTAAGGCTCCACAGGAAGGCTATAGGATATTCATTAGATGATATCAAAGGCCTTAGCCCCGCCCTGTGCATGCATCGCATCAACTTGGATGAATCTGCCAAGCCTCTGGTTCAACCCCAGAGGAAACTCAACCAGATGCTCAAGGAGGTCGTCAATAAAGAGGTAATAAAGCTTAGGGATGCATGGATCATTAACCCAATCAGAGACAGCAGTTGGGTAAGTCTGATCCACGTAGTGCCCAAAAAGGGCGGGATGACGGTGGTTAAGGGTGAGAAAGGTGATGAGGTGGTGGTTAGGACCATCACCGGCTGGCAGATGTGCATAGATTATCGAAAGCTAAATCAGGCTACAAAGAAGGATCATTTTCTGCTACCTTTTATTGACCAAGTCCTCGAAAGATTAGCGCATCACGATTTCTTTTGTTTTCTTGATGGCTTTTTAGGTTTCTACCAGGTACCCATCTTGCCCGACGATCAAGAGAAAACGACGTTCACCTGCCTTTACGGCACTTATGCCTTCCGAAGGATGCCCTTCGGACTCTGCAACGCCCCCGCCACCTTTCAGCGATTCATGATATTGATGTTCTCAGATTTTCTAGAAGACATCGTAGAAGTTTTCATGGATGATTTTTCCGTCTATAGGAAGGACTTTGATAGCTGTCTGAAAAATTTGTCATTGGTTCTTCAAAGGTCCGAGGAGAACAACCTAGTTCTAAACTGGGAAAAATGCCATTTCATGGTGCGGGAGGGCATCGTCCTCGGGAATAAGATCTCGAAGCGTGGGATCGAAGTGGACGCAAGCAAGGTTGAAGCAATATCCAAGCTTCCTCCACCAAGATCCGTGATGGGGGTGCGAAGCTTCCTCGGGCACGCAGGATATTACTGAAGATTCATCAAGGACTTCTCAAAGATTTCCAAACCGTTGTCCAATCTTCTGGTAAAATACGCTGAATTTGTTTTCTCTAACGATTGTCTAAGTGCTTTTCAGGTCCTTAAAAAATGCTTTAATATCGCCACCTATCCTTCAAGCGCCAGAATGGGGTTTACCTTTTGAGCTGATGTGCGACGCAAGAGACTACGTGGTTGGAGCAGTCCTGGGGCAAAAGAAGGACAAGAAGCACCATGTGATCTGCTACGCGAGTCGCATGTTGGACGAAGCCCAGGTAAATTACACAACAACTGAAAAGGAGATGCTCACGATCGTCTTCGCGTTTGATAAGTTCAGGTCGTATCTCATCGGAGCAAAGGTCAAAGTATACACAGACATGGGGTGATAAAATACTTAATGCAAAAGAAAGACGCAAAGCCCAGACTGTTGAGGTGGGCCTTCCTGCTCCAAGAATTCGACCACGAAATTATCGACAAGAAGGGCGCAGAGAATGTGGTCGCAAACCATCTATCAAGGATCGTGATTGAGAAAGAGAGAGGGCCTCCTATCAACAACGACTACGCCGACGAAGCCCTTATGTTGGCCGAAGCCCAAGAAGAAAGCCTACCCTGGTTTGCAGACATCTGCAATTATCTTGCTTGTGGAGTACTTCCCCCTGACATAACGTACAATCAGAAGAAGAAGCTTTTTGCGGAAGTTAAAAACTACTACTGGGACGATCCTCTCTTGTTCAGAAGATGCACCGACAACTTATACAGGAGGTGCATACCAGAAGAAGAAACTGCGGACATCCTGAAGCAATGCCACGCCTCCCCCTATGGTGGTCACCTAGGTAGCGAAAGAACAGCTGCAAAGGTGCTACAATCAGGTTTCTACTGGCCCTCCTTATTTAAAGACGTTGCACAGTTTGTGAAGGCTTGCAAAGAGTGCCAGTTTACTGGAAACATAGGGCGGAGGGACGAAATGCCAATGGCGAGCTGGATTGAAGTCGAAATATTTGACGTATGGGGGATCGACTATATGGGGTCGTTTCCCCCATCTCGAGGGTATCAATACATACTCGTGGTTGTGGATTATGTATCGAAGTGGGTGGAAGCAGTAGCCACCCAAACCTGCGATGCCAAGTCGGTTATCAAGCTCTTCGAGAAGACCATCTTCCCTCGCTTCGGCGTCCTGCGCACAGTTATTAGCGACGGAGGATCGTACTTTGGGGAAAGACAGTTTGAAGCACTCCTGCGCAAGTACGGAGTGAAGCACAAGATCGCTACACCCTACCATCCCCAGACGTCAGGGCAGGTAGAGGTTTCCAACAGACAAATCAAGCAAATCTTGCAGAAAACGGTCAGCCGAACAAGGAAAGATTGGTCCATGAAGCTTGACGATGTACTTTGGGCCTACTGCACTGCTTACAAAACACCCATTGGAACCACCCCCTACCGTCTCATCTACGGAAAATCCTTCCACCTACTGTTAGAATTGGAACACAAGGCCCTCTGGGCAATCAAGTTCCTAAATATGGACCTCGACAAAGCTGGAGAAAAGAGATTGTTGCAGCTTCAAGAGCTCGAAGAGCTGAGAATGAATGCCTATGAAAATGCAAAAATCTACAAACAGTGGACGAAGCTGTGGCATGATGCCCATCTCAGGAGAAAGGATATAAGCGAAGGGGATAAGGTCTTTCTATTCAATTCCTCTATTCGTCTTTTCCCTGGGAAGTTGCAAAAGAGGTGGTTTGGACCGTTCACTGTGTCGAAAATATATCCACCAGGAATGATGGAGCTTTACGACAAGGACGATCTGACCAAGGTATTTCAAGTGAATGGGCACAGGGTGAAAAGATTCTATGAGGATGAGGTCTTTGTCAGGAGAGCAGAGTTCGACCTGCAAGATATGGGCACAGTCGAGAGCTGAACAAGATGATCTTTCACCGGTCGAGCTGGCGACGCAAACTTCAGCGCTCCTCGGGAGGCAGCCCGAGTTTTTCTTTCTTTCATAGAGTAGGATGCATTTTTCCTATTCTTTGCAAAAACAAACATTATGGCATGTAATAAGGTCCGAGTCGGTGCACGCGCCGAGCGCACCAACTCTCCTATTTTATGGGCCACCGCTGTAGTATTTTCTAAGGTCAAGGGCTTAACCCTTGGTCGATGATGTTTTGCCCTTTAATCGCTGTTTCTGCTCTTAGGTTTTAGTTTTTCTCCCTCCTGTTTTAACCATGTCAGGCAGCCACTCAGATGGCGCGTAGGACCGCCCGTACCAGGCTTAGGTCTCTCTGGCATCGCAACGGCCGTGACGGTCGGCATTCCTGGGCGGCGTGCACCCTATCGTGCATGGTAATAAATGTCCTTAATGAGACTGATACGACCATCGTCTCGGGAACCGCCTGACCCGTTGGCCGACGCGCACCTCAGAGATGTCTGTTTCGCACCCGGCCAAGCAGGCTATAAATAAGAACAGAGGTTTTACCATGTCGGGCTGTCACACTTTACTCATTTTAGCCACCTGTAACGCATGCAGTAGTCCGCCCTTTTGCTCCCGTGTCGGCCAGTTGCCTTCACCGTGGTATCGGGCGATGGCTCCTATGAGCAAAGGTATAGCCCGATGAGCTTATCGACAGACTGACCTCTTGACCGACATGCTTATCGCTCGACAGTCTTATCGGCCGACAAGCTTATCGTCCGACAAGGGTTTTTCCTATCGCGCGATGTCAATTTTGTATCGCCTGACGCAGTTAAGCGCGACATAACGGCCGATGGTGTCTGCCCGACACACCATGTCGGGCGACACATTTTCTTTGGTGCAATCCTATCAGGCAATTGCTCTTTGACGACCTTATCGGCCGATATACCATATCGGGCGGCGTGCTTCTCACATCTTGCTATCGGGTTTTTGTTTCATGTGACCTTGTTGCCCGACATGCTTGTCGCCCGATACACCTATGTCGCGCGGCAGTCAGATCCCGCGGCAATCTCGTATCACCCTGGATCTACCCGGGGTTACACCGCGAGACAAGTTTTAACAGTTTTTCTTTTTATTTGCCTAACGTGTAAAAAAATTTTAAATCTGAATAACAGGTATGGCTCGTACGGAGCAAACCACCGGCCACGCCAGCAAGCACAGCGCGGGGATCAGCAACAACTGTCAGACAGAAGCGGCACCAACAAGAAAGGGATGGATTCTTCTTCATGTGATATCTCAAATGGAGGATCACCTTGTTATCAGCCTATCTCTGCGGTGGTTTAGGACCATCTCTAGAGACAGCACGAGTACGACGACCAAGGCCTCCGAACAAGTTTGGGGCATTCTGGTTCCGTCCTCCTAGGGGAGAGGGCCCGCCCTGACTACACACTCTTGGCACTGAACTGGGACTGATAATCAGTCCTTTTATTCATGTTCACAAGGGAGATCTGGAGAAAAGGTGGGCCAGAAGTGAATTTTGAGGGTTTACGCTCCTGCTCAACCTCTCATTGGCCACTGCGAACCCGCTAGACAACCTCCCAATGGCATGCTGCAACTTCGTAGGAGCATATTGCAGCACTTCAGCGAGCTAACCCTCACTAGCTAAACATTACCTTACCCTGCCTTCTTCACCACTCTGGGACAGAGTGTGGAGTAAGTTTGGGGGGGTACCTGTGTGCCAGTGAGGGAGGTATAAAATTTTTAACTCTTCAAGCTTTCTACGCTTAGGGTTCCATTTTTTTCTGATGTGCTCTTATAGCTTCATGTATATCTGATCTACGCATGTATGCCATATAAAAATCTTCAAAAATCTGCCCCTTTTCAAATTTATGTCCGTATGTATATGTACAAAGTTGCTGTAATAATAATAAAAACCTGATGCAACTGCTTGCCAAGTTTATTTTCTTTGCGCTAAATATGACGCAAGTTCTGTTATATCTTTTTGATAGTGCTACTTCAAATGAACAAAAGAATATGTTTTGCCTTGCCAAAAATTTCGAAAATATAATAATCTCGCAAACAGCTAAGAGACGAGTATGGAGAAGGAAAAAGCTGCTCAAACAGCAAGAATCTCTTTGTTTCCCTTACCCGACAAAAATCCTAAAAAGGGAGAGAAACCTTATGAGAGAGAATAAAAGCATGAGAGTTGTGCCCAATAAAAGAAAAAGGAAAAAAAAACATACACACACTTGTTTTCCAAAAGTACCCATCTTTAGGCATGGTAGATCCGGGGCAGTGGTACGTAGGATGTGAAATCACTGCTCTAAAGCCAACTGGCTTGGACTGCAGGGACCACTTTCCCGTTAACGGACCCTTACCTGGATGGACCGATGGGAAACAAGAAGAAAACCCAAAAAGCCTTAGCCTACCCTATACATAGCTTTCTACCCTGAAAATAAAGTTGTTTGGTGTGGAAGCTAACTTCGGAATCATGCAACAACGTCTCGCCGAACTTGTAGAGAATAATCTTAAACAATAAGATAAGAAAAATGAAGTCTTTTGTTCGTAATGAGGCAGCATTATCTCTAAAGGCATTACGATACTTGTTTTACATCTTGGCCTGAAAAGCATACTACGTAGGAAGAAGCATCGCCAAATAAAGTTTAAATATTGATTGAGGACAATCAAAACGCTAAGTTTGGGGGAGTTGATAACACCAATTTTTGTGATGTTTTTGGCCTTTATTCTGTTATCAAAACTGCCCTTTTCGGTTGTTTTCCTCACTTTTATATGCATTTCCGTAATAATTGGCAAAGCAATGCTCTCAGTCCAATATTTCCATCTTTTGCACAGTTTCCTCCTATTTTGGCCCATTTAACACCAATAAGGCCGTTCCGACCCGCAAATAAGTCCAAAGACTGTCTCGGCCCCCCCTGACGCCCGATACACACGCTGACCGGCAGGGCTGCGCGATGGATGACACGCCTCTTTACCCGATAGGGAGCCAAGCGCGCCGCAATTACTCCGGTTGCCGCGCGATATCGACCACCCACCGGCAGGCGCCTCTCACCACGATGCCCCACAACCGACCTCTTTGTGTCGGGCAATACCCGCGTCAGCCGACCACCGACTGAACGACGGAAAGGAGGAAACGTGGTTCTTCGAGCACCATATCTTCCCCTGACCAGCTGCCTATAAATAGCAGCTACAGGGAGCCGAAAAGACAGCTTAGACAATTCGGACAAGCTTGGTCACTTCAGGTTTCGGATAGTCGAGTGATCTTCGGAGGAGGCTGCGAGAGCAGGCGTATCGTGCTCCAGTGTTCGTACCGAGCGACACTAGGTGAGCTCTTCCTCATCCCGAGAGGGTGGGGATTGGTTCACCTAGGACTGTACCGGGAGACACTGGGAGCTGATATCGGCCGATGTAGATACGCGACACGAGTGCCCGACACCAGTGCCCGACAGTAGGATACGCAGCTCCATGCCCGACACGATAACGAACCTGATACGCTCCGCCCATCAGGCATGTCGCCCGAGAGGGTGTGCCGCCTGACTTGAGCATATCGGCCAGGTCCTTGAGCGATACAGTCGCCCGTCGCGGTATGCCGCTTGAGAGAGCGTGCCGCCCGACACGGCTGTATCGGGCTGTATCGGCGAGGCCCCTTTGTCCGATATCAGGCGGGATGGTTACTATAGCTTGTCGTCCTTCTACATCAAGAAGGCGACACATTTCTTTAATTCTGTTATTTAATTCTTTACTCATGCATTGTAACTAAGACCTTTAATGCTTATAGAAATAGAAATGCTTACTTACTTGCTGCTCTATGCTTGGTGCAATATGTTGGATGACTGCTATGTTTGGTATCTTAACTCTAGCTTGCATGTTTTGGATCGTGTTTTGCTTAGCTATCGAATCGTGTTTTCGCGTCGCAACAACTTCAAGAGTTGTGTTGCGGCTCTAGTGTTTGGTCCGATTCTGGAGTAGGAGAGTGCCCGGAACGGAGTTGCTTTAGTAACCTTTCCACTCTAATTTGAGTCTGGTGACCCCTAGAGTGGAACCGATGCCTTGTTAGAGGTGCCAGCTTCGAGAGGAGGGGTACAGGATTGGTCCTACCGCCGCTTGCTTAACTGCAGTTTTATCCTTCGTACCTCGCCTCAGCTCCGAGTGTATCCTTCTGTTTCTGTTGCATGAAAACCCCTAAAAACTACTAACTGCTTAAAACCTTAAATCTTTCTAGTAACTCCACTTGGAGATAGTTTTCTTATTTTGTTCGTGACATCTTTATGCTTCCCTCCTAGGGAATTTATCATCTCTTTATACCTGCCGGAGTGTAGCGTGTCGATTCTGGGTTCTCAACACTACCCCCCTTGTCCCTGTGTTCGATCCCGTATATCTACTTCGACCCCGTAAACAAAGTTGCGGGGGCCTAGAAGGATTCGTGTTTATAAATGAAAAAGCTCGACTACCTCAAATCCGCCTCTAATTTTAGGACGCGCGATTTAGGCCGGTCAACAAGGTTCATATAATGGACAAGATCAATTATGTTCATGATTTGTTCAACATGTTTCAATCAAAATGAACATACTAATCATAGGGAACAAGTAGCTCAAACAAGTATATAAATCCAAGAAATTAAGCATACAAGCAAATTCAATAATGCTAGTTTGGCCAATAGGAGGATAAAGTGTACCTTGATTAGAGCATGACATTAACCATTTGATTAGAAAACCATAAATAGAAAATTGACTAGATCTTGGCAATTGAATCATCATAGAGATCCTGGAATTATAAATAAGTACCACTGAAATAACATCAGTAATATTAGGCCCATATCATTATCATGGGGATTGGATATGTCACCTAAGTGTAGGTACTCATTTCCTTCGCCATTGTTTTCAACATCTCAACTAGTCATGCAAGTTCATTATCAAGTTATACTGTACATCATGGATTCATATAGATCTTAGGGTGACCCATCACAACTAAGATTAGGGATCACAATTATAGTTTCAAGATCCCAATTAGATCAATTATAATATTTGAGCAAGCTTAGTCAACACAAGCATCAACATTGGCATAACAAGTCATATAGAGTCATAATCATGCAAGATTGTCATCATTAGAGTAAATATGGGCTCTACATGAGTTAGGTGTCATAATCATAAGCAAGCTATTGATTTTAGATCATAATATATAACATGGATGATAAAAAGAGCAAGGTTTACATATGATTAACAACTTGGTTATCAACATTCATACTAGGTCATATATCAAGTTAAGATTAGGGCATTTAGTCACATTAGGACACAAGAATATTTCATAAGACATTTCAGGATACAAGACATAAGATTTCTGATTTATAGTCAACGTAATCATCTTAAGTAACTTGTATAAATGAAAGCATAAGGTTTAACATTCGTCACAAATGTAGAAAGAGATCATTAAGAGACATTAAGAATTAATAACATGATTATCATTAGTGTCCAAGAATGTTCATGATCAAGAATGATTGCATTTGGGGGTGAAAACTATTGATTAAGGGCATTTATGAACATTTGAAGCACACTTGAACACGTTATAACATCAAAGAATGAATCTTTTACACATAGGTCCATATTAAGATTTTTTGGCAACATTAGATCATTTTCAGTTTCAAAGGTAAACAAATTTCGAATCATGGAACAACAAGTTTCTCAAGTTACTGATATAAGTCTAACATTAAATTTTGGGGCATAAAGGAGCAAGCTTGAGCATAAAATGGCATAAATCATATAGAAAGAGATCAAAAGGCATCATCTTTAGAATTTAGGAGAACTACAAGACAAATTAAGTTATGAGAATAGTCCTATCAGAAAGATCTCATTCTCTAGATGATGATTCATATATTATATCACCAAAATGGCTCAACGAATGATGAAATATGATCCTCACAAATTCAAACATGAATCTAAGAAAAAAAGGGGAGGATACCATTTGAAGTGATGATCGGTCGATTTTGGCCCTTGATTTTCGATTAAGCGGCCATGAAGTGCCCTACTGGGCTGTGATAGGGGGTTCCAGCGGGGCTTCTGGGACACTCATGGCGCATCACCATTGGCCCATGCCAGCCGCCGGCCCAGTCAACAACGAGGGATAGAGAAGATGAGAGAAGGGAGTGTGGTCGTGCGTCGTGTGCCTCATGGTCGCATGATGGAAGAGACCTCCAGTCTGGGTAGGGGAGGACTGTGGCATGTGACGAGTATCGGATGCACATCTGATTCCTGTGAGGAATCACCTTCATTGCTCTTTTCCTCCCGAGATAGGGCAGAGGTGTGACAATAGTGCACCCCAATGATGCTAACAATGGATGGTCTTGGGCATCATTGCAGTGCACAAGGTGCCGCCCAGCATCCGCATGTCCCTACAAATCTAGAGGAAGGTAGAGTAGCAAGATAAGTAGTGGAGAGGGAAACCTCGACTAGGATGGAAGGTGATTTCGCATTGAGTAGGAGAAGAAAAGAGAAGAAAATTGTGGACCTAGGGCACACTGTCTGCCAAGAGAATGGACCAGGAAGGATGGGGAAGAAGAAAAGAGGGAAAACATGCCCTCAAATTCAACTAGAAGTAGGGTAGAGGGGGTGTTACGTGAGGCTTGGTACCAAGGCCTCTAGACAAGCTGTAATGAGTTAGGGGAAGGTTGTGCGACTGTTAGATGGGACTCATATTTGAGACTCAAAGTTCCAATGGATGAGAACCACAATTAGGGAAAAAACAATTTGTTATTGGTTAATCGAGTGAGAGACAAATCACTGGAAAAAAAAGAAGAGGGTTAGTGGGCCGTGTCTATTGACACCCACATTTGGGCCCAACATGGCTGATGCACAAATAAAATAAGTTATTAAATGGTTAGAAACCAAGATTTCAATGTATAAATCATCAATTAGGCATATCTTCCTCATCTGAGCTCCAAATTGGATGAAATTTGATGAATTGGAAACGTAAGAGTGCCCTCACAAAAATAGTATGAGGTTAGGACATATATAGACAAGTATAATGAGATGAAAGTATAGATGAAGAGGGTGTTTTATAACTTGGGTTTGACCTTCACTTCAAACTAAATTTGAGTGTCACCACTCATCATGTGGGCATAAGATAAACTCAAGAAGACATCAACATGACTCAAATCATTAAATTTGATGTAAATTGTGAGAAATTAGTACAAATACAAAGTATGTATAACATGTATGAGGGAGTTAAAATTTTAGGTGATCACATACATCTAATCCTAATTATCATGTTACATGTTAGGTCAGTGCTTTCATCATTTCTACTTGACATAAATTGAATATAGATTGAGTTGGAGAATACTTGAGGATGAGTATGATTTAATCTTTTAGTAGTGATCAAGTCTTGATTGAGTCTTCATTGTGTGCCATTTTACACACCATTCACATCTATATTTCAATATGCATAATATTCTCCCAATAATTGGTTTTATAGTCAAATGCATTTTTGAATTTTTTCTGCATGACATTCAAGTACTTTGGCCATGCTTTGGATGAAATGGATAGAAGTAGCAGGATCCTATAGTTCCTTCACTCTTGGAGGAGCCCAAAGTGATCCCATGAACTACTCAAACGTACCCCAAGTGTCCAATGACCAAAACAAAACAAAGAGCACCATGGAGGATCAATTTGATGACCGAAATGCAAGAGAAAACCCCAAACACAACCACGACACCTAATAAGGGTCGTGACACTAACATCGATTTCATAGTGAAAACCAAAGCTTGAAGATACTCTCACGGCATGGACATTCCAACCAGAACGATCATTCTTGTAAAGCCTCAGACAAACGATTCCATTCAGGGTGGTCATGCTGGGAATCCCCAGAGAAACAATACCTATAAGAATGGCCATGCTAAGAAATCCTTAAAACAGATATGCCAGCTAAAGTGCCTTTTCTAGAACTTTCATGGTAGCCAGAATGGCCATGTTACCAGACCCTAAAAATAAAAAAATTCCTTGATCGTTTCACTCTTCCACCATGACCATTCTGGCTCACCCCCACCATGGACGTTCTACCTAGAACGGTTGTGTTTTCCACCTAACCCAACAATTTCCCTAATATCATTCTACCTAGATGTTGTGATGCGATGAGTTTGAGTCGCATTTATAGACCTTTTTCATATGTGTTTTGTGCTCTAATTACTCATTTTCATGGATAATATTGCATAATTCACTTAATTTGGTCTTTGCCATCATATTATATCAAATCCCTTTGTTTTACTATTTTTTAGCATCATTTATCATCTTATTATAAATTGTGTGGATTTACTTGGTCTTGTTGTGAAATTTCACGAAAAACAAGTATCTGCTTCCGTCGATACCATCGACGGAAGTCGATACCATCGACCAAGCCACAGGTTGTCAGCCGAGAAGAGCAATACAGAGTCGATACCATCGACACCTAAGTTGATGGCATCGAGATCACTTTAGGTTACTGGCAAGGATGCAGTCGATACCATCGACGAAAGTCAATGCCATCGACACAAGGAGAGCTACAGCGTCGCTAGAAGACAAAACCGACGCTACAGGAGTCGATACCATCGACGCACAAGTCGATGGTATTGAGATCACCACAGGCGCTCAGAATAAAAGAAAGGAAAGCTGCCGCTAATCCGCTGGGTCGATACCATCGACCCGCGTCGATGGTATCGACGCCGGCAGATATGCGTTGGATCTGTTTCGATCTCGATCGGACGGCTGTTGTTATTTGACGACCTAATTAGGGACTTATACCTAATGACGGCCGCCCATACGAGAGATGATCTCAATTTGGATTACACGAGTGTCGAGGAGGAGAGAAAGGAGAACAGAGGCCGAGAAGCTCATCCCGGGTGATTCGCACGCTGCTGAAGATGATTTCCACCACCGATAAGCGGGGAAGCTCGTGTTTTACGCCAAGGATCCACCGGTTCTTCTCCATTCAGGGGTTTTCCCATTTATTTCCTGTTTTTCTTATGAATTCCCCAATTTCTACCATGTATTCGTGTGAGATGAACATGAGAGGCTAAAACCCTCAATCTTTAGGACCGGGAGTAGCTCGGGAATGCATTGTATGACATTTTTATATCAATAATTCATATTTCTCTCTCAAATCCGTGGTATAGATTCGTTTTCTCCATCTCTATTGTTATGCTTGATCACCATAATAATAACTTAACACCCTTAATCACTTCGACAGAAGGATTAACGGTTGAAAAGAGACGAATTCTACATTAATCAATAAAACCCTTGACAAAGGAGTTGTAAAATTAATGGTGGGAACTGAGGGACCGTTTATAATGCACTTAGTTTAGGGGAATGATTACTAAGACGGTGGAATCAACCTAAATCTAAGTATTGAATTACACCACGACAGTGGGTAATTCTGTTTTCAGGCCACTACCCGGATAGAGAGAGAAGTGTGAGGAATTATATGAAACCTAATACAATGTTGACCCGCGGTGAAACCGCCATCCTAAAGATATCCCTTTGAATTGATTAAATTAACCTTTAATCGATTGTTTTCTTTGTTTGATTTTTATTTTCTTTTAATTTCAACAACAAAACCCTACTTTGTTAATCGGTCTAGCTGATTGCGATTAGTTAGTAGAAGTCTCCAATAATTCACGTATCCTTGAGTTCGACTCGGGCCTCACAAGGCCTATATTACTCGACGCGTATACTTGCGTTTAAGCACGTAGTAAAATACACGTCAAGTTTTTGGCGCCGTTGCCGGGGATACGGCGAATTATTGGCACTTTGAGTGCTAAGAGAGGCCACTCTAGGCCACATTTTTTTTATTTTATTCTAAACCAATTTTAAAAAAATTCCTTTATTTCTCTATAATTGTGTTGACTCGTTCAAAGCATTGTACTGAACCCCCATTTCCATATTTCAGGTACTTTGCATGGTGCACACACGTAGTCGAGACTACGTGAATCGCACACCGGAGGTTCCATCTGCGGGACCAGAGGATGAGGACTACTACGAGGAGGAACACCAAAGTGATATAAATTCTGAATCTGAGCAAGAACAAGAAGAAGCAATGGCTGAAGCACAGACAATATGGGAGAAGATCAAGGTGTCTTCTTCCTCGGCATCATAGGGGCCTATAAAGAAACAGGGGCTAAACATTCCAACCTACAAGATCGATCCAGCATTGATTAACCTGGTTAAATCAAACGCATTTCACGGATTGAAAAATGAAGATCCAGTGGCCCACATCAGCCAGTTCGTGGAGAACTGTGATATGGTGAAGATAGATCGATTTCCACAGGATGTGCTCTACCTCAAGTTATTCCCGAGTTCCTTGGCTGGAGTGGCAAGAGAGTGGCTTCATAACCTCGACGATGAGTTTGTTGAATCATGGGATCACATGGTGGAGGTTTTCTTCGAGAGGTTCTTCCCTCCTGAGAAGACCAATGATATGATCAGGAAGATTCACAATTTCACCCAACAGGCGGGTGAAACTTATTCTGAGACTTGGGAGCGATTCTAAGTCATGTTGAGGAGATGTCCACACCATGGACTGGACAAGGAAACCCAAGTGAAGATCTTCTACTTTGCTCTCTCTGAGCATGATAGAAGCAATTTGGACTCGGCCGGTTCAGGATTTTTCTTGAACAACACTGATACAAGATGCTGGGAGATATTAAAGAATATGGCACGAAAGCAATCCTGGGGAGAAAGAGACAGAGGTGAAGTGGAACAAGTCAAGGCTGCTGGTGAATCCAGAATAGTTAGGGAGCTGAACGACAAGCTAGATCTTCTAGCCAAGAAGCTGCTAACTAAGGAAGATGCATCTGATGATGGGGAGGCCCAAGTGAAATTCATGCAACAACAGGGCTATAGAAACAATGACTATGCATGGAGGAAAGATAAAAAGTTTTCATGGAAGGATCCGAACAATTTTCTACAGGATCCGGATGCCAAGCCACAGCAGAAAGCCGAGGACAAGAACACTGAATTACTAACTCAAATGGTCCAGCAAAACCAAGAGATGATGGCCATGTTTGGAAAACAATTGCAATCTCAAGGTGATATTCTAACCAAGTTTGGGCAGACGCTGCAAAGCCATGGAGCACAAATGCGGGCATTAGAGACCACCGTGGCACAGATTTCGAGTGAAGTGGCGGCCATCAAGCACGCCAACCAACAGAAACCAGCCGAGAATGCAAATGTGGCTCAAGCACACCATCAGGTCAAGTATATGTCTGTGGTAAGCACTGAGGAGGAATCTCAGGTGCAAGAAGCTGTAGAAGAAATAAAAATGACTTTCAATGTGAATGCAACACCGGCGATACCATATCCACGCACGTACTATAGATTGCTGGGCGGAAACCATTTCTTCAGAAAATCAGAGAGAGTTGTGAGTATGGTATCTCCATCTAGGCAAGAGGAGCAGGTGCAGGTTGTTTGTGCACATGTGGAGACATCTGAGGCGAGAGAGGAACCACAACAAGCTGCTACTATTGATGATGTCTCGCCAAAGCCCACGTCCGAGGGAATGATTGAAGAAAGCTTAGGGGAGGTACCCCCGAAAAGCGCTTATGTGCCACCTCATAGGCGTGTTGATGCAGCTGATGTTTCGGATCCGGTAAATTCTAAGTCAAAGAAAGAGCATCGTCACTTTAAAAAATTCCTGGAGATATTCCGAAAACTCCAAATCAATATTCAATTAGTGGAGATGATCTAGAAAGTACCCGCCTATGGGAGGTTCATCAAGGAAATCATTAATAAGAAGAGGCGGATAAAAGATGATGAAATTTATTGGATGAATGAGACGGTGAGCTCGATGATTCATGGTAGTTCACCACAGAAGAGAAAGGACCCAGGAGGTTTTTACATTCTGTGTTCAATAGGTGGTCAACATGTTTCTAAAGCGCAATGTGATTCCGGCGCTAGTATAAATCTCATGCCTTTGGCTACATTTCAAAAGTTGGGGTTAAAAGAGATAAAGAAGTTGGCTGCAACAATTGAATTGGCAGATGGGTCTACCGTGAGACCCTATGGAGTATGTGAAGATGTTCTCATCAAAGTGGATAGATTCATATTTCCTGTGGACTTTGTTGTCATGGATATACCACCACTCCAAAGTTGTGAAATTCTCCTAGGAAGACCGTTTCAAGCAACGGCAGATGTTGTGACTGCCTTAGGGAGAGGTACTTTGTCTTTGGGCATTGGAGGAGATTGTGTTGAATTCAAATTACCGCATGATCCTCTAAGTGCAGTCCCCAAGGTGAAAAGATGATGACTGTCATACGTCTAGCCTAAGACGTTAAAGAAGGGCGCTTGTTGGGAGGCAACCCAACCATTGGTACATTAGGATAGTTTAGTTATAGTTGTAGATTGCTTTTATTTCGTTTAGATTTTAGTTTAAAAAAGATACCTTGATCCGTTTGTTAAATGTGCAGGAACAGGCAGGGTCGATACCATCGACACACTGGTCGATGGTATCGACATGGGTTCAGGTTGACACCAGCAAAAATCGCACTGCGTCGATAATATCGACACCCTCATCGATGGTATCGACATGGTCCCAGGCAGGCTGCGCAATAAAGGTCGATGGTATCGACATGCCAGTCGATACCATCGAGATCTCTGGAGATTTTCAGAAGAAATTGACTCAGTGGAGTCGATACCATCGACGGTTGTGTCGATGGTATCGACATTTTCAAGTGAAAAAGGCGGCGGCCGGACTCACGAGGCAGTTGCCCTAATCAGCGAGTCGATACCATCGACTTCCGTCGATGGTATCGACGGGCACACAGCATTGTCGGTGTCAGTTATTCAAGACGGAGTTATTGGTCAAATGAAGTCACATCTTCAACGATTTCTTCCTCCACTTGCGCCAAGTGTCATCCAGAGCAAATCCGGACCCCACGACCCTAGCAATACCCACCACCGCCTCCACAAGAATGATCAGGGTATCACTGTTCCACCCTTAAGTTGGTTTTTGACTATGAGGCCATAGTCGAATTCAAGCTTAGGGGGGTGGCTGGAACAGCTCTATCTTTTATCTTTTCTTTAGTTGTTTTTAGTTTTTGCTTTGTTATTTGTTCTTGCAATTTTAGTTTGTCTAGGATCCACATCTATCTAGTGTAATCGTGGATGTCTTAAAAATTGTCATCTCGCTGTTTTCATGGGAAAGTTAAGGGAATTTAAAAATTTCTGTGTCTTTTGGATAGCTTAACTTGGTTGTCCTTGGGGAACTTGTCCTATGAAAATGATTGATTATGTCAACTTTGAAGCAATATGTCACACCCACACCCCCATTGACTCATGAAAAGTGGATAGTAACGGTTGTTTGAGCCTAACCTAATCAAATGGTAATGAGACCTTAATTGGATATAAGAGAAAGAACCCTTTGAACTACTACACATGTCAGTAAGGAGGGACACATGATATTTTTCCAAGGTTCAGTAACTTAATCTTGTGATCATTCCACTTCATTTTTCCATAATCTACCAAAGAATTGGAAGTAAAGTACAGTTTTAATTCCTTCTTGCTTGCATAGCATGTAGATAGGATTTGCATTGTTATTTTCATACTTTTGCATAAAACAAAAAAAAATGTATAGTGATTCATGCACATTACCTTTAGGTGCATGTCATGTAGTTGCACTCATAACTTTCATGATTTTCACGCATAAGTACACCATGTACCTCAGGTTGTCTTAAAAAGTGATCTAAATTGTTCCATACCCTCGAAATAGTACAAAGATTTCCAATCATGAAGAAAATAGCCTAACACATGTATCTCTAAGCAATTATGGATATGTGGGCTAAAAAAAAAGAGAGAATTTAGAAGGAAGTGGAATAAGAGGGAGAAAGGAACATGATATCACTTGCATAACAAGGAAATTGAGTACATGATGTGGCTTAATTAGATTTCTATCTCTTTTTGAGGTGGAAGGTTAGTGCATGCATCATTCCACCCAATTATTGGCATTAGGGCATTTTTAATGTGCATTCACATCATTTAGGGCATTTTGTTTTATGCATTTTGAAACTGTGTAATACTTCCAAATTCTTCCATGAACCACCTATTCCATCCACCCGTTGCTCGGATTGGTAGGCCACCGTGATTTTCTCCTCACTCATGTTTATCAGGAGAACTGCTTCCATGTAGATGGTAGTTAGGGCGAGCAACGTAGCGTAGGCGATCACAAGATGCACCAATGCTGAATCGGCGAATTTTATTATGTTAACTGCCTTATGTGATAGTGTTCATCGGTTTGAAGGATAATTTCTTTTATTGATGATTATTGTCGCCTGTAGGGTAATTACTGTTCTGTGATTAGGAAAGGCCGGTTTGAGAACGTCCAATGGGAGTCATGTGGAATGTGGGGTGATGTGTTGATTTTTAGTTGACATCTGCAATCCTATTCTAAGGATTAGTTGCTTGAGGGCGAGCAATGTTTAAGCTTAGGGGAGTTTGATGCGATGAGTTTGAGTCGCATTTATAGACCTTTTTCATATGTGTTTTGTGCTCTAATTACTCATTTTCATGGATAATATTGCATAATTCACTTAATTTGGTCTTTGCCATCATATTATATCAAATCCCCTTTGTTTTACTATTTTTGAGCATCATTTATCATCTTATTATAAATTGTGTGGATTTACTTGGTCTTGTTGTGAAATTTCAGGAAAAACAAGTATCTGCTTCCGTCGATACCATCGACGGAAGTCGATACCATCGACCAAGCCACAGGTTGTCAGCCGAGAAGAGCAATACAGAGTCGATACCATCGACACCTAAGTCGATGGCATCGAGATCACTTTAGGTTGCTGGCAAGGATGCAGTCGATACCATCGACGAAAGTCGATGCCATCGACACAAGGAGAGCTACAGCGTCGCTAGAAGACAAAACCGACGCTACAGGAGTCGATACCATCGATGCCCAAGTCGATGGTATCGAGATCACCACAGGCGCTCAGAATAAAAGAAAGGAAAGTTGCCGCTAATCCGCTGGGTCGATACCATCGACCCGCGTCGATGGTATCGACGCCGGCAGATATGCGTTGGATCTGTTTCGATCTCGATCGGACGGCTGTTGTTATTTGACGACCTAATTAGGGACTTATACCTAATGACGGCCGCCCATACGAGAGATGATCACAATTTGGATTGCACGAGTGCCGAGGAGGAGAGAAAGGAGAACGGAGGCCGAGAAGCTCATCCCGGGTGATTCGGACGCTGCCGAAGATGATTTCCACCACCGATAGGCAGGGAAGCTCGTGTTTTACGCCAAGGATCCACCGGTTCTTCTCCGTTCAGGGGTTTTTCCATTTATTTCCCATTTTTCTTATGAATTCCCCAATTTCTACCATGTATTCGTGTGAGATGAACATGAGAGGCTAAAACCCTCAATCTTTAGGACTGGGAGTAGCCCGGGAATGCATTGTATGACATTTTTATATCAATAATTCATATTTCTCTCTCAAATCCGTGGTATAGATTCGTTTTCTCCATCTCTATTGTTATGCTTGATCACCATAATAATAACTTAACACCCTTAATCACTTCGACAGAAGGATTAACGGTTGAAAAGAGACGAATTCTACATTAATCAATAAAACCCTTGACAAAGGAGTTGTAAAATTAATGGTGGGAACTGAGGGACCGTTTATAATGCACTTAGTTTAGGGGAATGATTACTACGACGGTGGAATCAACCTAAATCTAAGTAGTGAATTACACCACGACAGTGGGTAATTCTGTTTTCAGGCCACTACCCGGATAGAGAGAGAAGTGTGAGGAATTATATGAAACCTAATACAATGTTGACCCGCGGTGAAACCGCCATCCTAAAGATATCCCTTTGAATTGATTAAATTAACCTTTAATCGATTGTTTTCTTTGTTTGATTTTTATTTTCTTTTAATTTCAACAACAAAACCCTACTTTGTTAATCGGTCTAGCTGATTGCGATTAGTTAGTAGAAGTCTCCAATAATTCACGTATCTCTGAGTTCGACTCGGGCCTCACAAGGCCTATATTACTCGACGCGTATACTTGCGTTTAAGCGCGTAGTAAAATACACGTCATGTTGCCACTTAACTGTGTGCTTACCAAATCCCCTATATAAGGATAGATGGATGCTAAGAGAACAACGTTATCTCTCCCACACATTCATTGATCCAACAACTACTTTCCACCTACTCTCCATTTATTTTTGCTTTCCCTTGTCCAAACCTAACATTATAGAGTTTTGATTATTTAGATTCCACTATCCATGCTAGTTCTTTACCATGGAGATGGATTTCAAGCTTGGAGTAGGTGGAGATGAAGATTGAAGCTTCTACATCAACATCCATGGAATTTTTCTTCATTCTTCTTTGCTTCTTTTTTCTTTTTCTTTGATCATTTCTAGCTAAACCACCTCAGGGGGGGCTATTTGGGGTGTAAAAATGTGACTTTGATACCACTTTGGGGGAAATAACTTTGTAAACATTGTGATTTCATTTGTGAACTACTTCTATCTTGTTTCCCATCTTCTCTTATGTGAATGGTTCTTAATAACACAAGTAAGTGAAATGGGTGTTATATGACTAATTAGGGATTTTTCTCTTAGGTCTAACTAGTAGATCCCTAGAAAGGTACCCTTATTCCTACATATCTATCCACTTTCTTACCCCTAGGTGACATATCTATGTATCTAGTTTGGAAACACTTAGTGCAAATGTCTTGGAGCTACTTAAAGGATAGATTATAGGTGATATGAGGTGCAAAACCCTCATATACACCCTCCATTACTATAGATCCCCCCCATTTCCCTAAGAGTTTCAATCCTAGAAACATGGACTTGTTATATTATTGTTGAGTTCCACCTAAATCCTAGTCATTTGAGCATCACAAATTTGGCTGGGGATGATACGAACTAGTTCCCCAATACATACCATATTCCATCCATGTCCAACTAGTAGTTTAGGGCAATTCATTATATCTTTCTTGTTTAGTTTGATAACTTGAATGAATGAATGATCTTTGCATATTATAAACCCTCAACCTAGTTACTTATCATATTTACCCAAAACGGCCCACATTTCCCATTAATTGTCCCAAACACTAATTTCTTGCCTTGCTTAGTTAGTTTTAATCTTACTTGCTTACTTTGTAACTTGCCTTGTTCAAGTTAGTTGAATGTTTCTAGATTAGTTAGTGTTATCTTTAGGTTCTTGTGCTAGTTTAAGTTAGTCAATTGCTAGTGTAGTTCTGTAGTTTCCCCTTCCACACTATTACTAGTCTGGAGCTTTTCTCTTGACTTGATTAGCGAGTTGACTCTTGATTTCTAAGTAGGATTGTTTTTGCTAAGTGTAGTTCTTATTGCTAGCTTCTTCTTACTTGTCCTAGTATAGTTTTTTTTCTTGCATATCTAGTTAGACTTAATACTCTAGGGATAATATATGCTTGATTTTTTCCCTTATCAATTTCCTTACCACCTTAGTGTAACTCAAAATCAAAGATCAAACCCTAAAACCCTAGTCTCAAATTAGGAACCTAGCCTAAATGGACATGGATCTAGTTCCCCCTCTCTCCCTTGGCTTTGACCCCAACCATGCATTTGTAGATATCTATAACAGTGTATCCAAATCTAATTCTCAATATCAAAACACCCAGGTGTGCCAAGGGTCATTGGATACATCATATTGTAATTTGTATTTTTCCTTCAGAATTATTAACAAACTTTGTGCTTCTGTATGAATGTAAAAGATATAGAATTTTGTTTCTACCAATGAGGTTATAAGTAAGCCCTTGCATTTTGTTTATGCACTTATATTTGTGGTTAGTTTTAGTTGCAATAATTTGAACATAGTTGTTTCTTGGAGGATGTATTTCTTGTTCACAATAAGTTGATAAATACTAAATTTATGTAATATAACATGTTGGTTATGGGTAAGTCTCTCCACTAGATTTTAGGTGTTATTACATACATGATATTGCTAAAGTGTCTTAAGCATAGACCACTCAGTACAAAAAACATTATACAACTAGTTTTAGTGTGAACTACCTAAATCAATAGATTTTTATGTTAGTTTTGGAAAGTAGTTGGTGCAAGTTGGCGAAACTCAGAATTGACATAGGTAGATCTCTCTTTTTAGAGTGTGTGTGTCACACTATCTAATTGATTCCTAACTAAAGTAGACACCTATTTTTGACACTTGTGAATATTTTGACAATTTTTTGTCCAAACTGCATGAAGTCTAAAATAAATGTAAGTCAAAATTTTGTAGTTTTGTACCATAGTCGACTTTTCTATTACGTAATTATATGATTTATGGGAAATAATTTCCTTAATTTATAGTGTTCTACTCATATATAAAAATGATACCAAGGCAAAGAACATTATCATATATAGTGATAGTGTTTGCTTGAGATGAGAAAAATATGTGCTACATAGAAAAGGGGTGGGATCCCCTATAATACAACCCATATGATGGGGATTGAAGCACCCAATAAGGAAAATTCCTTGGGATATGAGCACCTAGAACAAGAAGTACCAATAGAGTAGATTTTGGAGAAAAATAGGGGTGGGTTTCCCTTAATATAAACCCTCTATAACATAAACAAGATGATGAGATGTCACTTAAACATGAAAAGGCATGTACCAAGTTGGAGCACTGGCCGATTCAGGGAGCCATCCAATTTTCCATCGAAGAGACTTCCTCATCCTTTTGAAAAAAATTTATTCCCAACAAAATGGACTCATCATAATCAAGTGTGATGGAGAAGGCTCAAGGAGAAATATTCACCTTGATGGATGAGGATGCATCTCATGTTTTTAATTTTAGTCTAATCATGGGAGAATTGAATATGAAAATTGTGATTTTTTGCATTTGTTCGCATCAAAAATTGTGTTTATCTATATCCATTTATGTGCCAAATAAGCATGTGTCTAGGGTACTAGGGTTGGAGTGAATTGATTTATCTACAGAATCATCACTTATGAAAAAAATATTCAGTGTGCAATCAAAATGTCTATCATTAACTGGGGATCACAATGTAGAAGTGTGGACTAATATGTTTCAAAAAAATTGAATCAAAGAATATGTGATTTGTTTTCTCTAAATCTTTTGTACATAATAGGAGAAGGTAAGACCCATGAAAATCTCTTATATAGCATTCAGTACCAAAAAAAACATCTTGTTGTTCTCGATAAGATAACAAAAGATGTGAACTTTGAATGGCCTTTTGATTCCCTAGAAGTGAGAACCTCAAAGAGAATTGTAGCTTGGATGAATAAAGAAGTTGTAAGTTGTATTGAAACAATATTTTTACTCCAAGGATATTTAATATAAGGTTTATTATGGGATCACTTAAGATTGTTGATAAGGCATGCTCACTGGCCATGCATGCATATATCATTTCTTTTATTGTGTCAATTATTTAAGGGTAAAGAAATCTCAAAGATGTGTCAAGATTGATATTTTGAATGTTGGTGGGTGCATCATGCTAAGGATATTTAGGGCAATGCACCAATTATAGACCAAGTATATGAGCAAAATTTCATATTGCCAATATTGAACACTAACGATACGTCGACCTTAGGTAAGGTAGCACCTAAAAGGAGACCATTGTAGGTTTTTTATTGGGTGGAAGGAAGAGTTTTTTACAATATTTTTCTTTGATGCAATAAATCTGCATGCCCTGTGTGTTCTCTTAAATATGGAAGTAGAAATATTATTGATCATACAACAAGAATTCCATTCCAGGATGACCATGCCATCCTCCAAGTGTTTTTGGATGGCAAAGGGATGACACAAGACAATGTGAACCTTCTTTTTTTCCTTCGTAGTATAACATAAGAAATTCAGTCCTAAAAGATCTAGAGTTAATTGTATTCTTGGAGGTAGTGTTGGGTATTAAACAGAAGTAATTAGATTGAGGGACATAGTTAACCACCAAAATATGTTGTAGTAATAATAGCAGTTATGGATTCAGAGAAAAACAGTGATTTGTTAGAAGATGCAAACTCCAAAACATGAGATGAAGGTGTGTCAAACACTATCTTCAAGATGGATTCCACCACTCCTAGCACAAGAACCTTGGAATCTATTGGCCTTACTATTTTCAACATATCTTATAAAGATAATATCAATAGTTTAAGGTCTTAATTTTCTCTTTTTCTTATCAAGGATGTTAATCTTAGCCAAACACCCCCACACTTTGAGGTATTTTAAGTAGGGTTTCTTGTTAAGACAAAGTTTAAAGGGTGTTTTTTTATAGATGTTTGAAAGGTGTACGGTTTAGAATGTAGTTGGCTATTTCAAGAGCTTCACCCCACAATTTGTGACTAAGTCCAGACTCGGCTAGCATTGAATTTACCATATCAATCAATGTTCTATTTTTCCTCTCAGCTACCCCATTAGATTGAGGATTATATGGAGCAATGGTTTCATGTATAAGGTCACGGTCCCCACCGAACTTTTTAAGTTCATTAGAAGTGTATTCACCACCTCTATCAGACCTCACTCTCTTAATGTTCTTATCTAACTGTTTCTCCACTTGGGTTTTATAGATTTTGAAATTTTCTTCATCCTTAGTTTTTAGTAATAATATGGAACAATATTTGGAAAATCCATCTATAAATGTCACAAGTATCTCATACCATCATGAGTAAAAATATTATTTAATTCACAAACATCAGTATGAATTAATTCAAGCAAAGATGTACTACGATCTACTAATTTAAATGGCTTTTTAGGGAGCATATCTTGCACACAAATTTGACATCTATTAGAAATATAAATATGAATTTTGGGAATCATATCTAAATGAATCATATTTTTCATCATAATTTTATTCATATGACCAAGATGTGCATGTCAAACATCACTAATTTCAAAAACTAAAATAGTAGAAGATATTTCATTAAAAGAAGATGCATTACATGAAATAGAAGATAATTTAATAAGACCATCACATGTATAACCAAGACCAATATAAGAACCATTCTTAGAAATTACAATGTGATCGCATTGACACAACAAGGTATAGCCAGAATGTTGTAAAACAACGTGACTAATCATATTTCTACAGAAAGAGGGAACATGTTGGACATCATGCAGTCTAAGAGTTTTTTCAGATGTAAGCTTTATGGCAACACATCCATAACCTACAATCGGTATGGTGGATGAATGATATCCCCATGTTATCACTGTACCAATTTTGATCTTTCTATGGAATAGGAAGGGACCTCCCCCATAGTGACTATGTTTACTTCAGGATTTTTAGGAGCCTTGACGTTCTACTTTTTTTACCTTTGTAAAATGTGCACACATTTGCTAAGTGACCATGTTTATCATGCACAAAGAAGACAAGTTTTTTTCCTTGATCACTATTATTATTACTCTTATTTTGGTGGTTCTTGCGGCCCTTAAAAGAAGGTATTTATTGAAATGGGAATGGTTAAGATTCTTCTTGGTTTTGTCACCTATAATCATATTGACATCTGGGTTATACTTCCTATCTTGTTCCCTATGTCTATCTTCAATTTATAAGAATTTAATTAAGGATGCCATGGATATATTCTCTTATTTATGTCTAAGGGTCCAGGAAAAATCCTCCCAAGAAGGTGGGACTTTCTCTATGAGGGATTCTGCTTCAACATTTTCATCAAGGTTATAATCCTTGGCCATGGATTTAGAAATTAATTTTTGGTATTCTAGAACTTGAGCCGAAATATGTTTACCATCGACAATATTATAAGTTAGTCATTCAAAAAAGGCATACGCTCAAGAACATTGTGTTCTAGACCAAACATTGAATATAAACCCCTCCAAAGTATAAGAGGGGTTTGGATCCTATGGTACATGTCATAGAGTTCATCGGAAAGGATCCTGCCATGACACAAATAATCAGTTTCTTTTGAGACAGGAGTGGAGACCGGGGGTGTAGGCCCATAGGTTTAGGATGTTCTTCTCCTGCAATAAGGTTTGTGGGTTGTGGTTGAAGCACAATGGATATAAACTCATCTAGGGGTAAGATAGCATAAACTAGACCCAAAGAGGTGAGGCAGAATCACATTTTCTACTGCCAATGATGAAAGTGCAGACCAGACAATTGTTATAGACAAAGGGAAGAAACATCATCAAGAGATAGCATAGTTTTTGAATCCATATTAAGCAAACATGCAGTTAACAAAAAAGGATCTAATTAACAACTATTTACAAATTTGTTATGAAACTTGTTGGACATATTCAACAGAGCGTAAGTTTTGTCTTGAAATTGTTCGATATTAGATAGAAGTAACTAGATTAAAGAACACAGTTAACCACCAAAATATGCAGCAGTAATAATAGAAATTATAGATTTGGAGGAAAATAATGATTAGTTAGAAGATGCAAACTCCAAAGCCTGGTATGAAAGTGTGTGAAACACTATCTTCAAGATGGATTTTTCTACTCCTAGCACGAGCTTTTCCGGCGGTCTTTCTCCAAGATTCATCCACCTCAACTTTGGACATTTGCTCAGTGCAAACGAGAGAACTATGTAACTCGTTCCTTTAGCCCTTTGTTGTAAAGAAGAAATAAATCATCGTGAAGCGTCGACAGTGCAAGAATTGCAGCAAGTAAGGATGTTTAGAGATGAATGGAGGTGTTGCAGTGGTAGATGAAACATGTGTGTTACAGTCAGAAGGAAGTGGAACACAGAAAACTTTTTCTCCCAGTATATGCCAGTGTGTTGCTCTGGATCTTAGTGTGTTGGTATATTGGTATTTTTTTATATATTTCCAATGGAGAGCAGATGTCTTCTTATATAGAGAGAGAGTCTAGGACGAGCCCACATTGCAACTGCTTCTCTTTCCAACGTGCGTCTTAATCACCATGGTTAATGGACGGCTATGATGATAGCCAAAGAGAGAATAACTGACACTCCCTTAAATTTACAATTGATGGTCTTCCCAACGTGTGTCTTAATTGACAAGGTTAATTTGTGCCTTTAATGGTAGACAAATAGAGGGTAATTATTGTTGTCTTAAGCTTGCAATTGTTGGTCTTTTCAATATACGTCTTAATTATCATGGTCAATTGGTGGTTTTAATGGTAGTTGAAGAGAGGATAATTATTTCTTACTTAAATGTTGTTAACAGACTCCAAACGACTCAAAAATTAGAAACCAAAAGTCTTTCAGAAAAAGCAAAAAATTATTCCGTAAAAAGAAATATAAGACAACGTTAATGTTGTAAAAACGGATTTTTAGAACAAGGAAATACATCATGTACATGTAGTATGTAGTAGTAGTATGCATGTTATGAATTATGAAGGAATGTAAGCGAGAGTAGCAATATAAGGAGCGGAGGTCCTTAATATTTCGTTGGTCAAAATACACAAATCAGAGATGATTATTTAATATCAATTGTCGGTCATGGGGATTGCGAAATAAACCGATTACTTATTAGAATACCAAATCAGTTCAAGCAGGTACATAGCGCATAGGACAAAAACGATACCCCTTCCAAGTAATCAACGGTCATGGGGATTAAGAGTGCAATCATCAGTGGTAAGAAGTAGGAGAAGGGGAAGGACCAGCGTCACCGTTCCGTTGTCTTCGTTCACCTCGATTTGGCTGACTATCTGCTCCATTGGATTCTTCACTGTCTCTTCCGCGCGCATCTCCCAGCTGTGGCCGTTGGTCATACAGGCATCATACCAGGTACGTGCATCACTTAAGTGAGCAGAACAGAAACAACAACGGAATCATGCGGAAACCACCTAGCCGGCTCGGCTCGAGCCCTACACGCAGACCCCTAGGGCCACGTACGAGCATGCGATATATAAACGGCGGAGAAGCCCAGCCAATGCAGGCAGCAAGGCAGTAACCACTTAAAGTCCTGCACAGACGTTGCTACACGACGCATATGATCATGGCGTGCAAGTCTGTGGACGGGACAACTCGATTGGCTCTCCTTCTGGCGTCGATGCTGCTCATGCTGGCAGCCCTTCCAGCTTCATCAACTGCCGCCGGCACCCCTGACCCAGACACTGGCGGCGACGACATGCCGACCACGGACGGATTTGGCATGGGAATGATAGGAAGGATGCCCTGGGGTGGGGGCTTCGGTGGCGGCGTCTTCGGCGCCGGTGGTGGGTTCGGTGGCGGCTACCCTGGTGGCCACTTCGGAAACTACCCCATGCCACCGGCACTGCACGTCAGAGAATGCTTCGCCAAGGCTATGACGAAGTGCTCATACGAACACCACCACCATCATCACCACCACCCTCCCCAGCCCCCGGCCGAGATCAGCGTAGACGAGAACGCTACTGATGACCTCAACAACGTGGACGTAACCATGGGGCACCCGATGCCGCCCGTCGACCCCAATGGCACTCCGTGATCCGCCGTTGCACGTGGACGTCTATACTGACAGCGTCGGATCACATAAATACGCAAATAATACATAATAATGATGAATAAGTACTGTAATTTCAAGTGCAGTAGTGATGGAAAAATTGTAGGCGCTCGGGTTGTCTTTTCGTTCATCAATGAGAAGCTATGAGTTTTACACCAACTACCAAGAGGCAATTATAGTCACTACTCTTCTGAGATACAACGTAAATAATAAACAGATTAGTACTCAGACTTTGGCAGTTGGATTTGACGAAATTTGATCTGTCTGCACATAATTAAAAAAAACCTAAAATCTTGCTTTATCTGTTACATATATACCGACTGTGCAACCATAGAAATAGGAAACCGTCAGACATCACCTTGTTTTCGCCTATATTGTACTTAAAACTCAGAAGAAGAAAAAAAACATAACCATAGTGGGAAAAACGGAACCAGAAATCAATATATAAAAGCAGATATAAAGAGAGGAGTTGGGAGAGAATTGAAAGAGAAGAAGAATGATATCTATATGTTGTAAATATGAGTGAAAATAATAAATATAAATAATCAAAATATTTTTAGTACAATACCCACAAAAAGTGAGAGAAAAATATTACTATTTTTACAAAGACAGTGCACATTTATAAGAAATAAGTATGCTACAATATTATGAACAATACACAAATGTGAAGATTACGTGTATTTCTATGTGTATCTATTAGAACTATGATATCTATATGAATAAGACTTCTTTTATTGGGTACATGTTGTTGTTAATATAGGTTATTGTCGTTCATGCAACAGCGACAGGTGCAATTTAATTAACAATTCAGGCAGATCTAAAATAAGAAGCAAAGAACAAACAAAGCAGGAGAATAGAAAAAAAGGAGTTAGATTCGCAAACCAGATCGTTCGTTCAGAAACGAACGTGTTACTTAAAGAAACCAGTGCCCGGCAATCCTCGCGGATAGGCATCGTTCTCCCAGTCTCGATCTGGCACGAACCTGGAAGTTGCACGTCTTGCTCGCGCACGTCGCACTGCTACCAGTGCAGCACAGCCACCGCAGGTACCACCGCCTGACAGCTGCGTCTGAAGGGAAGGACGAGTCTCGCTTCGCACAGGAGTACAACTCCGCAAAGCAACTCCGGGGACGACGACTCTCGCACTCGGGATTAGGGCTCACAAAACACACGGCGGCAGAAAACTATTTTCGGTATGTTTAACCCTAATGACCAGAGTCATATAAATAGTCACGCACGTCCCTAATCCTATTCTCAGTTAGACGCAACACTCGGTTGCTCCCGTACACAATACGGAATAATCCGTAAAAAAGAAACACTTTCTAATTAGGATTTAAGAAATCCGAATAAGAAAGCAACAATTAATTACACGAGTAATTAATTACGTAGTTGTATGCTAGTGCAAAAAGAAGACGGAAGACGGAAGACACAATCCACAATCCACAAGCCCGAGCCCGAGCCCGAGCCCGAGCCCGGCCAGGCCAGGCCAGGCGAGGCGTGGCATGGCGCGCGCGCGCGTGCGTGCGTTGTGATGTGGCAATCCCACCCACCAAGGAGGTGAGCATACCTCCTTCCTAGGACTCCTTTAGACACTAGTGCCCCATGTGATCCTACATATGAGGACCACAAAAGTTCTAGGTGTGAGCAATATGGGATAAAACTTCTTTGCCATTTGCACTAGAAACAACACTACATTCTCACATGTACTTGCTGCACTACATTGGGCTTAACCCATGCTAAATAAGTGATTACCACAATAGTCTAGCTACAGTAACGAGCTGCTACAGTAACTAACTAATAGCTACAGCAGCTAAAGTAACTAACAACTACCGTAATCAGTTATCTAACAATCCCCCACAAAGTCCAATGTGTAGTGTGCTCTACCATTCAGTCCTCCATACTGTGCTTTCAGCAGATACCTTCCGGTTTGAATCTACCTGAGTTATCCAACTGTGACCCTCGTAGGAACTAGGTGAACAAAAGTCTTGAATCTGAACCTTGGGTACAAGAGTATAGGTTGGTAACAACACAATAAAGACATGGTAGAAAAGAAAACAATGCATTAAGACCATGCATACAAAATTTTATATCATGATTGATAACAGAGAATAACCCAATTCTCCTGTTGCGGCCTACACAACATCAATCACTTAGCTGGAGTCTCCAAGGATGTACTGCTAACATCCTGTCCTAAGACTTGACACCATTAAGAGACTACTCTCTTACTAACTTGCAGTCATGACACTAACAGGTTTCCCAGGGAATAGACACACAGATGCAAGAAGCATCAAACAAGAATACATAGTGTCATCTGATTTACCCGACAGCTTGTTATTACCACATTGAACCCAATTTGTGGGATCTCCACTCTTTTGGGTTGGGTTGCTACTGCCTGCAAATCTATAGGGGTTTCAGTCCCATTCCCAACCTGGATTTTTCCACTAAAGCCAAGGTAAGACCTTTAGTGAAAGGATCAGCTGTATTATCTTTGGTACCGACGTAGTCCACAGCCACGACCCCATTAGACACTAACTCCCTTACAGATTTTAATCTGACTTGGATGTGTCTACGCTGTTTTTGATTGTACTTGGAACTCTTTATCTTAGCAATAGTTGTAGTGTTGTCACAGTGAACTGAAATTGCAGGAAGCGGCTTCATTACCATAGGTAAACTAGACATAAGTCCATGTAGCCATTCAGCTTCCAATCCAGTTTCATCTAAAGCACACAACTCTGCCTCAAAAGTGGACCGAGACAATATGGTCTGTTTCTTAGACCTCCAGGAAACAGCTCCTCCTCCCAACAGGAACACATATCCTGAGACACCATTACTCCCAGAATTCACGGCAATCCAGCTTGCATCACTATATCCTTCGACTACGGAAGGATGTTTACCATAATGCAGCCCAAGGGAACGTGTTCCCTTGATATACCTCAGAACTTTGTCAAGAGCTTCCCAATGGGTCTTGTCGGGACAACTGGTGCATCTACTTAACTTGTTCACGGCAAACGCAATGTCTGGACGTGTACAGTTCATAAGATACATCAAACTTCCGATAATCTGAGAGTATCGTAATTGAGACACTGGAACCCCAGTCTCATTCTTGAACAAGGGTTTGGATGAATCATATGGACTCTTAACAGATTTACGTGATGTGTACTCAAACCTCTCAAGTATCTTCTCAACATAGTGAGACTGAGAGAGAGTTATACCATCAGTAGACCTTATGATTTTAAGCCCTAAAATCACATCAGCAACACCCATATCCTTCATCTCAAACTTGCTACACAAGAATGACTTTGTCTCTTTTACTACTTTCATATCGGAACCAAAAAGAAGGATATCATCGACGTATAAGCATAACAAAATGAATCCATTATCGACAACCTTGCAGTAGAGACACTTATCAAATTCATTAGAAATAAAGCCAAATGATGATATCACAGAATCAAACTTCTCATGCCATTGCTTAGGGGCTTGTTTCAAGCCATATAATGACTTAACAAGTTTACACACTTTGGACTCATTCCCATGACCCACAAATCCCTCAGGTTGTTCCATATATATCTCTTCTTGAAGATCACCGTGTAAGAACGCGGTCTTCACATCCATCTGATGGATATAGAGATTATAAATGGAAGCCAATGCTAAAAGCACTCGGATTGTGGTCATACGGGAAACAGGTGAATAGGTATCAAAATAGTCTATTCCTTCCCTTTGTGTGTAACCCTTAGCAACTAACCTAGCCTTATACTTATTGATTGTCCCGTCTGCATTAAGTTTCTTCTTAAAAATCCATTTACAACCAACTACAGAATAACCAGGAGGCAAATCCACCAATTCCCAAGTTCCATTCGAGAGAATTGATTGGATTTCATCATTAACGGCTTCTTTCCAAAACTTATCTTCTGGAGATTCCATAGCTTGTTTGAAAGTAACAGGATCATCCTCAACATTGTAAGTGAGAAACTCACTTCCAAAGTCCTTTGATGTCCTAGGTCGTTTACTTCTCCTTGGTTCAACTATTTCTTCAGAATCATCAGATTCAGAAATAGCTTGTTCTGAGTCGCCCCCCACATTTATCATCCTTTCCACGTGCTCGGGAATGGAACCTGTGGTAAATGAATCTTCTTGAGTAACTTCATTGGGCACACCAGTTTTCATAGGAAACACATCCTCAAAGAATGTTGCATCACGTAATTCCACAATTGTATTGACCTCAATGCCAGAGATATCTGATTTTACAATCAAGAATCTAAAAGCATAGCTTGTCTCTACATAACCTAAGAATATGGCATCAACCGTTTTCGGTCCTAATTTCTTCCTTTTGTGTTTAGGGACAAGTACCTTAGCAAGGCACCCCCACACTCGAAGATATTTAAGACTCGGTTTCCTTCCTCTCCATAACTCAAACGGACTACTTTCTGAATGTTTATGGGGAACTCTATTCAGAATATGGCAAGCCGTATTCAAAGCTTCCCCCCACATAAAGTTGGGTAATCCAGATGTTTGGAGTAAGGTATTTACCATATCTATTAAGGTTCAGTTTTTACGTTCAGCTATCCCATTTGATTGTGGTGAATAAGGAGCAGTTACCTCATGAACTATACCATGCAATTGGCAAAATTCCAAAAACAAATTCGAGGTATACTCTCCTCCCCTATCAGACCTTAATCGCTTAAGTACTTTACCAGTTTGAGTTTCAGCTTCTTTCTTATAAATTTGAAATTTATCCAAGGCCTCATCTTTACTTCTAAGTAAAAAGACATAACAATATCTACTCGCATCGTCAATAAAAGTTATAAAATAACACTTTTGATCCCTCGTAGCAACACCATTGAATTCACAGATATCTGTATGAACTAAATCCAAAATTTCCGAATTCCTATTCACAGAATGAAAAGGCTTCCTAAGCAATTTAGCTTGTACACAGATTTCACATTTATTGTTGCTAATTTCAGATTTAGGGATCAAATCTAGATTCATCATACGCTTCATTGAGGCAACATTAACATGTCCCAAACGTGAATGCCATACATCGAATGAAACAAGATTCATGCAAACAGAACTATAATCATTCAAATTTAAAACGGAATTTGAAACAGGTTCAACATGAATCTTAAATAAGTTCTCCACATCACATAAGTACCCCTTGCCAAAAAACAAAGAATCACGAAGGCGTGTAATAATAGCCTTATTACATTTACAGTCTACTCTATAACCTTCTCTAACTAATATGACGCCACTAAGGATATTGCGTCGAATGGTTGGAACATGTCTGACCCTGTTAAGAGTCAAAACCTTCCCCGAAGGGAACTTCAAGTCCACCCGTCCTTCGCCTTTGACTTCTACAGAGCTGGAATCGCCCAAAGTCACGGACCGACCTTGAGAGGCCTGATAAGACACAAACAGGGATTTATCAGCACACACATGTACATTAGCCCCAGTGTCAATTATCCAATAAAGTGGTTCAAAAATAGAAAGAATTACAGGTTTAATAGACACGTACCCATCATTGAGGTTCAAGGATGTAGTCATCATATTGACCACAGCCTCCTCAGTTGCAGATGCGGTAGCTTTCTTTGCCTTCTTAGTAGGACAATCCTTGTTCCAGTGGCCAACCTGTCCACAAGTCCAACAAGGTTTGTTCTTCGGTTTCTTTTAGATCTTTGCCTTGGGTTTATGTGCATTCTTAGATTTCTTATCTTTGGTGTTTTTCGTAGAAGTAAGATTAACAGTTGGATTAGCATCAGTAGGAACCTTGACCCCTTTCTCCTTTAAGTGTTCTTCTTGTATATTAATATCCATCATTAATTCATCCATGGTGTGTGTCCCTTTACGATGCTTCAGAGACATACCAAACGATTCCCATGACTTTGGGAATTTTTCTATGATAGACATAACAACAAATTTCTCAGGCAACACCATCTTGGCATCTGAGAGTTCATGAACTAGGAGTTGTAGATCGTGTGTTTGATCAGAAACTGACTTACCCTCAACCATCTGAAACTTAAGAAATTTAGACACACAATATTTTTCAACACCCTGATTTTCAGTGCTAAAATTCTTAATTAACAATTCCCATAAAACCTTGGACGTAGTGACTGGCGGCTTTGAGTAAGAATCATACAGTTTGTTATTTAAACCAAACAGAATCAACCCGCGGCACGTTTTATCACCCTTCTTCCAATTAGCAATAATGTTTGCATTATCAGGAATTGTTTCATCAGACACAGGTTCAATTTCAATTAAATACTGATCATAACCCGCAATATTCAGCCAAATTTCCATACGACTCTGCCAACGGGCAAAGTTCGTACCAGTAAACTTTTCAGGCATATTGGTTGTATCAATCTTACATCCCGAACTACCCTGACCGGCCATTGTTAATTAACGACCGAAATTGGTTTCTTTGAGACTGTTGTTAATATAGGTTATTGTCGTTCATGCAACAGCGACAGGTGCAATTTAATTAACAATTCAGGCAGATCCAAAATAAGAAGCAAAGAACAAACAAAGCAGGAGAACAGAAAAAAAGGAGTTAGATTCGCAAACCAGATCGTTCGTTGAGAAACGAACGTGTTACTTAAAGAAACCAGTGCCCGGCAATCCTCGTGGATAGGCACCGTTCTCCGACCGGCCCTGCCCGGCCCGGCCCGGCCAGGCGAGGCGTGGCACGCGCGCGCGCATGCGTGCGTTGTGATGTGGCAATCCCACCCACCAAGGAGGTGAGCATACCTCCTTCCTAGGACTCCTTTGGACACTAGTGCCCCATGTGATCCTACATATGAGGACCACAAAAGTTCTAGGTGTGAGCAATATGGGATAAAACTTCTTTGCCATTTGCACTAGAAACAACACTACATTCTCATATGTACTTGCTGCACTATATTGGGCTTAACCCATGCTAAATAAGTGATTACCACAATAGTCTAGCTACAGTAACGAGCTGCTACAGTAACTAACTAATAGCTACAACAGCTACAGTAACTAACAACTACCGTAATCAGTTATCTAACACATGTCCCATAAGTACACAACATTTCCTCTTTATAACATTTATATCATAAAGTTTCATATTTTGCATAATCATGTAAGGTTTATGTTAAATTTTAACAATTATCTAACCTTCACGCTATAACAGTATATTTCTTGGGAAAAACAAATGTTGTTGAAACTGCGCCTTACCGCTAGATGTAGCGTTATTCTCATGATAAATTAAAGAATTCATTAACAAAAAAAATAAGCCAAGAAAATTACGGTTGTCTTCATGACAGTAATTTACATGAGTCCTAAGTAAAAGTCTATGCTTACGCAAGCAACAAAACTGAAACTGGTCTTCTCCTAGACAGCAAAGGACGGAAGGTTATGGACATCCTCACCAGATTGAAATCTTAGCAGGCTTACACTCCGTCCTTGTAGCAACGTCCCGACACAGCTAGCCTAGGAAGCAAAGCGAGGAGAAGGCATTATAATTTTAAGCTGTAGTGTTCTATCAGATTATATATAAACGAAAGACAGACGATATACGCTTTATGATTATGTCATGTTGAAACATCTTGTCAAAGTTGTTAATAGATACAAACGTCATGTACTTTGCAAATTTACCCTTTCTATTTAGTGTGTTATTTATATATGAGTAATATAGTAATAATATTCATAATGATTGATTAAACAGTGGATAATAAGACTCACACTAAAAGACTAGTACATATTATTTCGCAAAATAATGATATCAATAAATGCAACTTTACATTAAGTGGTCGTTAAGAAATCCACAATATATGCATCATATTAATAAAAAGTCATACACATAAAATCACATAACAATGATGACGATATAAAAACCACTAATACTTGAACAATATTTTACGTAGAATAATATTGTTCATAAATAAATAATACCAATAATTAAAATAGTACACATACATTCACTTACCGAATACAATAATATACATTGCATTGTGATAGCTACACATAATTAAATAAAAAATAGTATACACGCATACATTAACTAAATATAATAATATGCATTGTATTATGATAGCTACTCAAAATAAAAAGATAGTACATATACATTTTCATAATATTAATGGTGTACATAACATTATAAATTTTACTCATAAGGAAATAGTACCATGTACAACTCATGTATATGAGGTTGGTGAATTTTGATGGTACCTAATGAAAGGACCCGAGTTTCAATTGCACAAAAAAGACTTTATTGATATACTACCCTCATGGGCATGACCTCACTCGGGCTATGGTAGAGGGGGAGATAGATGTTTCTCTCCTAATCCCATGATAATAGTTATAAGTAAATATTTCTAATAATAAAGATAGTACACATGAATCCATATAACAATAATGATTAGTTCCATAAATAAAATATACAAATTGTACTAAATATAAATAATATAATATTTAAATTATTTTGATTGTATCCACAAATCAATAATATTCACAGATTACAAGTCGTATATAAATGTTCATAACAATAATAATAATAATAATATAATTAACTTCTCAAAAGGTTCATATAAATAGATAATGCATTATACAATAAACTAATGCAGTATAAAACTCTAAGAAAAGATAATGCAATACACAGTGTGTATGATAGTTCTCTATAAGAAAATACTCATTATAAAAAGATACTATATTTGAATTCTCATAATAATAATTATAATAATAATAACAATAATAATAATAATATCTTTGACATAAAAAAGTGATCATAAATATATAATATAATATAAAAACTATATATTAGTACCCATAATAAATACTTATTGAAACATAGTAACCCTAAATTCAAATTGCATGTTTACAAGAAAACATGTATACATGTTAGTAGATACAAATGAATAGCTTTCATATTAATTGGTATTACTATAGAAACAGTGAATTCATTGAAGTACCTAATTTTTTTTCATCAAAGTGTTTTAAACTAATAGGACTACAGAAGTTTGGAATGATTAGGGTTGTCAATGGGTAAGGGTAAACTCGTTTACCCTTTACCCATACCCTGTAGGGGAAGGGTAAGGGTAAATGATTTTCTTACCCTTTACCCACCTACCCTCTACCCTCTAACCCGCTACCTTAGTGGGTAAGGGTAAGGGTAAGGGTAAGGGTAAGTCATTACCCATACCCTCTAACCCGCTACCCACCAATATTTATATTTACTATATTAAATGTATGGTCATATATTGTTTGAATCTATGGAATATTTAATATTATGGGGTCATCATTTTAAATAATACATGCTATTCTTTTCTACTTCTTATGTAGTTAACTTAGTTGTGTATGCAACTATAACGACCCCGCCTCCCGGTAACCCCTAATTAAGGGAGACCTGAAGGTCAGAGCCGTTATTCAATTAACATGATCAAAGGTTTGACAAATAATCAATAATAATTATGAAATTCTACTAACTAACTGGAATTTGGTATAAAATTAAAACTTTACTTACCTTTGAAAACTTTAGAAATCTATCTATCCAGAGCTTGAATTATTCTATCTAATCCTCCTTGCACTTTATTTCTTATTTCCACAATGTGCCACTTTACAGTTTGTTCTATCAATTGTTGTTCCTAAAACGCCGACAAACAAAATGTCGGTCAGTATATCGAAATATACTGGTTTGTGGGAACAACCAAAAATTTGCACATAAGGATAACAATCTTATTATCAAAATCAAGTTAATTAACAAGCCAATTTATACTTTTCAGTATGACATTCTCCACCGCTTTTACCCTAACCCTGGCATACCCACCTTAGGGTTTCCTTTGCCAATGACTTAAGGCCACCTTCTCAATCCCGAGCTTTGTGCCTGGGGGTCACTACTCATGGTTCCCACTAGTCATGCAATATCATAGGCCACCTTCTCATTCCCGAGCTTGGTGCCTGGGGTCACCACTCAAGGTGTCCATTGGTCTACCCATCTGGGCCTGACCTTTGGCATCATCCATCAGGGTGGCATATAAGTGTGAGAATCCATACTTCTATTATTAATGTGATAATCATAGTGACTTTATAGTTTGCAAGTATGAACATCCAAACTGATAATTTGCATTCAATGCGATTAACCATCCAGAAAATCCTCGGGAAACTAAGGCGGTTATTCATAATTAACCACATACCTGTATTGTAGATTTGGAGACAGAATTAAGTAGAGAGAAAATCCAATCAAGCAAGCAAGGTAAGCAGAAATCCTAAAAAGACATCAAATTTCTCTACCATTAATCATGTCATCTTGATCCATTAATCCTAGTTGTTTCCTAGGTTATTTGCTTTTTTTAAGGTTTTGAGCATAATTAGGGTTCCACTACATCTTTATAACTTTAAACCCAAATTTCACCAAATCACTTACAAACCCTAATTATTTCATTTTTCTTTTACAAAAGATTCTAAATTCATTTTTTAGCAACAGGAAACCCTAATTTCATATTATGATCACTTTTCTTTTCTTTTCCTCTAATTTAGGGCTTCTAAACATATTAATCAATATATTGAGTTAAAAACCCTAAACCTTGTAATTCTATCATCAAAACAGGTTAAAAACCATCTTTATCTTTAATCAAGTTAACCATGCATGAATTAACCTAATTGCAATATTAAATCTATCCTCGATTAACAATTATGGTTTCTAACCACAAATTAATACCTTTCAAAATATGCACTTTTGCACAAAAATACAGATTTAGGCATTCAAACCATTTTTAATACATCCCTCGTATTTTTCTGATCACTTTTCATGTATATACTTTTCCCATCTGAGTTTTCTAGCAAGAGTTATGATTTTATCAAGAAAACCCCTTTATATTTATTTATTTGCTAATTTTGGGAAAAACCCGGATCGTTTGATCTGTGGTCCGTTGGTCCACTCAGGATCCAGCGGCCATGGATGCACGCGCCTGATCTTGAGATTAAAAAGAATAAAAGGACCGCTTTAACCTTACCTGAAGAGAAGGAACGAGGAGGACAAAGGGGTCTTTTACCCCGGTCATCTTCTTCCTCGGGTTGGCTCATGAGCAGCCCAACCGAGTCAATGTAAGGGTTGACTCTGGCCATCTGTGTATCTGCGAAAGCTATGATTGGTCCAGGAGCTCCGCTTGTCCCTATCAGACTTGTCTGGGGGATCAATTCCCGCCTTGCACCGATCCTTCATCGCCGAGAAGTCTATGATACTCCGTTGACAGCAACAACTTGATGAGGGAGAAGGTTGAGGCTTTGGGACAAATCAGACGCACTGGAGAACTCATCTCAGGGGTCCAAACTCACGAGCATGGTCTGCAGGAGCACTGGTACCACGGAGCACCTCCCCTATATATAGGGTGGGAGGCAGGCTTGCTAGATTTGGGAACTTTCCCATTAGGTGACCAACCCTCGTCAAACCAGGGGTGATCCCGTGCGGTTTCCTCTTCCGAGTTCAAAGAATACAACGACAACTTTGCACATCCACTGGGTTGCAAGAAATCCGAGATGGAAGTTTCATCCTATGACATGTAAAATCCCATCCCGCGTGGGACTTTGAAGATGAGCGACCATCGTTGGATCGAGATCCAACGGTCCTCAAAGCCTGCGTTCATCCAAAAGGAAACTCCCTTTACAAATTGCCAAATTAAATCTTTACTTTGGTGATAACTTGAAAAATTGATATCTCCCAAACCATAACTCATTTTTGTCTCAAATTTTAAGGGAATGTTTTTCTTGATATTATCTAACTTTGCACGAAATTTGGGGAACAAAAAGTAATGGATGAGAAGGTTTCCTTCTCTCCCAAGTTATCTATCCAATTAATCAAAATTAATTAGTATTCCTTTTTCTATTCCCATTATCTTGTTATTTTGGGTCCCTTGGACCTCAAGAAATCCTAAAGGCACGGATTCCCATCTTGGGAAAAAAAATCTATTTTCCTTTATCCTCTTTCAAATATATATTTCCCATATTTCTCTTTTGTTTATCAAATCCTTTTCCTTTTTATTTCTCTTTTCAAGAATTTCTCTTTATCTCTCTCTTATTTTCCTCACTGGTATTCCTTTTTATCATTAGGAATCCTTGGAATACGAAATTCCACCAGGGATAACTCAATTACACCTCTTTCAACTTGTTTTCCACCTATTACCATTATTTTCAATTTATCTCTTGATAAGGAAAAATTTAATTGATCTTTTCATTTATTATTGCATTCTCTATGCAACTTTGGACTCCTTGGAACCCAAGGAACCCAAGAGGCACGAAATCTCTCTTTGGATTTGCCTTCTATAGGTTTGCACATCTTTCTTTCCTTTATTTCCTTATTTACTCAATAATAGAGTTTATTTTGTTCTTTCTTTGTTACTGGGCCCAATAGCCAATAAATCCCATGAAACAAACATCAAGGCCATTGTAAACGAAACTCATTTATTCAACACAAATTATATCATCATTTGTTCCAATATCTCTAATATGAGAAATTACATTTCTCCCCAAAGAAACCCAAAAGTTGGGGTTGTAACATCCTTCCCCTCTTATAAGAATTTTGTCCTCAAAATTTCATCAAGCGAACAACAAAGAGGATAAGCCTTTCATGTATCCATCATGGCTCCCATGTGGCTTAACCCTTTACATGGTGCTTCCCAAGAACCTTCATCATCTCATATTCTTCCATCTGAGTTCTTTTTTACCTTGGTATATCATACCCTCATAGGTGACTCAGGACATTTCAGCCTCTCAAAAAGTCGAATAGTTTCAGGGCTCAGCACATGGCTTGGGTACCTCACATAGTGCTCTGGATCGGACTCATGGAACACATCATTCATCATGTTATCCTGAGGGGTAAGGCTAAACACAACCATATCCACCAATCCATCTCAAATGGACCCATATATCAGGGACTCAGCTTTCTCAGTTGTATCTTAGAGGGGTCAGATTTTCACATCACATACTCTCCCACAGTGACCTGCATGTCAGTCTAGTTTGCATCAGCTCACGACTCATGTCACCTCTGGTCTCTCTCTCAGCCATTGCATGATCAAGCGACTTCATCTGCACACACTTTGGTTCTTTTCTGACCTTCGCGAGGCCTCATTCACCAACATCATCTTAATGAAGCGGTGACTGACACATCCTCTCTATAAAACTTCTTGCATCCTGATAAGGCTATGGTGGTTAATATCACATCTTAAGAACTGTCTCTTTGTATCACCCTGAACAAGCACACTTGCTCTCATCAGACCCTCTAGTCTGGATCTTACTAACCATTAGTTAGGGGGTGATAAACTATACTATTATCGAGTTCTTCATGTAAATACTTCCACCTAATGGAAGTGAACCTTTAGCTCATGCTCAAAAACTTTTGAACTTGCATCATGGTGTAGTTGAACCATCTTTTTGTCTTAAGTAGTTCAACCGAATGTGCCCCTTGACAGCATTCTTTCTATCTCATGTCATCTAGGTAATGTGATCTTCCACAACCCATATTGCATCTCGACCTTCTTTGGTCTAGGGAAGACTTACCAACATCCACAGTGAAGAACTCCCATTCTCTCTCGGGAACTCTTTATACTTTATATTCATGTACTGGGTTACTGGTGTTCGTCCTTCGCCTCCTAGCTTGCATGGCCACATGCTACATGCAACTTTGTTTTAAGCATCCAAAGTGCCACTATCACTTACCATCTTTGTAGTTTCACAGTGTATGGTGATCTTAAAATCATGATTTCCTATATATCATGATTCCTCAAGATCGATTTCTCTGAAACCCTAAACCACTCTCGTCACGGTTTCATTACCTTCCTATGCAAAGAAGTGTATCCAGGGTTTTACAACCATCCTTCTACCACGTTAAGGACTAGGCTGGCTATCCAAACAACCACTAGTCATGTTCAACATATCTCATTATATCTGAGTATTAGCCAAACTTATCTCTTTTCCTCAACTTAAGGTTAGCCTAACAACCTCAACTCCTTCTAGCTTCCAGCTAAACTAGGCAACTATATCTGAACTAGAGCATTCATTACCACTTCTTATCCTTATGTGTTAGGTAACATACACCTCCATGTATTATTATTATCATCTCATCTCAAACTCTAAGTTTATCTTCATCAAGAAACTCTGAGCTCATCCACCTGGTGATCAAACTCAACCTTGTATAACTTGCAAATTCCACAAAGCTTCTACTAGGAACATCCTTACAAGGTGATTATCTTAATACTTTTATCGTTTGTTCATGTCCATGTATCATTCATTCCACCAAGGTATGTTATCATCTCTATCCTCATACCTTGTAGCAACGTTCCAACTCTCATCATCTTTTATCCTTGGTGTATGGCATGCATATTGTCCCATCTCTCCCTCTCATAACAAGAGGAAATAAGCATTTGGCGTCCATCCAAACACAAAGTTCTTCCTATTCCAAGAGTAGAGATGATACATCCACATCACCAGTACACCTTCAATTCTAAGTTGAAATGTGCAACTTATGTCTCTACATCACAAACATCACGATATCAAAGTTACTTCCATGGAAAACTGGTCTCGAATCTACTTGGGTCACCACACAATCCTTGGTCATCTCCTCTAGGTCTATAGGGTGCCGACACTTTTGGGGTCATCCCTTTTCCCTTATGCATCCAGAGAGTGCCCTACTCATCTGCCCTTTGGGTCCCATGAGTTCATGAAGGTAATCTCCTAACCCATGGCCCTCGAGCAATGATAGTTGTTACCTCCCGACCCTATGGTCATGTGCAACTAGGGAATTAGGCAACTCCTTCCATTGGTCTTATCCCTACCTGACCCTAGGATAGACTTAGGATTATATCATAGTACATGTTCAACTTATAACCTTACCCAATCCTTCATCATCTCTCTCTGCATTCTTGGGTTTTCTTTCATCCTTTCTCAGGGATCATGGCGACCTGTCTACATTGGTCAGGACCCATATTGGTTACCTCCATGGTAACACCACCACATGCACATAGAGATGGTTATCTATGGGTCTATAGGTTCATTCTCATGCCATGTACTCTTCACTTAGCTTCTCAAGATCTTATGAGACCTCTTTAGGTTACCTCAAAGCCAACAAAACTGATATACACCCTACGAAAAGGTCCCTCTCCCAGGATGGGAGGAAACTACAACTCTTGACAACAAGGTCACAAGCGTCCCTAGGGTTTACATTCACATGAGCATGCTTAATCCAGCAACTACTAAGGCACAAGTGTACCTACTAAACCATGCTAGGTCACACTTGTTCTCATCCTCAACATTAGACCAACTTAGTTGTGAGGGGTTCATCACACATACCTTTAACTTAAGGGGTTTCTTTTTCCTCTACACATGCTCAAAGCTATAGAGAATCAAATCTTATCATGAGCATCGGGTACCCTACTTCCCCTCTTAGGCCAAGAAACCCTAGGTCCACCTTTAGATGTCCAACTGCATGCCCAACCTCTTAACTACGAATCAAGCATGTCCAAGGTATGCCATCCTTTCATTTGAGCAACACCTCAGAGTTGAGTCCTCTTCCAAGACAACCAACTAGGTACAAGGCTTCACAACTTGCTACTTCATCCTCTTCAAGTTTAAGAAACTCTTCTGCCTATCTCAGAAGGTAAACACCTATACCACAGGCACATAGGTACCAGAAGCATCATCCTCTCTTTAGGGTTTGGTTCCTCTAAAGGTAACTAAGATATCATCAACCACCAAGGATCATGCATGAGGCAACCACTATCATCCACTTAGGTCGCATCATTCTCATCTCCCCATTGTTCCTCACATCTCAGGGTTTTAGGTTTCCAACCTTCTTGCTTGGTTCCTTCTTTATCTCTCTAAAGCTAACTCCACATCCAGTCATACTACTAGTGGTCATCTCTCCATGAAGGATCAAGCTGACAGGCATACCTTTACGTAGGTGAAGCCTATGCTCCAACTTATGTTTGGCTCTAGATTATACCTAGCCCTTTATGCTCATCCCATAAGCCATCCATCATGCATACTGGCCAGGGTTTCAACCTACCGCCATCCACTGACGTACTCTGGGTGCAAGTTATACCCTACCTGCATAAGCCCATAGGGTTCTATAGGTTCTTCTCTAACTTCATCCATGAAGGAGCTACCCTTTGCTCTAACATGCACGACCCTTTCCCGGGTTGCCAAAGGTGCTAGGTCATCCAACCTCTCATGGCTCATATGGAAATCCAACGGCATATCTATCCAAACACCCAGTCAACCATGACATCTAACTCATCATGTCATCTCTTTCTCTAACCTTCACTTAGGGTTAGGGTTAACATCATCCTTAAAGGATGTGCTAGGTCTCTACTTTAATGGAGATCTCTACCTCCAAGACTCACTTTCTCTACTCATCCTCCTGATAAGAAGGTCTAGCCTCAGGTCTCTCCTGAGGGCAATGACAACTTATGTCATATGACCTAAGCATGTATCTATCCTTTTACGCTTACTCTATTAAGCTTATGTCCATGACATCTTATTTACATGCTTTTTATTAATTTGGTGGAGGATTCCTTAATCCTTATCAACCATACCCATACCTCAAGAGGGTGAGGAGATGAGAGGAAACCCTAATCCTTAAGGTCCTTATCAGAATTTGAGTTGAGAAGGGATGAACAAGAGGAGAGACTCCTAAAGGTATCTTATTTCAAGTCATATCCTAAGACATCGGCCAGGCAGTCACACAATCCGGGAGACCTCGTATTCCGACTAGCGGTGCGGAGGAAAATATTACCAACCCCCAGTTGTGATCCTTTTCTAGACACCTCTGTCTTTCGGATAATCCTCTAATAACTCCCTCGGTTCTATGGAATTTGTAAAATTTAATAATTATTAATGATTAGATGAGGAACCTATGCTCTGATACCAATTGTAATGACCCCGCCTCCCAATAACCCCCAATTAAGGGAGACCCGAAGGTCAGAGCCGTTATTCAATTAACATGATCAAAGGTTCGACAAATAATCAATAATAATTATGAAATTCTACTAACTAATTGGAATTTGGTATAAAATTAAAACTTTATTTACCTTTGAAAACTTTAGAAATCTATCTATCCAGAGCTTGAATTATTCTATCTAATCCTCCATGCACTTTCTTTCTTATTTCCACAATGTGTCACTTTACTATTTTTTCTTTCAATTGTTGTTCCTAAAACGCCGACAAACAAAACGTCGGTCAGTATATCGAAATATACTGGTATGTGGGAACAACCAAAAATTTGCACATAAATATAACAATCTAATTATCACAATCAAGTTAATTAACAAGCTAATTTACACTTTCCAGTATGACATTCTCCACCACTTTTTCCCTAACCCTGGCATACCCACCTTAGGGTTTCCTTTGCCAATGACTTAAGGCCACCTTCTCAATCTCTAGCATGGTTCCTGGGGGTCACCACTCATGGTTCCCACTAGTCATGCAATATCATAGGTCACCTTCTCATTCCTGAGCTTGGTGCCTGGGGTCACCACTCAAGGTGTCCATTGGTCTACCCATCTGGGCCTGACCTTTGGCATCATCCATCAGGGTGGCATGTAAGTGAGAGAATCCATACTTATATTATTAATATGATAATCATAGTGGCTTTATAGTTTGCAAATATGAACATCCAAACTGATAATTTGCATTCAATGCGATTAACCATCTGGAAAATCCTCGGGAAACTAAGGCGGTTATTCATAATTAACCACATACCTGTACTGTAGATTTGGAGACAGAATTAAGTAGAGAGAAAATCCAATCAAGCAAGCAAGGTTCATAGAAATCCTGAAAAGACATCAAATTTCTCTATCATTAATCATGTCATCTTGATCCATTAATCCTAGTTGTTTCCTAGGTTATTTGCTCTTTTTAGGGTTTTGAGCATAATTAGGGTTCCACTACATCTTTATAACTTTAAACCCTAATTTCACCAAATCACTTACAAACCCTAACTATTTCATTTTTCTTTTACAAAAGATTCTAAATTCATCCTTTAGCAACAGGAAACCCTAATTTCAAATTATGAGCATTTTTCTTTTCTTTTCCCCTAATTTAGGGTTTCTAAACATATTAATCAATATATTGAGTTAAAAACCCTAAACCTTGTAATTCTATCATCAAAACGGGTTAAAAACCATCTTTATCTTTAATCAAGTTAACCATGTGTGAATTAATCTAATTGCAATATTAAATCTATCCTTGATTAACAATTAGGGTTTCTAACCACAAATTAATACCTTTCCTATTCAAAATATGCACTTTTGCAAAAATATACAGATTTAGGAATTCAAACCATTTTTAATACATCCCTCGTATTTTTTGATCACTTTTCATGTATATACTTTTCCCATATCAGTTTTCTAGCAAGAGTTATGATTTTATCAAGAAAACCCCTTTATATTTATTTATTTGCTAATTTTGGGAAAAACTCAGATCGTTTGATTTGTGGTCCGCTGGTCCACTCAGGATCCAGCGGCCAGGGATGCAGGCACCTGATCTTGAGCTTAAAAAGAATAAAAGGACTGCTTTAACCTTACCTGAAGAGAAGGAACGAGGAGGACAAAGGGGTCTTTTACCCCAGTCTTCTTCTTCCTCGGGTTGGCTCATGAGCATCCCAGCCAAGTCAACACAAGGGTTGACTCTGGCCATCTGTGTATCTGTGAACACTATGTTTGGTCCAGGAGCTCCACCTGTCCCTATCGGACTTTTTTGGGGGATCAATTCCCGCCTTGCACTGATCCTTCATCGCCGAGAAGTCTATGCTACTCCGCTGACAGCAACAACTTGATGAGGGAGAAGGTTGAGGCTTTGGGACAAATCAGACGCACTGGAGAACTTGTCTCAGGGGTCCGATCTCACGAGTATGGTCTGTGGGAGCGCTGGTACCACGGAGCACCTCCCCTATATATAGGGTGGGAGGCAGGCCCGCTAGATTTGGGAACTTTCCCATTAGGTGACCAACCCTCGTCAAACCAGGGGTGATCCCTTCCGGTTTCCTCTTCTGAGTTCAAAGAAAGCAACGACAGCTTTGCACATCCAGTGGGTTGCAAGAAATCTGAGATGGAAGTTTCTTCTTGTGACCTACAAAATCCCAGCCCATGTGGGACTTTGAAAATGAGCGACCAGCATTGGATCGAGATCCAACAGTCCTCAAAGCCTGCATTCATCCAAAAGGAAACTCCCTTTACAAATTGCCAAATTAAATCTTTATTTTGGTGATAACTTGAGAAATTGATATATCCCAAACCATAACTCATTTTTGTCTCAAATTTTAAGGGAATTTTATTCTTGACATTATCTAACTTTGCACGAAATTTGGGGAACAAAAAGTAATGAATGAGAAGGTTTCCTTCTCTCCCAAGTTATCTATCCAATTAATCAAAATTAATTAGTATTCCTTTTCCTTTTGCCAATTTCTTGTTATTTTGGGTCCCTTGGACCTCAAGAAATCCTAAAGGCACGGATTCCCATCTTGGGAAACAATCTATTTGCCTTTATCCTCTTTAAAATATCTATTTCCCATATTTCTCTTTTGTTTATCAAATCATTTTCCTTTTTATTTCTCTTTTCAAGAATTTTTCTTTATCTCTCTGTTATTTTCCTCATTGGTATTCCTTTTTATCATTAGGAATCCTTGGAATACAAAATTCCACCAGGGATAACTCATTTACACCTCTTTCCACTTGTTTTCCACCTATTACCATTATTTTCAATTTATTTCTTGATAAGGAAAATTTTAATTGATCTTTTCTTTTATTATTGCTTTCTCTATGCAACTTTGGACACCTTGGAACCCAAGGAACCCAAGAGGCACGAAATCTCTCTTTGGATTTGCCTTCTAGAGGTTTCCACATCTTTCTTTCCTTTATTTCCTTATTTACTTAATAATAGAGTTTCTTTTGATCTTTCTTTGTTACTGGACCCAATAGCCAATAAAGCCCATGAAACAAACATCAAGGCTATTGTAAACGAAACTCATTTATTCAACACAAATTATATCATCATTTGTTCCAATATCTTTAATATGAGAAATTACATTTCTCACCAAAGAAACCCAAAAGTTGGGGTTGTAACAGCAACACTGTTTTGGAGGTGCAAGACACATGTATATAAATGGGATATGTACATTAATTAATTTGTGGTGTAAGGCAAACATGTATATAATAACAAGATTTAATATTTAATGTATCATTTGATACATATGTGAGGTGGTGTTATCTATTTTATGTGTGTTTTATTTTTTGGATGCAACAACATTCTAGAGGGTATAAGATATGCATGGTTCTAGAAATAACTCCTATGGCATATTGTCCTTTAATGTCATTTTAGCATAGAAGCCTTAATCTTATAGGAATAATTTATTTTTTCACACACCAATGTTAGGGTACTACCATTTGTACATGCATTCAATACAACACTTGTAGAATATTACTTAGCAAAATTTTGGATATTTAAAAGCCATTATGGAACATCTTGATATTTCACTCAAATATATGAATGTACTAGACCATTATTGTTAATATTACCACAAATTTTAAGATGACATATAAATTCCCCGCTTCACCCTTACCCTCCCCATTTTCCCTGTGGGTAAGAGGGTAAGGGTAAGGGGAGGGTAAGGATATTGGTGGAGTGGGTAATTACCCATACCCTTACCCGCCAGACTTGGTGGGTAAGGGTAACGATAAGACCTTACCCTCCCCATTGACAGCCCTAGGAATGATGGTTTCTCTTTAACTCTCTCTATAAAGATATCATGTGTATTGTGTTTCTTTTCTAGTCTTATTTTAGCTTTTACAAGTAGAGACTATATATTGTAATTATGATAAAATGGTGCTAACTCTTGCTTTAACTTCTCCTTACTTATTCCCCCAACTCCAGTCTCTTTATTTTTCTATAATTCTCACTAATAAATTATATGGCAAAGTACAGAGTCACCTCTCTAACTCTCATTAACTATCTTTATTTCTCTTTTATGTTTTTTCACTCATGTCCATAACTACTCATTTAGTCCCCCTATTTCAAACACATTTTCAATATTTATCATTTTCATTCTGCATTACTCCCTTTCTAACTGACTGTTCTTCTACATTCTTTACCTTCTACATTTTTTTTTCAATTCTCCTCGGCCCTCCCTAATCCACAGATATTCACTCTTGTTTAGAAATTTTAAAAATGAAAAAAGAATCAATTACCACTAATCATGGTATGTTGCCTTTTCATATGCTAGGTGCTTTTTATAAAAATGAGTCATCCAATGAAATAAATCTCATTACCAATTTTAACGCTTCGTCATCATCCTATAAAAATAGAAAAATGATTTCATATTTCTATCTCTATTGTAGACTCGCCACTATTGTCGTACAATTATCATTCCTACAAAAATAAAATGATCCTCCTCTTAGTTTTTTCTTTCTCTAATTCTCTATGTTCTTGTTAACTTATATCACTCCCACAAAATATAGAAATCCTTTTGTGGCAACACATCCCATTATCATACAGATAACGAGGTGTTACGCGAAAACGTGCGGAAATCACCATAACCACAGATTATGAAAACACAGGTTAATTAAAACTGATTGCGGGAAACAGATAAACTGTGAAACTATTACTTTCCAGTCCTCATCCTGCACAGAAACATGTCATATGCATACATACACGAGATCTGATGCGTGTCTACAGCTTACAGAAATAGATGTTCATCTATCACATGAGTTCACCACCTGTTCATATACAGAAAGGCCCACATCCGGCCAACAGCAGGATATACCAAAATCATCGATCGTTTATCGTAAAACATCGTCAAAACACTGCCAAGGACCTGAGAGTACATGGATGACTCTAGACTCTACTACAAAATGTCCAAAACAGCAGCATATCCATCACTTGCCTTCTACTGCTCTTCAAGTTGCTCGGCCGCAACACCACAACCACGACCACGTCTACCTCGGCCACCTGAAAACTAGCGGAGTTAGACAATCGAACATTGTCCCAGCGGGAAACATAACTCCCCACCGCAACTACAGAACCTCGGCAGGATAAACTATAATAGCAGATAATTGATAATAGAAATAATAAGAATGGTCTATATAAAGTAACGCTATTCTTACCGACAAGCTTACCAGCTGTATAAGAGCATATAACCAAAATACCTCTCAATGGGACATGATTGACAAGATAAGATATATCACTAGGTAACATGATTATTAGATCAGGATATATTGTCACATAACCTCGGGATTAAGATAGAACAGATTAATCACGTAAACGAGGCCTTAACCAATGTTCTGTATTTTGTCCCAGAAACTACTATATGACGGCATGAACGCATTCATGCTCCTCATCTCACATAACCTGATCCATGGGCCTGTTCACCATGCTCAACTCATCACGTATCCTGAGCCATGGGCCTGTTCACCATGCTCATCACATCACATGTCCGGAGCCATGGGCATGTTCGCCATGCTCATCACATAGCAGTGTTATAACCTAGTTCCATACCCTAGAGTCTATAACTGTAGATGCACTCTTACCATCTTCCTTTTTAAGCTAGAAACACCCTCGCCTATTCAATGATATGCTTTCCGGGTTAACTCTTAGGCAAACCCTTTTTGCCATTATCAACTACAGGCTATGATGAATATATGATCAAGGCAACTACATGATATGATTTCACTGAGATTAAATAGCATCTATGCAAGATATATCAGAAGATAAATAAATATAAACGTAATCCTTATGCTATTATTGTAACTGCATCTACCTGATTCATCTCAAGGATTCATCATCACCTGTTATTACTTGGTCTCTGGCCAACCATCCAGATCCGTTTCAAGGACCATCACATACCCTAGGATCTCAATCCCTCATCAAGTACTGTCACTGCTACTCAGAACTCACATTAATATCATGGGACGAACACATTATAAATGTAACCTATTTAGCAAGAGTAATCATCAGTGTGATGTATTCATCACATATGTCGCATAGCCTTTTCATGGCTAAGCATCACCTGCATGGTTAGTGTATTCAACATTCGTAGTTCGTTATAAGGATTATACTTACTAACATGAGATGACATTCAAGATGTTACATTTGTCAACCTTACTTTATCTGGTGATTGGGTATATAAAGCCCATTATAAGGCAACTGTTTTATGTATTTATCCTTGACTCTGCGTTACCCAGATATTCTTGGAAATTACTTCATTCATATAGTCATGCTTTAGAGGTAAAGAGTCACATGTTATTATCACCATTACCATTCATCAGGTAACCCAATTATTTTCAATACTATTATTACCATCACCATTTGTTGATTAAGTGCTTTATCCCACCAAGTCTCATTATTGACTCTATGCTTCAACTTATGACCTTATATGTAACACACCTCATCAAGCAGTTATATCTAGACTTGTCCTCATCTCAATATTAAATAGTTAGTCGAGGTGTCCACTTCAGGTATGTAATTATACTAGATATATAGGATGAGCGTTATCATTACCATTATCATCATCATCATGCAAGCCACTAATATAACTACAACTATTCCCCTTATCAACGACTAGTAAACATGATGATCACTTTATGTCTATAATTATGCTACTATCATTATCATTCTTGATGTAGATAGACAATCATAATAATGAGAAATGCATATTATCAACACCAGGTGACATTTAGGTATAAGTACAATATTCACACAAAGTGACAGTATATATGTTATATCCTTTAATCATGTCTCATAACACCTGCATTACATGCTCCTTGTTATTTGGGTATTATACCAATGATTATAATGATCAGGATGAAAGGAACTGATATGGCCATTATCGTAACTAAGCATTTCAGATCATCATCATTATTGTTATCATCCATTACCATTAATCATTTCCATCAGTTAAGCATAAGACTTTCATCATGCATGTCACTACTACTCTTGATACCATCATTACTATTAATCAAGGCATTACAATCGTTATTTGTTTAAGCATAAACATCCACATCCATCGCCCTTGTGACCGTCACCAAAAGACCACAACACCCTCACTACAACTCACAACCCTCACCAAAGCTAGCCCACCTGGCTAGGGCATGAGGAGGCGGCAACGCTACGTTGCACCCAGCCTCCTGCCCATAATGCCGCGTTACAAGGCAAAGAGTGGTGCGCGTCGCGCGACACACCCCCATCGGGCAACGCCCGTCATAGCCGATACCTGACGCCCGATATCCTAGACTAACAACCAGCCCCTAACGTCCAGGACAGAGAAGGAGAGAAGGGAGGAAAGGAGAGAGGGAAGTACTCCTGATATCGTGCAACCACTCTCAAGGCCTAACGGCCAACATTCACCCAAGCTAGAGGCGTGACGCCCGTCACAGCCCCATTCTCTGTCGCGCGTCACACCCCTGGCCTATCGGCCGACACACCAAGATGTAACGCCCGTCAGGGCTATCGGCCGTTACACTTAGTTGCATGTCGTGCAACCCAAACCAACCCATCAATCAAACCCTATCGTCCACCAAGAGACCAAGGCCCAGCATCCAAGAGAGGAACAAGAGCGTCATTCATCACAAGAGGAACCTATCGTCCATCATGGTCACTACCATGTCAGCCAACAAACCATTGCTCACCCTATCGCCCAACACATTGGCAGGGTATCGGCCAACCCTAAGAACTCACCATATCGTCCACCAAGGTACCCTACCGTCCATCAAAGGAAGAACCCTATCGTCCAACACAAGAACAAAGGGAACCATGTCGTCCAACTCAAGGGATATCGTCCAACACATCCACAACAAAGGGATATCGCCCAACCCTAGGTCACCATCAACCTCCATCTCAAGGGAAATCCAAACCCTAGATCACTAGAAACCCTAAACCCTAAGGGCATATCGGCCACCAAAGGAAACTCATGCAAGGTACAAGTCTAAGCTACTAACTTAAGAACAAAGACAAGAATAGAAGGTAAAGAAGTTAGGGTTAGAAATCATGCAACCCGCCTTAAGCTCCAAGCTCCGAAGCACTCCAAGGTCCAAAGCTATCGTCCACCAGGCTTCTCCAGGAAGGTGTATCGGCCACCACTTCAACTCCAAGGGAGTGTATCGGCCAACACAAGCAAGATGGAGAGGGATATCGTGCACTCAAGGTGGAGGAGAGACCAAAAGATCAAAGGAGACTAAGGCAAGGAGAAAAGCCACTTATATAGGAAGAAGGGGAGGAGAAACCAAGGTACAACCATGCTAAGTGTCGTCCACCCAAGGGACACTTGTCCTAGGGTTCAAGCCAACACATTATCACACCAAGAGACACTTTTCTAAGCTAGGCACCAAGTGTCACCAACCAAGGTCAACCAACATGGGCGACACAAGCAACAACTCCTGCTGGGCGACACAAACAAGCTACTGGGCAACACACCACTGTGCTGGACGACACAAAGCTTCCTTGGACGACACACACTCACCCTAGGTCGACACAAACTCACCTTGGATGACACAAGGCAAGCTTTGGCCGACACAAGGCTCAACCAAGCCCAAACAAAGCACATCAGGGCCCAAACAAGCTCAACTCAGGCCCAAAGAACTCAAACAACAAGCCCAAGCCTTCCTCTCAACCCTAGAGGAAGCAAAGAGAGGGAAACGGCTCACAAGATGGTAAACTTGCACACAAAACTCTAAACTTGGGGGATTTGCAAGTAGCCCCCTCAACTCTCAACAAAGCACAACAAAACCCTAATCACCACCAAAGGTGATTAGCAAGCACTAAAGCATCAAGGTCAAGCGAAACAAACAGGGTAAACCCTAAACGCAGGTCAGGGTCCTTACAAGCTAACCCCCTTTAAGGGATTTCATCCCCGAAATCCGAAGAGAAAAGCGAGGGATACTTCCTCCTCATCTCTTCCTCAATCTCCCACGTGGCTTCCTCTATGCCACGATGCTGCCAAAGAACCTTCACAAGAACCAGATCCTTCCTCTTCATCTTCTTGATTGCCACATGACCTTCCTCATAGGTCACATCTGCATCAAGCTCAACCTCAACTGACTACATCACGGTACCTAAATCTGGATGACTTCCCTTCCGCATACTGTCAGGAAGCACTGGATGCAACCTGTGCAACTTTGTAAGCAACTCTAACTCATAAGCTACTTTGCCAACACATGTTATGACTGAGTAAGGCCCCATATATCTGGGAGCTATCTAACCCTTCCGACCAAACCTTTAGCACACCTTTCCATGGCAAGACTTTAAGATACATTTGTCTCCTACCTGGAACTCCAAAGATCGTCGGCGATTGTTTGCATAAAACTCCTACCTGTACTGTGCTACTTTCGATTGTTGCTATATCACTTTGATCTTATCTATTGTTAGCTGGACTAACTCAGGACCTAACGGCTGACACTCACCGGACTCTTCCCAACTAAAAGAAGGTCTGCACTTTCTTCCATGCAGAGTCTCACAAGGTGCCATGTCAATGATCTGCCAAAAACTGTCGTCGTAGGCCAACTCTTATTAAACTAAGATGTATATTCCAGAAACGACTCGTGAACTGAGGACCTCTGTCCAAAACTTATTATTGCTGGCACATCATGCGAACGTATCATCCCATCCATATCCATTCTAACGAGCTTCTCAGCTGTTTATGTCATCTTCACAGGTAAGGAGTGGGCAGACTCTGTCAATCTGTCCACTATCACCCAGATGGAATCATGTTCTCTAGTTGTCTTTGGTAGGCCAACTACGAAACCCATGGTCATACGATCCCATTTCCACAATGGTATTGGAAAAGGCTACAACGTACCTGCCGGCTTCTAAAGTTCAACCTTCACTTACTGACAAACCTCACTGATTCAACCTATCAACACTCGGGACAACTATCCTATTACGATAACAGACTAGTCCTTCCCCTGGCTCATGAAACCCATCACGCTCTTCGCTGCCGAACTCTGATCAACTGTATTGCATCATATGTCCACTATGCCTCCTCTATTCGTCTGAGAAGGTTCATTCAGCTATACTATATTTAGTTTGGAATGCTCACTTAGCTCTCTTCCTATATAATGGAGAATGTTCACTTAGCTCTTCTCTTTAATTGGGAATGTTCACTTAGCTCTTCCCGTCTAGTTGAGAATGTTCACTTAGATCTTCTCACTTAGGAATGTTCACTTAGCTTTTCTCTTTAATTGGGAATGTTCACTCAGCTCTTCCCATCTAGTTGAGAATGTTCACTTAGATCTTCTCACTTAGGAATGTTCACTTAGCTTTTCTCTTTAATTGATAATGTTCACTCAGCTTTTCCCGTTTAGTTGAGAATGTTCACTTAGCTCTTCTCACTTCATTGGATTATAGTCTCTAGATTATCTCAAAATGACTACTTGATCAGAGTAATCAGAAAGATAACAATCTAAGAGTTCCATACTTGCCTTATCTACAATAATCATATACCGGGCCAGGGTATACAAGTATTGAGATTAGGTAGTATGCACTTTATTTCTATCCTACACTTATCACAGAGATTTTCATTCTTGGATTTTCTCTCAGGCATCACTTCTATATCTCATCTTTTATCACACAGATAAGAGAGATTATATAGCATTTTAAGGAATATTTAGAAAAATGTGAATTTTCTTCTTACTTGTATCCTTATAGGACTAGCTAAAAGAAGTTCAAAAACATCTACTTTCTTATTTTTATCACACAGGCTCAGAAAATGGAACATCAGAATGAATATATTTTATCTGACCTGTCGGGGACGTCTGTCCCTGCCCTCGATCGTTACTAAGAAGCTGCCTCCTTTGAGGGTCCTACTGATTCTTCCCCTGGGGTTGTTTCATCATCATGTTCCCGTCTGGACAATCTTTTGCTAGATGTCCTGGTTGTCTACATCGGTAACAGATCCTGGGTGCAAGATAGGGTCTGTGAGATCCAGTTACCGATGTCGATGCTATGTCGGGGGCTCCACTTGGAAGGTTACTATGATCCCTACCCCCACTCATCGTCCTTTGCGTCTGGTTATGGAATCTGGATGATACTGGCGATGTAGAAAATCTCGGCTTCTTGAAGTTTCCAGAACTCTGTCCTTGAGACTGAGCAGGTCTTTGGTGAGGCATGGATTCTCTCTTCTCCCGTACTGACCCCTCAATCCTTCAAACAGATTCCACAAACGTAGCGAACCGCTCCCGGTTTTCCAACGCAGAAACAGGTGTTTTCAACTCAGTACTCAGACCTTTCTCAAAGCGTCTGATCCGCTCCTCATCTGTCACTGCCATATGAGGACAAAACCTCAACAGATCCATGAACTTGGCTTCATACTCGGTAATGTTCATCGTTCCTTGTTGCAACTTCTCAAACTGTCTAATCTTCTCATCCGGATACGTCTTTGGAAAGTATCTGCTGACGAACTCGCACCGGAACACTTCCCAACAGATCACCTCACCTGGCCGCTTCTCTTCCTCGATGGTCCACCAATGACCAGCACTACCTTTCAGGAGATAGACCGCATGCTTTACCTTATCTGCTTCGGGGATGTCAAGGATCCGAAAAGCCTTCTCAAGACTTGTCAGCCACAGATCTGCATCCGCTGGATCAGTCGTGCCTGCATAATCCAAACCTCCAACTCGGCGGAGACACTCGAAGGTCTTCCCAATACCCGATGCTTCTCCATGGGGAAACTGTGCTCGCGAAGGAGGCACCGGTAACCGCTCAACCATGAGATTCATCGTAGCCATTAACTGCCCCATAAGTTGTTGGTAAGCAGGATGTTCAAGTATGGCTGGGTTAAATTGGGGAACCTCAGGCACCCGATCTTCATGTGCCTGTCCTTCTGCTCCATCAGCTGATGCAGCATCACTAAGCTCAGGAGCATGTTCTTCATGGTTTCCAGACATATTGTCCTTTCTTCTGCTGAGGGCAGAAGATTCTATAAGAAGACCTGGAAAACTCATAAGAACAGACTCAACCTAGTCCTAAATCCCTGTAGACTCAGCGAACCTAGAGCTCTGATACCAAACTTGTGGCAACACATCCCATTATCATACAGATAACGAGGTGTTACGCGAAAACGTGCGGAAATCACCATAACCACAGATTATGAAAACACAGGTTAATTAAAACTGATTGCGGGAAACAGATAAACTGTGAAACTATTACTTTCCAGTCCTCATCCTGCACAGAAACATGTCATATGCATACATACACGAGATCTGATGTGTGTCTACAGCTTACAGAAATAGCTGTTCATCTATCACATGAGTTCACCACCTGTTCATATACAGAAAGGCCCACATCCGGCCAACAGCAGGATATACCAACATCATCGATCGTTTATCGTAAAACATTGTCAAAACACTGCCAAGGACCTGAGAGTACAGGGATGACTCTAGACTCTACTACAAAATGTCCAAAACAGCAGCATATCCATCGCTTGCCTTCTACTGCTCTTCAAGCTGCTCGGCCGCAACACCACGACCACGACCACGTCTACCTCGGCCACCTGAAAACCAGCGGAGTGAGACAATCGAACATTGTCCCAACGGGAAACATAACTCCCCACTGCAAATACAGAACCTCGGCAGGATAAACTATAACAGCAGATAATTGATAATAGAAATAATAAGAATGCACTACAACAAATATTAGATTTCCCGGCATAATGACATGCTGTAAAAACTGCATAACTATGTCGGTATTGTATTTATTCGGCATTTTTCAATATGCCGGAAAAATGCCGTTGAAAAGCGTGCCGTCAAAAGTTTCACGGCATATTAAGAATTGTCGTAAATAGTATCAAAATCGGCATTATGTCCATGCCGGGGATAAATGGTTATCGCCGGAAAATGATGCCAAACCCGACATTCTAATATGCCGGGAAGATGTCGTTTATAGACGGCATTACAAGACGGCATTACATACACGCCGATAAATAGCATGAACGGCATTACAAAGTTGCCTCAAAGAAACAGACCCGACATTTCTAAGATGTCGGGAAATTAACGTATCATTATTTTAGATTCAATATTAGTTGGGTAAAGACTTTAGAAAGCTCAGACTGTGCGTTTGGCGAAACTAGGCTGAGAACTCATTTATACATGTGCACCACATTGATCGAATAAAAATCCAGAATCATGCCATCCACTTCATATTTTCTTCTGTACAAAGTCTAATCTTGTTTTTTTTATTCTTAATAAAGACACAAGTTAATGACTCTTACAAACCCTCGTGTAACTTATACAACACTCTTACAATTGCCTCATTGGCAGGCTAAGCCAATATAGTCTTGCACCGCCTATTTCTCTTTTTTTTTTACTACAGCAGTCTGATAACTATCACTAAAGGGATCTGAAACATTTTAATTCAACAGAAAATGCACCATGTTTGTTGGGAACAAAAATTTTCAGGATAAGACATTTATATAATGCCAATTTTGTTGGCCACATCCAGAGCATCATAATCAGGAGTGAGCCTCACGTAAGCTTTCTTAGTTCCATCAGGCCTGATGAGAGTGTTGACCTTCTTGGCTTGGATGTCATACATCTTTTTCACCGCAGCTTTGATCTTCTTTTTGTCAGCACGGAGATCCACAATATGAAGACAAGAGTGTTGTTGTCTTCGATCTTCTTCATGGCAGATTCAGTTGTAAGTGGATACTTCAGGATCTGGAATTGATCAAGCTTGTTTCTGGGCTCAGTACTGATGGGGGGATACTTGGGGTACCTACAACTCGAGTCATAGCATTGGTTGGAGATGACATAGACTCTGGAGTTCCAGTCTGTATCTTCCTCAAACCACCATCCGGGTGACCACCAGTCTGTATCTTCCTCAAACCACCATCCGGGTGACCATCATCGTTAAGGATCCAAAAGAGGCGATCTCGACCATAGAGGGTCAGCAACTGGACTCATCTTCAAAGATCAGTAACACGTCTTTAATAAGAAGGTTAGCAGCTCAGTTCCTGACAGATCAGTGCAAAGTAATAGTAGGTTAATTGACGATGATACTCAATACATTAATTATAATGAGATTCTAGTAGATAGTTTTCATTCCTAATCGTGTAATATGTAATATATATGTATGCATGAACATTCATTCAAGTATACCAATAAGTAAAATCTGAAATATGAAATCAGGTCTGCTTTACAAATCTGAAATGAAAAATCAGTCAAATACTTGATACTAAAACATAATTTATGTAGCAAGTAGCTATATCAAGTAGAAGCCGATTCCATTTGAGATTGCATGAAAGTATAGCTACATGTGAATATGCTAAACAGGCGTCAGTAAGGTTGGTAATATTGTCTTCCCAATTCACAGAGTATTGTACATCTAAACCTGATGGCAAATAGATCAAGCACCAGTCAAGATCTGTTGTATATTAAGGTACTTACATTGCTTATCTGAACTGATTGATCATTTCCTACGCACTAATCATACTAGCATACATATCAATGTATATATATGTTAATGTATTGGCAAGTAACAATAACATGCACGCCGTTTTTGTCCTAATGTCCATGTATATTTCCCATTGCGCTGATCTATTAATTAAGAAAAGCTGGATAAGATGATATGCATGCACGTACCATTGCATGTTAACAATTGAAGTTGATGACTATTTCTGAATATTTACGTTATTAATTTGGTATACATACTATGATTCACTTTACATATAGGTAGCTAGATAAACGTGTGTAATTCATTGACGTATGAATTTCTTAAAATCCACCTAATTAGTATTATAATTTCAAGACCGTCCCTATTCTGGTGTAAACGTATAAGAAGATAAGTTATGGTTAGAACCTTTCATACATCACCATCGACAATTAAGTATATCCTTGGATTCTTAAGAGTCTTTGGCCGGTGAAATGTAACAAAAGTCCTGATCAAACTCTGATCAAACTGTGGACGCTGGTACAATCTCGCATGCACGCCTCCGTTGAATTGGCCAGGCAATGGGAAGGGGTCAAAGACCGGTTTCAACGTCGAGCTCTGCACTTGTTGGACATGGGGAAATTTAGCAGCTGGACAGATGATGTGCTTCAGTTCTGTTTCCTCTCCGTGGTCAGCAGTCTCCGTTATTGACTGATGGTTCTTGGGTCCGACATTCTGCTGCTTCAGTTTCTTCTTGATGATTGAATTCCAGTAGTTCTTGATCTCGTTGTCGGTTCTTCCTGGAAGCTGAGCTGCTATCTGAGACCATCTGTAAACGTCCAAAATTTGAAATAAGAATGATATAGCATTTCCACACTCGAATAGCATTCACAGTTAGAGCACATATAAAACACAAACCTGTTGCCTAATATCTGATGCAATCTAACAATTAAGTCTTCTTCATCTTGGGAGAAGCTACCTCTTTTGAGATCAGGTCTGACGTAATTCAGCCACCTAAGCCTACAGCTCTTCCCACACCTCAGCAAACCTGCATGAGAACGAAATTGTGTGTCAAGTGAAAAATGAATCTCCGAAGAAAAATAATTTCATGCGGAAATAAGAAATAGGAGGGAGTGAGTGCCAATTCCCAGGCTCAACCAATTACCTGCTTGCTTGGGCACGGTGCTCCAGCACCCAACACCGGATGATGTAATTGAAGAGTTTCTCGTCCTCTTCAGGAGACCAGAGCCCTTTCCTAAGCTTCTGCTTCTGACAGCAGGAGTGTCTTCCCATGGGGAGAAAAGAGGAGAACCACACGTGAAGAGAGACAAACAGACAGGAAGACAGAAAGAGATTGATGAAACAAGCAAGACAGGAGGAACAATTAAGTGAGGATTCAAGTGTGGGGCAGCGGTTGCTGCGGTTGCATCACTCAGTGTAGCAGGGGAATCAGGATGGTCTTGAAACGGGAGAGGGAGAGTAATATAAGGGACAGGTCAGGCCAATGCTTATGATTGAAGTTAAGGAGATGAGTGGCAAGATGACAAGAATGAAGAGGAGGTAGGGAGCCATAAGGGGAAGGTGAGATAGTCTGAAGTGGGCCTCAAGCAATGGTTTTTTTTCCTTCTGGCATTGAAGAATATTGATTGAGTTTTAAGGAAGCTTATCATTCTCCTTGCCAGAAACAGAGCTGAATTGTACGTGTTAGTATGACAAGTTTGTACTGCACATGGTTAAGTAGGAAGAAGATGATAGGAAGGACCAGAAAAGAAGAAAGATATCAAAAGGGCTGTGCCAGGCTTGCTAATATGTAATTAAACATACGACTCACGCAGGAGGGTGCCTTTTGGTTGCCCACTAATAATTCAAACCACGATACTTTTTTCCAGAGATTACAAAGTTGCATTAAACAACCAGCGATTTGACATAATTTAACCTCACTTTACGGCCGACCGACGCTGCCCAGGATTTGAAAGGGCAAGAAGCTAATGTTTGTGGTCCTCACATTTGGCACGATTTCTTCTTTTATTGAAAAATTACTGAATCGATATAAGTGCAACTTTAGTTCATTAGACTCAGGTGGAAATGCATCATAATCAGGAGTGAGCCTCACGTAAGCTTTCTTAGTTCCATCAGGCCTGATGAGAGTGTTGACCTTCTTGGCTTGGATGTCATACATCTTTTTCACCGCATCTTTGATCTTCTTTTTGTCAGCACGGAGATCCACAATGAAGACAAGAGTGTTGTTGTCTTCGATCTTCTTCATGGTAGATTCAGTTGTAAGTGGATACGAAAGAAAAGAGTCCAAATGCCCATAAAACGAATACCTGATAATTGCCCATTGACAACAACATCCAATGAATGACCAGCTGACATTACGGTCAACACAGGGTACTGTCCGTTTTTAAGAAACTCTTCATTTGGATCTATGTTGACGCTGCGTAAAATGATAAATAATGGTTAGGTGGCATAGTTTAAGAAACTGCAAATAGGAAAAGGCCATAATCAGTCAGGATAAACTACTTACTAAGTTGTATACCACAGATAATCTGTGGAATCTCTAGTTATGTTGATCTGTTCCAGCAAGCCAACAGTTGAGAATGACTGTTCGCTGGGTTCTTCATTGTAGGAATGCCAAATGAAATCCGCAGCCCACTGCATGGTCATCAGGTTAGTCTGGGCACCAACCTGGAATGATGATATTTGAAGTAAGTCATGGACCATTTCGCAGAAGAAATACAACTAAAGGGAAAAGAGGAATGGGCATTTTGAAAAATGCTAATTTTGTTTTGTACATGTCGTCAATGCGTCAATTTTTACCATGACATGTCATGTGTATATGGACTCATTTGAAATCCGAAGTCAAAATTATTAATTGGAAAAATATAATCTTGCAAGGACGGATTTGTGATCTTGGATTTATGTAGCATGATATTTTAATAACTTCAATTTTTTTATTAAAGGTTTCTCTATATATATTTAGCTACAATACTCGGAAGTGGCCAAAATTTTAATTAGACAAGCATGCTGTTTGCAAATTACATTACAAAGTATACCAAAAATATTCAATTGAATTTATTAAGATGATGCTTGCCTAAACAACTGAAATCAACAAAATAAGTAGGACATGGTCAACTATTAAAATAACTTTTCCTTTTGAAAGGTTACATTAGCATTTTTGGTTATTGATGGTTGAAACAATATTGAACTATAATAGAAACATATGGCATACAAAGTAGCAATTTTTTTCTAATGTAGGTTGCATGTGTTTTTCTAAAGAGACAGGTGGCATAACTAGTTGTCAAGAAATTCAGGGAGAGGAATTAAGATTTTTGAGACATTGAGGATTTGACACAATTGGTGTACAATCTTTTGACACATTGGTAATTCATGGTTTCCCTCTTTATTATGTGGTTGGCTCTATTCATAGCACTTCTTACATGTATATGATTATTTAATTATCAATAGAAATTAATGTTATTTGTGATGCATGCCATGTCCATGTTAATTATTTTTATTGTTGCTAATGTTAAAAGAGTTCACATAAATTCTTAAGTGAACTGCAAAGTAATCGCATACATATCGCGTTAACAAATTTTGCATGTCAACTTTCTGAATTACTAATATTCTTAGTATTTTTATTTATACTAATAACATTGAATGCAAATTCATATAGAACAAGCCCATCTTTTTTAGACTTTTCTGTAATTGGTTAGTCGTTTGTAATTTTAAATGAGAAGAAATGTACAAATGTTTAAACAGTTGCATGAATTTTTTTATCATAATGATTTAGTTCTTGCATACAAGATTTTGTGTGTTTAGTTTTAAACGTCTTCTAGATTTTGATATGAGTACATTTTAGTATGGTTTAAGGAGAAATGCACAATGGCAAGTGCATACATTTCCTTCCAAGGAAAATAATGTTAATATAGAGATGCGTCAAGCCATGAATCGGTTGGATGCTTTTAGCATCATGGATGACATCAAGTAATATATGAATGATGATTGTTTATGTCTTTTAAATGGGAATAAAAATAAATTGAAAAGGAATTAAAAAAAACCCAGTATGAGGGGTAATTTGGGCTTGGCAAGAACTTTCAGCCATGATTTATTCACAGATTGAGCCCCTAATGTAAGCAAGAAGAACAATGTGACAGTCTTGTATTAAATTTATAAGTGACAACATTCTAGATATCTTATTGAGAATAATAATAAGATTGGCAAGCCGATCAACTCAACAGACGTCTTATCCCATACAAATCCAAGATAATTATGATAGTTTTCAACCGACAAGCAATCAAGAATACTTAAGACTGTGATTATGTTACTAACAATGACACATTTAAAAATTATTAGACTTGCACATTTTTCTTGTACTAATAAAGAAGAATAAATATACTAGTCTACATTTAGGATCAGATTAATAATCTTAGTAAAGATAATAATAAAAATATCAAGATAGAGATATGCTTTGTTTTTAAGTATTGGATATGTGTACCTTCAAATAGAAGCCCAATGAATTATTTTGACAAAATAGTCTGCGCCTCAGCAGGATCGAACGTATGGTACATGTTCAGACAACAAAAATAAATTTTAGCATTGGCCTATCACACATGTTACAAACATAATTCAGGTTCTTTAAAATGACATAACATTTACAACATTTTCGACCAAAGAAAATAGTAACAACCTTTCTCATCCATTCATAATTTATTTTAACAAAACCACAAATATATATATTTCAAACCGAATCATAAATAATAATGTGTCCCTGCTCGAGGTCGGATTGTTCTTGCCTTTTCCAGTCAAGTGTGATATACTGATGAATACGGATAGAAGTGATCAACTGTAGTCAAGGGAAAAGGAAAATCACCATCATCCTGTCAAGAAAAAGGTATCAGAGCATTGTTAACGTTTCCAGAATATGTGAATGACCAATAATACACGATGAATAATCCACATACTATGAGGCCCCGTTTGGTTCACGGGACAGGACTAATAAAGGATGTGAGAAGGATACGAATAGGAAGGGATCTGTACGGGATAGGGTGCTGATTTCCTTATCCTAGGTTTGGATGTAAGTAAGTATTAGAAAACGTATGATACCAACAAAAATGCATAAAAATCCAGAAACGACAACAAGAACAGACGTCTTCTAAATCTGTGAACGAAGAGCAAAGGTGTTTTCAAATACAATAGCCTTGGCTGGCAATTCGTTTGTCCATTGTCTAACCAAAACAAATCAATAGTTCTCCTAAACAATGATATCCATATCACTGAAACAGAAGAAAAGGTACGTTGTTTTAGCCATTGTGTGTAGAATCAGAAGGAGCAAGGATCGAGGCAGATGATTTGAGGAATTATGTGTAGATGGGCAAACATGACAATCATTCAGAGGAACAACATAGTAAGATAGTGATAAACCTCCTGAACGAAAGACCAACGAAAAACTTGAGAGGAACTCATGGAGGAGAGAAGAATTGGGCGGGATGCACATCTGAGAAGGCTTTTGCACAAATAGGAGACGACTGCACACCAGCAGATAGGGGATGACGGCACATAGAAGTTTCCACTTGGGGAGTCGGCACTACCGCACAGGCACCAGCGGACGAAGCCAGACGGTTGACGGTTCGTGTGCAAGGTGCGGCGTTTCGAGAACAAAATCTGGAGAGGGGGCGACGGGGAATCGAGGGTGGGGGCATCAGAGAGGGGTATAGCGGAACTGAAAGTCCCACCTGACTTCATTGCCGCTGCTAGTACAATCCTAGCATGGTCTTGGCGCAAAACAAACATAGTATTCCAATTATCATTAGGATTAAAATCATGTAATACTGCAACCCAAACGGGGCCTGAGTGTTTATTGGCCACATACATACCTCTGGTGGCTTCCTTCCATGGCTGAATCTTTATGCTACGGAGAGGGGAACCTGTGGAGAACGACGCCGCATGGAAGAGATGAAGCAAAGCAGTCGATAGCTAGCTCGAGGAACAGACGGGGGCGGGCGGTGCTACGGTGGACTGGAGACGCGGCGCGCGGAAGGGATGAAGTCAGTTTCGCGCGAGAGATCTGGAGCGGAGAAGGAACTTTCAAGGCGAGCACGGCCGATCGCGCGAGGAATAGGGGATCGATGGGGCGGGGCACGCGGGTGAGGTGAGGAGGCGTGGGTGTAACCGCGTGAGATTTTCTTAAGCGGGCAGTTTTTAGGATAATTATAACATAATATAATTATTTTGGAGTCCGTTTAGCTGGGAACCAGCCGGAGTGGGAGAGACATGCGGCACTACCAACCAAATCTGCCGCAAAAACATGCCGTGGAATCCTGTGTTTGTTGTGGTGATGGTCTATATAAAGTAACGTTATTCTTACCGACAAGCTTACCAGCTGTATAAGAGCATATAACCAAAATACCTCTCGATGGGACATGATTGACAAGATAAGATATATCACTAGGTAACATGATTATTAGATCAAGATATATTGTCACATAACCTGGGGATTAAGATAGAACAGATTAATCATGTAAACGAGGCCTTAACCAATGTTCTGTATTTTGTCCCAGAAACTACTATATGACGGCATGAACGCATTCATGCTCTTCATCTCACATAACCTGATCCATGGGCCTGTTCACCATGCTCAACTCATCACGTATCCTGAGCCATGGGCCTGTTCACCATGCTCATCACATCACCTGTCCGGAGCCATGGGCCTGTTCGCCATGCTCATCACATAGCAATGTTATAACCTAGTTCCATACCCTAGAGTCTATAACTGTAGATGCACTCTTACCATCTTCCTTTTTAAGCTATAAACACCCTCGCCTATTCAACGATATGCTTTCCGGGTTAACTCTTAGGCAAACCCTTTTTTCCATTATCAATTACAGGCTATGATGAATATATGATCAAGGCAACTACATGATATGATTTCACTGAGATTAGTTAGCATCTATGCAAGATATATCAGAAGATAAATAAATATAAACTTAATCCTTATGCTATTATTGTAACCGTATCTACCTGATTCATCTCAAGGATTCATCATCACTTGTTATTACTTGGTCTCTGGCCAACCACCCAGATCTGTTTCAAGGACCATCACATACCCTAGGATCTCAATCCCTCATCAAGTACTTTCACTTCTACTCAGAACTCACATTAATATCATGGGACAAACACATTATAAATGTAACCTATTTAGCAAGAGTAATCATCAGTGTGATGTATTCATCACATATGTCTCATAGCCTTTTCATGGCTAAGCATCACCTGCATGGTTAGTGTATTCAACATTCGTAGTTTGTTATAAGGATTATACTTACTAACATGAGATGACATTCAAGATGTTACATTTGTCAACCTTACTTTATCTGGTGATTGGGTATATAAAGCCCATTATAAGGCAACTGTTTTATGTATTTATCCTTGACTCTGCGTTACCCAGATATTCTTGGAAATTACTTCATTCATATAGTCATGCTTTATAGGTAAAGAGTCACATGTTATTATCACCATTACCATTCATCAGGTAACCCAATTATTTTCAATACTATTATTACCATCACCATTTGTTGATTAAGTGCTTTATCCCACCAAGTCTCATTATTGACTCTATGCTTCAACTTATGACCTTATATGTAACACACCTCATCAAGCAGTTATATCTAGACTTGTCCTCATCTCAATATTAAATAGTCAGTCGAGGTGTCCACTTCAGGTATGTAATTATACTAGATATATAGGATGAGCGTTATCATTACCATTATCATCATCATCATGCAAGCCACTAATATAACTACAACTATTCCCCTTATCAACGACTGGTAAACATGATGATCACTTTATGTCTATAATTATGCTACTATCATTATCATTCTTGATGTAGATAGACAATCATAATAATGAGAAATGCATATTATCAACACTGGGTGACATTTAGGTATAAGTACAATATTCACACAAAGTGACAGTATATATGTTATATCCTTTAATCATGTCTCATAACACCTGCATTACATGCTCCTTGTTATTTGGGTATTATACCAATGATTATAATGATCAAGATGAAAGGAACTGATATGGCCATTATCGTAACTAAGCATTTCAGATCATCATCATTATTGTTATCATCCATTACCATTAATCATTGCCATCAGTTAAGAATAAGACTTTCATCATGCATGTCACTACTACTCTTGATACCATCATTACTATTAATCAAGGCATTATAATCGTTATTTGTTTAAGCATAAACATCCACATCCATCGCCCTTGTGACCGTCACCAAAAGACCACAACACTCTCACTACAACTCACAACATTCACCAAAGCTAGCCCACCCGGCTAGGGCATGAGGAGGCGGCAACGCTACGTTGCACCCAGCCTCCTGCCCACAATGCCGCGTTACAAGGCAAAGAGTGGCGCGCGTCGCGCGACACACCCCCATCGGGCAACGCCCGTCATAGCCGATACCTGACGCCCGATATCCTAGACTAACAACCAGCCCCTAACGTCCAGGACAGAGAAGGAGAGAAGGGAGGAAAGGAGAGAGGGAAGTACTCCTGATATCGTGCAACCACTCTCAAGGCCTAACAGCCAACATTCACCCAAGCTAGAGGCGTGACGCCCGTCACAGCCCCATTCTCTGTCGCGCGTCACACCCCTGGCCTATCGGCCGACACACCAAGATGTAACGCCCGTCAGGGCTATCGGCTGTTACACTTAGTTGCATGTCGTGCAACCCAAACCAACCCATCAATCAAACCATGTCGTCCACCAAGAGACCAAGGCCCAACATCCAAGAGAGGAACAAGTGCGTCATTCATCACAAGAGGAACCTATCGTCCATCATGGTCACTACCATGTCGGCCAACAAACCATTGCTCACCCTATCGCCCAACACATTGGCAGGGTATTGGCCAACCCTAAGAACTCACCATATCGTCCACCAAGGTACCCTACCGTCCATCAAAGGAAGCACCCTATCCTCCAACACAAGAACAAAGGGAACCATGTTGTCCAACTCAAGGGATATCTTCCAACACATCCACAACAAAGGGATATCGCCCAACCCTAGGTCACCATCAACCTCCATCTCAAGGGAAATCCAAACCCTAGATCACTAGAAACCCTAAACCCTAAGGGCATATCGGCCACCAAAGGAAACTCATGCAAGGTACAAGTCTAAGCTACTAACTTAAGAACAAAGACAAGAATAGAAGGTAAAGAAGTTAGGGTTAGAAATCATGCAACCCGCCTTAAGCTCCAAGCTCCGAAGCACTCCAAGGTCCAAAGCTATCGTCCACCAGGCTTCTCCAGGAAGGTGTATCGGCCACCACTTCAACTCCAAGGGAGTGTATCGGCCAACACAAGCAAGATGGAGAGGGATATCGTGCACTCAAGGTGGAGGAGAGACCAAAAGATCAAAGGAGACTAAGGCAAGGAGAAAAGCCACTTATATAGGAAGAAGGGGAGGAGAAACCAAGGTACAACCATGCTAAGTGTCGTCCACCCAAGGGACACTTGTCCTAGGGTTCAAGCCAACACATTAGCACACCAAGAGACACTTGTCCAAGCTAGGCACCAAGTGTCACCAACCAAGGTCAACCAACATGGGCGACACAAGCAACAACTCCTGCTGGGCGACACAAACAAGCTACTGGGCGACACACCACTGTGCTGGATGACACAAAGCTTCCTTGGACGACACACACTCACCCTAGGTCGACACAAACTCACCTTGGATGACACAAGGCAAGCTTTGGCCGACACAAGGCTCAACCAAGCCCAAACAAAGCACATCAGGGCCCAAACAAGCTCAACTCAGGCCCAAAGAACTCAAACAACAAGCCCAAGCCTTCCTCTCAACCCTAGAGGAAGCAAAGAGAGGGAAACAGCTCACAATATGGTAAACTTGCACATAAAACTCTAAACTTGGGGGATTCGCAAGTAGCCCCCTCAACTCTCAACAAAGCACAACAAAACCCTAATCACCACCAAAGGTGATTAGCAAGCACTAAAGCATCAAGGTCAAGCGAAACAAACAGGGTAAACCCTAAACGCAGGTCAGGGTCCTTACACCTTTGATCATGAGAAATAAATATTTTGACCTTTTTGTATCACTTCTACATTGTCCCAAAAGTAAAAATGGATAACCTAATTCCCTTATTTATTTAAAAGATATCTTCATCAAACTATATTTCCTATTCTCAACAAGAACTATGTATTTATTCATTAATAGCCGCCACCATAATGTCTAAATCTATGTAGTTCTTATGTATCCTCTCATTATTTCTATCGACTTGTAGCCTCGACCAATTTATAACTCTATCTTCATTCTTTCTAAGAAATCATTCTTCTCGCTTTTTTGCTCCTTTGATTTATATTCAAAGAATTTAACTGTGTCAAATTTCTCTTTTTCCTTTTAACATATCACTATTACACTACCATTTTTGTCCATAAAAAATAAAACAGTCATATTCTTAGTGTATAAATTTATTGTAACTCTCTATTTCTCACATCTCACTTAGTATAGAAAATATATAAACCCTAATAAGTCATTTTTCATATACATTTTCTACTTCTCTTTTTTTTCTTTAGAATATAGTAATTTTGCTGCATATTTCTCTTATTTAAATATATTCCCAACACAACCTTTCATATTTTCAATAAAAAATCATACTTACCAAACCACATAATAACTCTAGCTCTATACTTCCCTCATCTCCTCCCTTTTATCTCATTCTCTTTCCATTCTCAACAACTATTTGGTTGTCCATCCAATCCTTTCATTCCCCTCAATTAATCTTGATACCCTCATATATTACTACATATCTACTAATGTGAAATCAATGTTTCCTCACCTTTAATATCTTACCTTTCTAAAAATTATCTATATTTATCCTTCACTCGCTATGTGTCTCTACTATTGTATTTGATTCTCTTCCGCATTCTCTCCATCTAAATCTTATGATATCCATTCACCCAAAACCCTCAGTCCCAACATCTCATTTGTTCCAATTTTTAAGTGTGGGAGAGGGGATATGCTTTATTGGTCAGACACTATAACATTAAGTCCATGTTCATTCATGCTAACTTCATATAAAATTTTGATTTCTTATCAATCCTTCGTTTATTTTCCAAATTTTTGTGCGTGAAAAACTTTTAAAAGGAAATCAACTATTTCATGTTTAAGAACCATTGTAGTTTTTGTTCATTTCCACACTCTTTTTCATCTCATGTATTTGATATCTTTCAATACTTCCTTTTAGAAATGTTATTTTATGAATGAATTAGAATATATTACATAGTGAGATCTACTATTATCATTTGTTGTATTACAATCAAAGTCTTAATTCTATTGTTCTCTTCTGTTGTTTACTTTTTGTTTCTCACTATTATGTTCCTTATAATCAATTCTTTTTACCAATCCACAAAACATGACATGGGGCTTGATGGATGACTTTATCTAAAAGATAGTTAGATGCGACCTCTGTCCAAATCTTCAATTATATGTGGAATGATCCAATGTCATTATGGCAATAACTTTTTGCATGAACAAACATGATCAATGGGAATATAAAAAATATATAGTAACACTTATTCTCATTATCCGTCTCACGCACAACACAAAAAACTTGTATCTCATTGTGCTTTAAGAACCTTAGAAGATATTCTTATTCATTCCACTCTCCCATTGCATCATATAAGCATGTCTACCCCCATCAAACATATTCACTAGTGACGAAAAGTGGGAAGTAGACCAAAACCTCTCCTCCTCGCTTTGCTTCCCCCCTCCCCCATTTGATCAATCTAACAACCAATGAATTGGCTCCTCTTCTGATAGAATTGATGTTGGACTCCTCAAAGCACCAACAGATGCACTACATCTCCAAACACAAGGTTTTATCACATTGTTGATATCTATTGTCATATATAATCACTAAATTCCAATCATTATTCAGTTCGTGTTTTTGCATACCTTCACCACATACTCCATTAGTGTTATAACTTGGTTTTTTCCAGGTTTTAATGTATTTGTTTGCAAATAAAGTAATAGGAAGGAGTCATTGGAAAGATGGTTCTCTATGTGTCTTGTTTGGAACTTATGGTGTGAAAGTGCAAGTACTCCATATGGAATATATCTTGTGTAGTTTACTATTTTAATAATCCATTAATAGATATTGGATAAATAAAGAAAGGAAAATCCATAAATAATTTTTGCCTCCTTTAGATGCATGACCTTTAAGTGTCCAAATAAGCTGAAATTTATTATATAGTATTTTTGTAAGATATTTAAAAAGATCAAAGATTTAGTTTTTAAAATAAATACTTAATGATGGAAAATAATTGATGTGTATATAGTCTCTGAACACACAAGTGTGTGTGTGTATATATATATACCAGCAAGGGAATAGCCCGATTAGCAAATTCCACTGGTCCCCAATGAAGGGACATGGGTTTGAAACCACACGTAGAAGCATCTCTTGATTTATCACCCTCCCGGGCGTCCGGCCTTCGCCACAGGTTATGGGAGAGGGGGGGGGAGAAATCTTTCTCTCTTAATACTATATATATATATATATATATATATATATATATATATATATATATATATATATATATATATATATATATATATATATGGTCAAGCTAGAATAACATTGGAGCGTACAAATCACACCCTACACCCCAATGATGTCTGCCTATATAGACCATATTGTTGCACAATCAAATCTATTGGTCTTCATTGTTACAATAGTACTAGGCGCCATGCAAATTTTGGGCCCGTTTAGATGAGTGTAACTGACCCATCCAAGGACAAAAAAATCGACGCACAAAACTAATTTGAAATTTATGATTTTTACCTTTTTTTATATGTATGACCTATAAGTATCCAAATGAGCTCAAATTTATTATATAGTATGATCTTCAGATAACTAAGAAGGTCAAGGATTTATATTTTTAAAATAACTTCTTCATGATAGAAAACGATTGAGGTGTGCAATGCCTCCGGTACACTCGAGTGTATTCTAGCCTCTCTCTCTCTCTCTCTATATATATATATATATATATATATATATATGTATATATATATATGTATATATATATATATGTATATATATATATATGTATATATATATATATATATACATACACGTATATATACATATATATGTATATGTATATACATGTATATATGTATATATGTATACATATATATACATATATAGGGCATTTCATTCAATACCCACACGGGTAGCGTGGATTTCACTGCCTATCCGCCTAGAAGGTAACTATATGGTCAAAAAAGTAATGCGCTGGACAAAAAAGTAATTATGATGATAAAAAAGCAAATATACAACAAAAAAACTAAATATGGATAGAATACACAAGAAATATATGTGTAATTATATATTTGTTATAATTATTGTAAATGTAACTATCTATGTATAAAAAGTGACAGTTTACAAGGTAATGTAACTCTCTGCATGTCAAAAGTAAGAAACCCCCAAAAAAGTAACCAAAATAGGGGGCGGGTAGCTACCCGCATGGGAATTAAATACATGTATACACACACACACACACACCCACACACACACACACACACACATATATATATATATATATATATATATATATATATATATATATATATATATATATATATATATATATGCATATATATATACATATATATATGCATATATATATACATATATATATATATATATATATATATATATATATTGGTTAAGAAGTGTGTACTGACTGGTACCTGTAACTTATGTGTACCATCCATTAAAATAGTTAATGTGGAATCTTTTTATCAAATCCAACCATATGGATTCAATCAAAATTATTTAGATTATATATGTTTAAAAATTTGCCACCGTATCACATGTATATCATGAAATATAACAATATATCATCCAACGGTTCCTGCAATTTCAACAACTTACCATTGAATAGAAAAAATGTATTTTCTTTAACTAGATGATCAAAAAATATAAGATTGATTTGATGTTGTAAACACATGTTATCCAAGGAGTATGAAACATATCTATAAGGTTAGATTATTCTAGATAGTTGTACAATCATCATAAATGAAGATAGGTACACATAGGATACATGTATTTAGGTAAATAATTCTTTTAGCTACATATATATGTATGTATATATATACACACCCACATATATATATACAAATATACAGACATATATATATATATACATACATACATATATATATATATATATATATAAATACACACACACACAAATATATATATATATATATATATATATACCTATTTTGTGTGTGTGTGTGTGTGTGAGTGTGTGTTTTTGTGTAAGTATGTATGTATCTATATATGTGTTTAACTTACAAATTCATAATTGATGATGTATTTTTCATCTATTTATCTCATTTCTTATAAATTACATCTATCAACCTAATGTCGTCTGTGGTACCATTTTTCGAGATATTCTATTTATTTATGGCACACGACATTGATACCATTTATAGGCATCTTTTAATCCGTTAAAAAACTTTTCACATCACGCTTTTCTGTGATATTTTCTAAGCATAAAAAGAAATGCTGGGAAATAATGATTACAACATAATTATGGCCATTAAATGACATTATAGCATGCTGCAAAAAATGATATTTCTCATAGTAACACTAAGCATGTCATAATATTATGAGGCTCTCCACTACTTCACCTTTAATAGTGACACCAACTATCACTTACTAGATAATCTTTAAATTGCAAATGCCAACTATACAACATGTGAATTCCTAAGTCCTTCAGTTGGTTTGCAACGAAGTCAATGCTATATCTTAGTCTTCGAGAATTGTCAACAACAATCATCATACTTTTTTGAAAGATCTACATATATTTACCTATTTGTCCAACAATACAACATACCATACTTATGCATTAATCTTTGCAAACTGTAGATACTAAATAAAAAAAATTCACTCATTTTTTAGCTAAATTTTATTTTAAAACATATAAGTCACAATTACTCTATTATTTTGATCACATAATAAAAAAAATTTGTTTCATATTTATTAAAGAAACTTCTTTTTGTAAATCCTTGACTATTTTATTTCATTAAGAAAAAATAGATAAAACACAACATGTTTGTTGGAATCTTTAATAAAAACTCTAGGGCTTTAAACACCAAATATTTCTTTTTCTTTTACATTAAAATGACATTTCAATATATTTAAAATTTTATGTAATGGGCGATCTTGATTTAAGTTTTGGTCTCTTTATTGCAATACTAATATGAATAACTAGACACAAATCTTCTTAATTGTTTTTTCATGAATAGAAGTCACAATGTCACTTGTACTTATTACAAATTGTTTAATGTCGATTTACAAATGTCACTTTAGAATTGTATTTGTATATTTATTGTTAATTATATGTGTTGTCCGTGTTACTTTAAAATTCAAGTACTTCATCTTATATATCTATTTAATATTTTAGTATTATACTACATGGTTTTAGTATTCTAGATATCAATTTTTCACACCATTATGTGTAAATCATTGCTATAATACTCAAAAGTTGCACATTTTTATGTATCATTAGAAGTATGTTATTGGTTTTTCAGAATTGTTAAAGAAACTTATAAACACCACAAAAAGTAAAAAAAAAAAATCTTGTAACATGGTAACACAATAAAAAAAACAAGCAAACATGTTAACACAATCTAAAAATATGAAGACAACAGGAGACACATTATCTACAAACAAAATGACATTTATGTATTTTTTTAAATGTGCATAAATTAGATACTAATATGAATTAAAAGTGACACCTTAATGTTTTTAACTTTTGTTAATAGTAAGTTTGAGCAAACAAGAGGATGGTCGTGAGCAACTAGAATCAAATTTTATCATCAACTTTATAAATTTCAGTAGTAGAGCGTAGTATTTGAGGGCAGTAGAAAGATGAAATTGATGATGATGTAGGTACACTGAAATAGTTAGAATTCTAGTGATGATTTATTAGGTACGATAATAGGTTGTTAAGTAACACTAGAAGAAGGGAATTTTAGAGGAGCTCATTTAAACTGTTGGCCTGTTTGACAGGATGCATTTTGTTTCTTTAATATCGAAAAGGAATGAGTTCACATATGATTTTCGTTTGGTACGATGGCGTACAGTAAAGTTGTTTAATTTCTAACTGGCCCATAAATCCTTGCTGCTCTCACTTTGACAATTTTTTTCGGGTCAGCTGCTGCTAACCACATAGTTGCAGACAGAAACAACGAATTGATTTTGCAGCATTCAAATAAAATCAAAACAACATGAAAGTTGATTGCGGATCGGATTTTCAATTCATCCAACTATATCCGACCACGTCGTAAGGCCCTATGCCTAAATCAGGCACATCATGTGCATGCATGGACGTCTGCAACCGCTGAGTGGAGTGTTGTCCGCCGATGGTGATGGCCACAAACGGTCGACTACCTGTGAAGTCACCATACGAAGAGGATCACCGACATGAAGGTTGAGTGACGCTACGTTCATCATCTACCCTCTGTCTCTGTCTGGCTGTCTCCACCCTTCACCTACAACTGCTGGTTCCCTCCCACTGATACAGAGATCCTTGTCTGTCTTGAGTTTCACTTCCAGACCGCCTAGCTGTGGCCGTTGGTATATTGCTGCCATCACACCAGGTACGTGCGCGTATTGAAGTGGACAGTACGGAAGCAGAAGCAGAATCACGCCGAACCAACCGCCTCCCCAGTCAAGTCCGACGCAACTGTTCGATGAAATTTCCCACAGGGAATTGAGTATGGGCCTATAAATGGCGGATTACCCCCGGTGACTGCCAAACAAGGCCAGTGTGAGCTCGTAAGATCCTATACAAACGTACGTAGACCATAAAGCAAACGCCTGCCGGTCAACATGGCGCGCCAACTGATTGACGCAGCATGCCTCTGCGCCCTTCTTTTTGCCTCGACGCTGCTCATGCTGGCAGTCCTAGATTCTGCCACTGCCGCTCGTATCCCCAACCAGAAGGTCAACGGCGACCGGCCCACAGTCGGCGCCCTCGGCGCGGGTGGTATGCCAGGGAGGATGCTCTCTGGAGGCGGCGCTTTTGGTGGCGGCACCGGGGAAGCCAACTTCGGCGGCAAGTACTACGTCCCACCCGCACTGAAGTTCCGAGAATGCGTTGTCAAGGCTTTAAAGAAATGTCTGCACGGGCACCAGCTCGACCATGAGACGGACGGCAACATGCCCACACTCGACGCCCTCGGCGAGGGCATGCCAGAGTGGATCATGCCCTCAGGTGACAGCTTCGGTAACCGCGACGAAACCGACAACAACGGCGGTGGCGGTAATGAACAGCAGGTCCTAAAATGCGTCGCCAAGGTAGTCAAGAAGTGCATGCACGGGCACCACCGCGGCCACCCCACCGACTCCCAGATGGAGCCCCAGGAGAAGACCAGCAATGTACAGGACAAGTCCGCCGGCCGCTTCATTGAGGTCGTGGGCATACCCACTCACAAGTACGGGCAAGCGCCAATGTCTGTCGACGGAGGACACGAGGGGCATGAGATGGCCGTCGACCCCAACGGGCCGTAGATCTTCTAGGACGGGGGCCGTAAGATGGTGAGCGAATCCAGGAAGGCAGATAGCTAGTGGTCGTCGGGAATAAATATTGTAATAATAACGCGACGGAATCAGACTGGCCTCAGTGGGGGACTTGAACTAATGTACTTCCTGACTGAGCGATTTAGGATGTATCGTCGTCGTATATGTTACTGGATGTGATTTTAATCCGTTCGGAAACAAAAACTGCTTATTTCAGACTCTCCTGATCAAATCTAATGACTGTTGACTTATCAATCTGGAATAGTCTCGTTGCGGTTGTATCCGCCAGACCCGCAAGAGACACCAGCTCAATCCACATAGCCGAGACAGGATTTCATTGGGGTTGGCCCAGTGGGGCAACAAACTGGACTTCAGCAAAGTACGACTGCCTCAAAGGGGCCAACAAGCGCACCATGCCAACTTCTCTCGATCTCGTGGTTCTCACTATGCCTATGTAGTGCTAGACGTACAAAACATTCGCCGAAGTTGGCTTACCCTGGAACATTCTCCAAGGTCCGCCTGTCATGGCTTCTTCGTCGAGAGGCGGAAGTAGGGGTAGAGGGGGAAGAGGGGGCAGAGGGGGAAGAGCGGGAAGAGGCGGCGGTGGCGGCGCTGACATCAGCGGCCGAAGAGAGAATGGAGGACTACTAGGTGGGGAAAGATCCCTGGAGGAAGGGAACGAGGATGGCAGTCGGGCTACAAGCCTGGATACGGGACAACATGCGAATGACTTTCACACAGGAGGAGGAGTTAGGGTTCCGGTTCCTTTCACTGGCTTCGCCTTACGCCGGAATGCGTGGCCTACAGAACGACTCCGCCGATGACGATGGAGGAACACAAACGGAGATACCGGGCAACGAGAACTCAACCGTCGCAACTGTTGGGTGCTTGGTAACCGCCCAGCAAGCCAGCACAGAACATACAGAGCCGCCGTAGGCGGCCCTATTCCGACGGCGGGCAACAGGGAAGAGAGCAAGAGCCCTCACTACTAGAAAACATTTGGCAAAAAAAACTAAATTGCACATTTCCCATTTTTTATTCTCTAAATGGCACGTTCTTTAACTTATTGTCCAAAATGGCACATTTGCAGACCAATACGTCATCTGCTGGGACGCATTGCCCCCACAGGAGGGCAATGCGTCCCGAAGCCGGAGGTATTGCTTTTTTTTATTTTTATTTTATTTTTTTTGAATTGTGATACCATGTATACCATGTATATTATATATACATATATATGTTAAATTGCTAAATTAATATAATCTAAATTAACTTATATACAATTAGCCATATATTTAAAATAATATCTGAAAATAATAAAATAATAAAAAATAGTATATTATCAAAACATAATATTTATAATATACCATGTATATTATATATACATATATTATATTATATATACATATATATGTTAAATTGCTAAATTAATATAATCTAAATTAACTTATATACAATTAGCCATATATTTAAAATATTATCTGAAAATAATAAAATAATAAAAAATAGTATATTTATCAAAACATAATATTTATAAATGTAGATAAAAATATTCAAAATAATATATATAATACTAAAATTATATAATAAAGTGTAAAATTATAAAAATAAAGAAAATATATACAAGTATTTATTCGTAAACTTAGAAGAAAAAAAATAATATAGCAATAAATAAGAAAATACTAATATCAAAAATAAGAAAATAAGAAAATAATTATATGATAAGAAAATAATATATGTATATATATACATATATATACATATATATATATATATATATATATATATATATTATTTTTCTATATTAGTATTTTCTTGTTTTCTTATTTTTGATATTAGTATTTTCTTATTTTTATTGCTATATTAGTTTTTTTCTTCTAAGTTTACAAATAAATACATGTATATATTTTCTTTATTTTTATAATTTTAAACTTTATTATAAAATTTTAGTATTATATCTATTAATTTTGAATATTTTTATCTACATTTATAAATATTATGTTTTGATAAATATATATGTATATGTATATAATATATATATATATATATATATATATTATTTGTACATATATATGTATATGTATATAATATATATATATATTATTTGTATATATATATGTATATGTATAATATATATATATATATATATATTATGTATATATTATGTATATATATATGTATATATATGTATATATATATATATATATAAAAGTTAATTTAGATTATATTAATTTAGCAATTTAACATATATATGTATATATAATATACATGGTATACATGGTATCATAATTAAAAAAAATAAAAATAAATAAAAAAAGCAATACGTCCGGCTTCAGGATGCATTGCCCTCCTGTGGGGGCAATGCGTCCCAACCGGGGACGCATTGCCTCCCGAGAGAGCAATACGTCCCAGCAGGGGACGCATTGGTCTGCAAATGTGCCATTTTTGGGCAATAAGTTTAAGAACGTGCCATTTAGGGAATAAAAAATGGGAAATGTGTCATTTAAGTTTTTTTTGCCTTATGCCGGAATGCGTGGCCTACAGAACGACTCCGCCGATGACGATGGAGGAACACAAACGTAGATACCGGGCAACGAGAACTCAACCGTTGCAACTGTTGGGTGCTTGGTAACCGCCCAGCGGGCAAGCCAGCAGAGAACATACAGCGTCGCCGTAGGCGGCCCTATTCCGCTGATAGACGGCGGGCAACAGGGAAGAGAGCAAGAGCCCTTCACTACTAGAAAACACTTTATCTATTACGGTCAAGTGTGTCACCTATATCCTAATAGATGACGTGATTGGTTGTCATAGACTTAATACACGTCATCTTTTATGTGTAACATTTGTGCTATGTAGGCTCTTCTAAAACATGTCATCTATAGCTAGTTACTGGTTTGCTGCGGAATGTCAATAAATGACATCAAACACTATCATCATTACAAGTGAAAGCAAACATCTATGATTGTCACCTATGTAATAATAGATAATAATATTTGATGTCACCTAATTGATACAATGTGTGTTGAATTATCATATAAATTGTGATTCAAAATAGTTGTCTGACGAGTAAGATGATCATGGTGTTAGTCTCTCCACAATGTATTAACATTTTTAAATATTGGCTATATTTAATATAATGACAGAACAAATACATTTTTTTTCACGATAGAAAGAACCAAATAGAACATAAATGAATATATTTTATTAATAACCAATGTATATATTAATCATACACATTCAACGTCAACTCTATGTTTCTTATCTCAAATATACAACTACGACAGCAATACAGTTGACACGCACATAGTGACATCATGGCCATAGAAAGATAAACGTTTGATCATGTTGACCACTTGACAATACTCTTGTTGCCATTCTTCCGATAATTCTATCACACGACTTTAGTTGAGCCTGTTCCACATCACGCTTGTTTTTTTATGGTGACCGAGAGAACCCACTACTACAGTTGAGCCTGTTCCACATCACGCTTGTTTTTTATGGTGACCGAGAGAACCCACTCCGGGCGAGCCCGACATGGTAAACTCTCGACGCATGAGAGAGTGTGGTCCGGTCACCCCCCTCCCGCGCCTAATTAGCATGGATTGCCATTCACAAAATGCCTTCGGTGAGGTTCGAACTCGAGTCCTTCATTGGGACTTACCGAGCTCTTACCACCCGGACTACCATGGCCGGACCACATCATGCTTGTTAATCCAGTAGAGATACATGCTGGCCGGTTGTGATACCAACAACAACGGGTTGCTACTCATACCGAGCAGCCCTATGGTCATTCCGAACGGACCCCTGGTTCTTTTGGCCGCACCCGAAGATAAACACTGGGAACACATTGTCAGTGTCGGACGTGGTCATGAGTGTCAGGACGCTTGAGGAGTTGTCTCCTTAGCACACCCCATAGATGCATCTCTTTTTGTGGTAGCTTTTATGAGGAGCTTTCCAGAGGCCGTGTCTCCGCATAACACATTGTTGTAAGGGGACAAGGCCAAGGGCTCAAATATCAGTTGTTGTTGCAGATAGCAAGAGTGGTTGCACGGGCGGCACTAGATCTAGCCAAGGTCGCTCCCTGTTTCAAAAAGGACAGTCTGGACTTTCTTGGACATGCCAATGCCCACTGTAAACAAAGTAATCCCCCGCATCCATGCGGGTTGGGATTGTGGCTGCTGACTACAGGACGTTGGCAGAGTTGGACGTCCCCCTCCAGAGGTGTCAGTCATTTTCTTCTGTAGCGTAGAGACTCTATCCTCATCTTCTAGTAGCATTTGGCGAGAGAACTCCTTCCAATTGACCGCATGTATCGTTGATTTCATGCATAAGGGTGGGCAGGTGTGATCACGGTGAGATATGTTGTTCTTGGACTTTTTCCCTACTTGAACTTCCTGCAATACAAGACAATTAAATAATTACTACTACTGTTGAGTTTGTCATCGGTGCAATGAAAACCATTTCTTTTTCTTAACTCACCAACTGAAAAATGGCTCAGCTTTGGCAGTCAAGCAAGTGGTTACTGGAAAGAATCAGGCTATCCACCTTGACCACCAAATGGTCACACCCAAACTAAAACGGACGGAGGGACTAGAGGTGCTAGAGGAGACTCTGGATGGAGAATAGGGCGTCTTATCTTGTTGCTTCCCTAGCTGGATGTGAAGTTGCAGTGTCGGTTGCTTATTGGGTGCTTTAGAATTTAAACTATTGCTATTGTTGATGTTACGAGCAACAACTTCTACAACATGTACACGACGATCGTCGTGCACAATCCCGTAATCTTTCTCCTGTGCCGGCAGTAGGGGCAAAGAGGATCGGAAGTAGGAATAAATTAGAGTATTGTTGCTATGGTTGTGATAATGGTTGTGATTGCGGTGCACAGCAGACTGAATACAACTATAAAGAAAGGCCCTTTCATGGAGATGCAACATGCTTCGAGATAGTTAACAATCCCAGCTCCTATGTTTCCTGTGAGAAGTAGATGCTAACATGGTTGACACACTACTACAGAAACGGCCTTTGGCGTCGGTCGTTTAACCCCATTTGGCGTCGGTTTCCGACCGACGCCTATGTGGGCGCCGCTAAAGGTCGAACACTTCGGCGTCGGTTTTTTAACCGACGCCTATTTAATCTATAGGCGTCGGTCGTTTAGTAGAGAACCGACGCCAAAAGGGTTCGCGCCACAGAAAACGGCATCATCTAGGGCACTTTCTGCGTCGGTGTTTTAGTAAATAACCGACGCCACTATGGAATATAGCGTCGGTCTTTTAGTAGATGACCGACGCATAAAGTGCCCTAGATGACGCCATTTTTTGTGGCGCGAACACTTTTGGCGTCGGTTATATACTAAACGACCGACGCCTATATGTTAAATAGGCGTCGGTTTGATATGAATATCCGACGCCATTTCCAGGACTGCTTTGGCCACATCAGGCGTCGGTTTATTGAAAAAAACCGACGCTGTAGGTCTTTCCTGACGGTTTTCTATAAATAACCGACGCCTATTTATATTTTTTTTTTCATATCAGTTTGCAGGCCTGCTGTGGCTGGTCAGCAGGATGAGAACCTGCAGTTCAGTTTTCTGAACTGCAGGTTTACGACATCCATTGATATCAGCCTACAAACAGGCCGCAAACCTGCAAAAGTCACAAGCAAAATTCTACACAAGTACATACATTCAGACATCAATTCAATTCTCACATTCACACACATATAGAAACATTCAAATACATGTATTAACATTCAGAAATATTCATTTACATAGTATCATTCATTATCGCTATCAACATCCCAATTATATCTTACAGTTGCCACTGCTTGTATGGCTTTTGCCCATTCTTCTCTTACTTCATTTAATGCTTCCATCGTATATGGAGCATGTATATTTTTTAAACGTTTACCTGTAGTGTTGTCAGTTTTAAACACCTGCAAAGAGAATGATGTATATATATAAGTAATAATATAAAAATAATATAAGATTGATATATTGCATACTAACTAATGAGACTATATATAATACCTCACGTATGGTATCGATGTCCAATGCGGCATATTTGATAATCATCTGCATAAATCGCATCACATAGTATGCGCATGCCCATCCATTGTCTTGTGTAGCACACTATAAATTGAAACATACAAAATAATACAACTAAGCACAATTCACATCAATAATATATATATTTGAGTCGGGAACTTACTTGTACGTTCTGCCAATTTATTGGCTGGTTCTTTTTCCTTGGGACCGTTCCTCCAGCCTTTTTGAATGCATCTAAACCCCTACATGTTAATATAACACAATAAATTGCATAAGTAAATAGTAATGTAATAAAAGATGTTAACGGATATAAAAATGAAATATTTCTCACCAGAATAATGGCATTCTCATTACGTGTCCAATTTTAGTGTTCAATGTACTCCCCGCAGGATCTAGATAATAAACAGTGAATGTCCCGGGGACAATAACTAGTAACTCCCAATGTCTACCGCTAGAAGTAAGAAGTTAACAATTAATAACTCAAAATGCAAAATAAAAATGGAATTTTCTTAAGTCCAAATTATAAATAAAGTAAACTTACTTGACATTGAATGGAGCTATTATTATCGTCTTATTTTGCTGACCAAAAATTGTAAAAGCATCTATACAGTATTGTTGAACATTATCAGGATCTTTAGCTACCAAACTAATCAATGATGGAATCAAAAATCCCACATGATCAAATGCAAATTGTTTGCAATGATCTTCGACTAGGTAGCTGCAAAACATATAGGCGTATGCATTAATATATAAGAAACCAGATCACCGGATCTTACACAAGGTATATGGATGTATAAACAAGATCTCACCTTATCCATGTCTCTATCATTGATGTATTCAGCCAATCATACTTAAACAGCTCAATAATATCTTGTATAAATAAAGAGCTATCGTATGATTGACCTGCATAATCTGCATCTAAAGAAATAATTATAGGGCAATGTACATTATGTGCCCGTAGCCAACATGCCATTCCCCTACAAGCAGGACCTAACGGGTATGTTAGGTCAGTTGGAACCCAATCGGGTAATGCGGGAAGTGGAAGTGGAGGCCTAGGTGCTCCTGGTGTCTTTTTTTTAACCTGTACATATAATTTCAGATCAGTTGACATCATATATACACATTAACAGTCTAAATCAATGTAAATTTATCTTACAATTTCAGTCGTGTAGACGACATCTGCTTTGGGCCACAATATCACCCCGCCTTCTGCCTCACCAAGTGTATCAATATCCGGGTGGGCATATGGCAATGTAGCTTCTCTCCAATCAGGTAACACACGTATCGGGCTCACACGAACGTAGCCCTGTGGCATTGGAGTCCCGTGAAACATTGCCCCAGGAAGGGACGGGTAAGCCTGCGCCTCTGCAACAACGTAGTCTTGCATTCTTAAGCGGCATGGCTTCAATGCCTACAAATTTACGTAAAGAATATTATACATATATACATATCATCTTGAAAACATAACAACTTGAAAAGACTAACTACAATGTCATAAACAATACTTACAGCAGACGTGCTAGGCGATGGGTCTCCAGGATTACTCGCAGTCTGTGCATCAGGAGAAGAGTGGGTCGCCATAGGCGTATTGGAAGCCTGAGATGCCTGCCACCGCAGCAATTCTTCCTTGACCTTCTCAGCAACTACATCGTTGATCTTCTTAGCAACTAAATCCTCAACTCTCTTATTCTCCTATACATGGATAAAAGAAACATTAGCTTCTTATTAATGAATTTCCTTTTGCAGTAACATTCTAAAAAAAGAATAGGTTACCTCTTCTTGAGAAAGTCCCGCTCTGGGTTTGCGCTGGGATGGCCCAAAGAATGCTTTGATGCCAACACCAGCGCCGGCACCTCTAACACGTCCAGGATGCTCTGGGTTACCCAGAGCAACTGTCAATTCATCCCTTGTGCCCTGAGGGATGAACGTGCCTTGTTTCCTCTGCTCGTGCAGCTCCCGCTAATCACCATAAATAGAAATTGGTAAGTTAACACCACAAATAATCAATATTCAAATGATTTCTCTAAGAGTTGTATTTTACCATTTTTGCAGCCGCCTCAGCAGTTACAGGCTTCTTTATTTCACCCTTCTTGTTTTGCCTGCCAGCTATCCAGATATCATGGCGAGGAATGGGTGTGGCAGACTCCTGAGTAGGAGCAGACTCCTGAGTAGGAGCAGACTCCTGAGTAGCCGCAGACTCCGCCTGTAGTCTTTGGCGAACGCTTGCATAGCCTTTTGGACCCATAGTGTGGTCATGCACATTCAGTGCACGCCTTGCTTTTTGTGCGTCACTGAGGGCCTAGTTAGTATGCACATTAATGATTTGGTTAGTAGCACTAAATGCTAATCTTGAATAGGTGAATACAATGTATATTAATTAAATTAGGAGTGACGCCTAATACCTTGAATTCTTCAGATTTTCTTGAAGCAACAAAATTGTCCCAATCTTCTTTGTCCAAGAAGTTCCATTGTTCAAGGGCTGACTTCTTCTTCTTATCACCCTCTTTTATGTATTCTCTGTTCAGATTTGTCCTATAATTCCTAAGCATCTTTCCAGCGCGTTGCATCACATTTTTACGATGCAACTTCTCATCCAATGCAAACAGATTCTGTAAAATAGAAATGTTATTAACTAGTATCCAAAATAGAATTGCAAATAATAGAATTTGTAATCTACAAAATAGAATTGCAAATAATAATAACTCACGCATAAATCCTTCCATATCGAGTCTTTTTTCGCTTGAGGAACTTTATGCCAATTGTCATACTTAACACCACAATGGCCCCGAGTGGTACACCCAAGATAGTTCACAAAATTATTGCGGTTCACTCCAATTGGATTTCCTCCATTATCAAACTCCACCACCAATTTAGATCCACTACCACTTAGCGCTAATAACTTCTTCAACAGGGTGATGCCCCTTTTCTTGTTAAGTGTCTGGTGTTGCGCATCAAGTTGCTCCAGTGCTTCAGTGGGTACAGGTGCATCAACCTAAAATTTGACAAAAATAAAACACACTAACTTAGCCCAATATAGAAATATAGGATATATGACATAACTAGAAGATAATGAATTTTATAGAAATACAGGATATGTTTTTAGAACTTACATTAGTATCCTCGCCATGCTCATCATGGACTTCATGCTCATCATGGACATCATGCTCATCATGGTCAGCCATCTGAAAATGTCATTAAAAAGGCAAACATTTAGCATTTGTATTAACTAGAAAAAGGCAAACATTTAGCATTTGTATTAACTAGAAAAAGGCAAACATTTAGCATTTGTATTAACTAGAAAAAGGCAAACATTTAGCATTTGTATTAACTAGAAAAAGGCAAACATTTAGCATTTGTATAAACATACATGTCTCTAAAATTGTGATCTTTTATCAATTAACAATCCTTCATTGTGATCTCCGCGCACATATAAGTCATCATTAGCTTCAATATTTTGTGGAGTTGGCAACCCAACTGAGAATGGACTGGAGTCATCATACTTATCATAGTACTCTTCTTCATCTATAGGATCTTCAATGAACTGTCTTTTACCATGAAGAACAACCGACCATTTATCATTTGCAGGATCATCGATATAGAATATTTGTTTCGCCTGTGATGCCAATATGAATGGTTCACCCTTCTCGCCAATCTTTTCAAAGTTCACCAAAGTGAAACCCAATTCATCCACTATAACTCCTTTGGTGTTATCAACCCAATTACATTTAAAGAGCGGAATTTTGAAATCTATGTAGTCAAACTCCCAAATGTCCTCAATGACACCGTAATATGACATTTTAGCTTCACGTGGACTCTTATCCTTTGCACTTGCAAAGTACATAGTCGACGCTTGAAGAGTGACCCCACTATTTTGGATGACACTCTTATCATCTTGGCGCTTTGTGTAATATGTGAATCCATTAATGTCAAACCCTTCATAAGACATAACATTCGGTTTTGGTTTAAAGGCGAGGCATTTGATAGTTTCTGTAATATCATTTGGTGTTTGAGATAGTTGATGTAAGACTTTATCTTCAAACCACTTAGTAAAAGTCTTATTATGCTCTCTAGCAAGCCACATTGAACTTGCTCGAGGATGTTGTCTCTTTATGAAATTGGTATGTTCCTCGATATAAACACTCACTTCATCCATATTGTGTAAAATATACAAGTGAGCTTGTTCCAACTGCTCACGGCTGATTACTTTCACCCGTAATCCCAAAATTCCTTTGCCCTCCTCAATATTCTTGTCATTATCAGGAGTGTCATTACCACTGAGAAAGTCATTACAAAAATCCATAACCTCTCTCGCCACATAACCTTCAATAATACTCCCTTCAGGCCGATAACGGTTTCGGACATCACCTTTAAAAACGCTCATGTATCGTTCAAAAGGATACATCCAATGCAAGAAAACTGGTCCCAACATTTTCACTTCCCTAGTCAAGTGGACAACAAGATGTACCATGATATCAAAGAACGAAGGAGGGAAATACATCTCAAGCTGACATAGGGTAACAACCACTTCTCTTTGCAAATTATCGAGAGTATCAGGGTCAAAAACTTTGCTGCATAGACTATTGAAAAAGAAACAAAGTCTGGTAATTGCAAACCTTACATGCTTCGGCAATATAGATCGAATAGCCACAGGCAATATTTGTTGCATTAGAGTGTGACAATCATGAGATTTAAGACCTATCAACTTCAGATCTTTCATTGATACCAATCTACGGATGTTGGATGAGTAACCATGTGGCACCTTAACATTTACCAAGCATTCACAAAAAGTTTTCTTCTCCTTTCTAGACAACGTGTAACAAGCGGGAGGTAAGTATGTTCTTTTATTACCCATTTCACGTAATTCTGTTAATTCTGACCTTATTCCCATTTCACGTAGGTCCAGTCTGGATTTTATCCCATCTTTAGTCTTACCTGGTATATTTAATAGAGTACCAATGATGCTATCACAGACATTTTTCTCAACGTGCATTACATCGATACAATGCCTGACTGTCAAAGAACTCCAATAAGGAAGATCCCAAAATATTGACTTCTTCTTGAATGAAGAATTGTCACTCCGTGTGGCCATACTACATTGTGATTTCTTACCAAATTCATTGACAATGTCTTTTACTCTTTCATAAACAACATCCCCTGGTATAGGTTTAGGTGCACTCCGTTCATCATTCCATCCATTGAATGCTTTGCGCTTCCTACGATACGGATGGAATTTTGAAAGAAACCTTCGATGACCAAGATATACAGTCTTGCCGCCATGTTTTAGTCTTATTGAATCAGTGTTTTCTTCACATATAGGACACGCTTTAGCTCCTTTGACACTATATCCAGACAAATTCCCATATGCTGGAAAGTCATTAATAGTGCAAAACAACATAGCGTGCAAACGAAATGTCTCTTTTGCTGAAGCATCATAGGTCATCACACCTTCAGCCCAAAGTTTCTTTAAGTCATCAATCAAAGGTTCAAGATAAACATCGATATCATTTCCGGGTTGTTTAGGGCCCGATATCAACAATGACAACATAACGTACTTATTTTTCATACACATCCAGGGAGGAAGATTGTATATAACAAGCATGACTGGCCAAGTGCTATGTTGGCTGCTCAATGTCCCGTACGGATTCATCCCATCTGTACAAAGCCCAAGTCTTAGATTCCTATCTTCTTCACCAAATTTAGGGTACAGTAGATCAATCTTCTTCCACTGTGGGGAATCAGACGCATGTCGTAGGATCCCATCATTATTTTTCTTAACATCTGCATGCCACCTCAGATTCTTCGCATCTTTCGGATTTGCAAACAAGCGTTGAAACTGTGATATTATAGGTAGATACCACAACACCTTGGCAGGAGAACCAGTTTTGTACTCCCCCGAAGTCGTCAATTTATACCGTGACGCACCACATTTTGGACAATCTTTCAAATCTACATAGTCCTTTTGAAATAATACACAATCATTCGGGCATGCGTGTATCTTCTTGGCCTCCATTCCCATTGGACACAACATTTTCTTTACCTGGTATGTTGAGATTGGAAGCTCGTTTCCTTCAGGAAGAATTTCTTTCAACAAAGTCAACAATGAAGTGAAGCTTTTGTCGCTCCATCTATTGTTAGCTTTCAACTTATACAATCTCAAAACAGCGCTAAGCTTCGTAAACTTAGCACAGCCTGTGTATAACGGTATCTCAGCATCATGCACAATGTTTGTAAAGATAGGAGGTGGATCGGTGTGCTCTACCCTACAACTATCCAGCATCGCATCAACGATGTCTGCTGGAACTGGTTCGTTCACATTTACGTCATCGGAGGCAATTTCTTCTTCCACCCAAGCACTACTATCGACATCTACTGGTTTCGATTTTGAAATCTCTCCATGCCAGTGCCATTCTGTATAGCCTTGTACAATCCCGTTGCACATGACATGACTTTTGATTTCCTCACCAGTGTTGACTTTCAAGATGTTACCGCAATGCCTACATGGACAGTAGAACCTATCTGTAGGTTTTTTCCTATGTTCCTCGGCAACTCTAATAAACTGATCAAGACCAGATATAAACTCTGGGGTGCAACGATTACGAATGGACATCCATGATCTATCCATTCTATGATCAGAGAAAACAAGTATATATTAGGAAACAAGTATATATTAGGAAAAGATTAGGGTATACACTTACATCCTAAGCGTATAATGTGATGTCATTCTTATATATAATAAATGTGTACCACCTATCCCATCCTTGAACACCTAATCTCACTAGTAAGTGTATAATGTATATTTGGTTTTCAAGAAAATTTCGGCAGCATTTCCCCGCTGTTCTCTAAGTACATATGTACTTAGAGAACAAATGGGGAAATGCTACCGAAATTTTCTCGAAAACCCAATACACATTATACACTTACATCCTAAGTGAGATTAGGTGTTCAAGAACAGTCCCAAACCGGGGACTATCCAAGATTTACTCCTAATGAGTCAATCTTGGATGGGTTTCTAGGCCAACAAATACATTTGATGTCATTCTTATATATAATAAATGTGTACCACCTATCCCATCCTTGAACACCTAATCTCACTAGTAAGTGTATAATGTGCATTTGGTTTTCAAGAAAATTTCGGCAGCATTTCCCCGCTGTTCTCTAAGTACATATGTACTTAGAGAACAAATGGGGAAATGCTACCGAAATTTTCTCGAAAACCCAATACACATTATACACTTACATCCTAAGTGAGATTAGGTGTTCAAGAACAGTCCCAAACCGGGGACTATCCAAGATTTACTCCTAATGAGTCAATCTTGGATGGGTTTCTAGGCCAACAAATACATTTGATGTCATTCTTATATATAATAAATGTGTACCACCTATCCCATCCTTGAACACCTAATCTCACTAGTAAGTGTATAATGTGTATTTGGTTTTCAAGAAAATTTCGGCAGCATTTCCCCGATGTTCTCTAAGTACATATGTACTTAGAGAACAAACGGGGATATGCTACCGAAATCTTCTCGAAAACCCAATACACATTATACACTTACATCCTAAGTGAGATTAGGTGTTCAAGAACAGTCCCAAACCGGGGACTATCCAAGATTTACTCCTAATGAGTAAATCTTGGACGGGTTTCTAGGCCAACAAATACATGTGTTGTCATTCTTATATATAATAATTGTCTATAAACTACAGGAAACATGGTTAATCCTAATCAACAGAGCATTATTAAATAATAAATCAAGAAATCAATAGTTTTAAACAAAAGGTCTAGGAATCTTTACTAGACATTATATGTATCCCTAATCATCATATTTAACATACTACATTATTATGAACATCCAGATCAGATTAAGATCATACTATGTTATAACCATTGGTTTAGTAACCCTATTTCCGCATGTACATGTTTATCAACTTTAAAACCCTATAATTCATGAAATCATTCTAACTCAATTTAATATGTTGGGATCACACAATTATATAATGACATCAGAATATATAGAAGAAACATAATTAACATGTTTAACAACATGTTCATCAAACTAGGGTTTTCTTGAATATCATAAAAGGTAGAAGAGCATTCTTTTCGGTAAGTTGACCTTTTCATATTACTTTGACCATTACAAACACATGTTTCTAGGCCGACACAAGGTGTAACATGTAGGTGATATACCTAGGTTGACACACCTTAATGAGTGTAGGCCGATACACCTTGAATATAATGAATGGATACACTTGAAATTAATGAGAAGGATACACTTTGAAAAGTGTAGGCTAGCTAGTATACCCTAAAAAGCAGCAGACAATATAACAAGTTAAAGTTGAATCTAATATTCTAGTAAGGATGAAAGAAACTTGTACTAATTGTATGAGAAAGGTAATACCTTATAATGATAATTGATGAAAGTAATCAAGTATAATTGAATACTTAAAGTAATGAATTAAAATCCTAGATGTCGGGGTTATGAATTAGGGTTTGTCTGTTGAATAAAACCCTAACGACCTTAATCGGATACAATAGAAGTCCTAACCCTAATTATGAAAGGTTGTGACTTGATTGATAGATTATTTGTGATACAATTGAATGTAAAGATAATAATATAAGCTCCTAAGAATGAGGAGTTATGATATAGGGGTGATGATTGAACATAACCCTAAAAACCCTAGTCAAGTTCAAAAGAGCAACCCTAACCCTAATGACAAAAGGTAATGTAACTTGAAATGGAATGAGAATAATATTTAGTGGTAACCGTGAATTACTTATGATTATAGCCAAGTAAGGTAAACATGGGTTATAATCTATTATAGCTTGATTATACCTCATGAGAACTATGACATAATAGTTTCAAAAATAATGTATATAGGTCTAATGATCTAGAAAAAACATATATTATAGCTTGATTATAATCTATTATAGCTTGATTATACCTCATGTTTGTAAATGGCAGAGAAAAAATTGTCCCATCATCATATTTCAGTAAGAAAAAATTGTCCCATCATCATATTTCAGTAAGAAAATTTCAACTATGGCAGAGAAATTCATCCCCAAGCCTCACCCCTACTATCGTAATCTCTATTGCAGCAATACTACCCTCGTAATCCCACCAATCACCCGCAAGCATTGTCACACAAATAAAATACATGTACATCAATAAAATACAGAGAAGAGGGCATACCGGTTTGGAGGTCTGGAGAAGACGGCGGTAAAGAGGAGCTGTGGTGGCGGCGCGGCGGAGAAGCAGCTAGCTAAACCCTGGTGGCGGCGCGACGGCGGTGGAGAGCAGCTCTGTCGTCCTGGCGGCGGCGGCGAGACGGCGGTGGAGAGTAGCTCTGTCGTCCTGGCGGCGGCGGCGTGGAGGCACTAGCAGTTGCGGCGGCGGCGTGGCGGGAGCAGTCGGGTGGGGCGACAGCAGTTGGAGGGTCCAGCAGTTGCGGCGGCGGCGGTGTGGAGGGGAGGGGCGACAGCAGTTGGAGGGTCGGGCGACAGCAGTCGGCTGTTTAGGCGATGAAACAGAAGAAAGGGGAACAGTCGGGTGATCGCAGGATATAAATTTCACCTATAGCGTCGGTTGTTTGTCACAACCGACGCCTAAAATAATTTAGCGTCGGTTGTTTGAAACAACCGACGCTCAAATGGACGATATTTTCACGAAATTGTTTGGCGGGAACCACTTTCGGCGTCGGTTATCAACAGATAACCGACGCTATAAGTGACACTTTGCGCGCAAAGTTTTCATCACATATAGGCGTCGGTGGCTATTTAAATAACCGACGCTGTATGTGACATTTTTTCTTTTCGCTCGAAAATTGGATTTCGCAGGAGCTTTTAGGCGTCGGTTTGTTATTGTCAACCGACGCTAAATACAAAGCGGTACCCGTGTCTGGCTGGTCTTCGAATATAGACGTCGGTTTGCTTAAACAGCCGACGCCCTATATGATAGGCGTCGGTTTTTCTTAATAACCGACGCCCAGAAAAGCGACACTGAATGCTATTTCTGTAGTAGTGACAAGCCACAAACCAGCAAGAAAATAAGATCGTGCATCATGTTACTAACACTTGCTACACCTGTTCCACTCTTGCATCATATATGGTATGCTCATCAGATTGAGGGAAAGGCCTATCCAGCAAGGTACATTGCCATTAGGTCACCCTTCCAAACTGAAATTGCTCAACAATTGCTATTCCAAGTGTGAAAGATACTAGTAGAAGGGGAAGCAACTCACATTTAATACTATGTAGCTACCGTTGCAGGTGAGAGTTCTCTACAAATTGGAATGCTGGAATAGCCTGAAAATATGTCCACTGTGGTTGTCAGACACAAAATCAAGTCATACAAATAAATGATCTAACGACTCCATCTGAAGTTTTGTGCAGCAAAAACATCTTCTGAGAAGGGTATTTGGCACTTACGGATCATGCCATCACTAGTAGTAATGGGGCCATGATGAACGGGTGAAACCATCCAATCCAAGGCAGTAGTCGACCTTTTTATTTGGATCCTAGAATGCAAGTTGTCCTCTCCAGTTCCATTAAAGACCCTACCAGTTTGGACGGATATGGCGGTCTCAAAGGTAAATGTCGTGCAACCTGAGATGTACCCATATTAATAAACAATACATCACATAATTCAAACTAGCAGATGGCATTGCTTCATTCTAGTAAAAAAACATCACAATATATTTTTGAAAAATTTGTACAAAATACATTTTAGTCTTTACTATCAAATAGATCATATGTCAGTTAACTAAAAATATTTTTCATATTGATACACCAAGGAGAGGATATGGCCAAGCCTTTTCCCCTTGAACAAATCACAAACACGTACCAAAACCACTAGATGTTTTGCAATAACTTCAAATCATACAACAGTTTTGAAATAAAACACTAGAAAACCGGTCTATCGAACATTTACATGTATGGAGATGACATTTTCACAAGTTTCCTAACAAAATTTGCATAGAAAAGCATGACATTGCCTCTTAGCTAGACAAAACTGCCTCTTAACTAGTTTATTACTATGGACTTTCTTTTATGTAGCATACTAACAATCTTGATCAACTGCATCAAGGGATATCATAAGAAGGTAGAATGATACATTTGCATGACACACAGAAAAATTGTAGTAGAAAAAAAAAATTCCGGTCAAGGTAGTAGAAAACAAGTCTCATTAAGCATATTCAGCCAACTTGAGCTAGAATCATTGCATATCGAACACACCCACTTGTGTTCATCACGTGCCTCAACAAAATAATATCTCACATACACAATTGATTCTAAGATTATGCATTTTTAAGGGTGAAAGGAGTAGTGTTTGTATGGGGATATCATTAGAAATTAGATTGCCACCACCTTTTTTCATACGACATTAGGGATTATTTTAACGCATAGTTTATGTTAAGTCATTCAAACAAGTCCCTTCTGCAATATACAAGTGCAACACACCCAAATACTACATGTAGAGTTTATCAAAATAAAAGTTCTATACCCAGAACATAAATTCAAGAAAGATTACCTTTAAAAAAAAGCACACAAGTATCCAACAAGTGTTGTTGGATATGAATATGGTTTCCTCCTACAATTGTCCTCCTATCGTATCAACTAATGCCAAGAAAATTGATAATGTGCAATCTCATTCCCACCTTTTGGGACACAGGAGGTGATTACCACATATAGATTAACTACCTGCAACATAGAAAATCCATGTTTCACTCAAACAAAAATTCATAAAGGTGCTTGTTATCAGGACTCCACTAGTTAGACTATAAAAAGCAAGACAGGTTAGTGAGTCACCTGGAGAACAAATATAATAAAAATACACCAAAGAGGCTTTTTTACAGAGTTGGGAGAATCAACAACATTGAACAATCATTTCACACTAATCACACGACAAGAAATTTCTTTAGCTGATATGTTGCAGAAAGTTGAAGAAATTAAATTCTTCGACATTGACAAATCATAGAGTAGGGAACTGCAAACAGCACAATTGCAACATCAGTTTAGGGTTAACCTGAATTTTAGTTCAAATCTCAACATGAATCATGAACCTCAAATAATAGAGAAATCATGGGGAGAAAAGAAACACACCTTTAGTTCAGATTCTTCACCAAATACAAAATAGTTCTTGATTGTTCACCAAAAGCAACAACTGATTTGGTAGTGGCATTGGATCTTTCCGTGAAACCACAACACTGACAGTATATCTCCTTTACAACTGGTTCCCTTCCATCTTCATTTCCTCCTTGCTAGTATATATACACATGAAACTAAACACATTACAACTTACTTGATCATATTATCTCACTCAAGCATTCCATAAGTGGATTGTTATGGATGGGGACAGACTATTCTTTGGCATTTGCATTTGCAATTTTATTATGCCTATGTAGTGCTAGACAAAACATTCACCAAAGTTGGCTTCCCCTGGAACATTCTCCAAGGTCCACCTATCATGGCTTCTTCATCGAGAGGCGGAAGATGGGGTAGAGGGGGAAGAGCGGGAAGAGGCGGCGGTAGCGGCGTGGATAGCAGTGGTCGAAGAGAGAATGGAGGACTACAAGGTGGAGAAAGATCCCTGGAGGAAGGGAACGAGGATGGCAGTCGGGCTACAAGCCTAGATACGGGACAACATGGGAATTACTTTCACACACGAGGAGGAGTTAAGGTTCCAATTCCTTTCACTGTCTTCGCCTTCTAGTACTTCGAAATGTGTGGCCTATAGAATGACTCCATCGATGATGATGGAGGAACACAAACGGAGATATTGGGCAACGAGGAGGCAGCGGTGGGGAACTCAACCGTCACAACTGTTGGGTGCTTGGTAACCGCCCAGCGAGCAAGTCAGCAGAGAAGATACAGCGCTGCCGTTGGCGGCCCTATTCCACTAATAGACGGCAGATGACAGGGAAGAGAGCAGGAGCCCTTCACTACTAGAAAAAACTTTATCTATTATGCTCAAGTGTGTCACCTATATCCTAATAGATGACGTGATTGGTTCTCATGGACTTAATACACATCATCTTTTATGTGTAACCTTTGTGCTATGTAGGCTCTTCTAAAACATGTCATCTATAGCTAGTTACAGGTTTGATGTAGAATGTCAATAGATGACATCGAACACTATCATCATTAAAAGTGAAAGCAAACTTTTATGGTTGTCACCTATGTAATAATAGATAATGATATTTGATGTCACCTAATTGATACAATGTGTGTTGAATAATCATATAAATTTTGATTCAAAATAATTGTCTGACGAGTAGGATGATCATGGTGTTAGTCTCTCCACAATGTATTAACATTTTTAAATATTGGCTATATTTAATATAATGACAGAACAAATACATTTTTTTTCACAGTAGAAAGAACCAAATAGAACAAAAATGAATATATTTTATTAATAACCAATGTGTACATTAATCGTACACATTCAATGTCAACTCTATGTTTCTTATCTCAAATATACAACTACGATAGCAATACAGTTGACACGCCCATAGTGACATCATGGCCATAGAAAGATAAAAGTTTGATCATGTTGACCACTTGACAATACTCTTGTTGCCATTCTTTAGATAATTCTATCACACTGATGTAGTTGAGACTGTTCCACATCATGCTTGTTAATCCAGTAGAGATACATCCTGGACGGTTGTGACACGAATGACAACGGGTTGCTGCTCATACCGAGCAGCCCTATGGCTGTTCCGAACGGACCCCTGGTTCTTCTGGCGGCACCTGAAGATAAACACAGGGAACAAATTGTCAGTGTCAGACATGGTCGTGAGTGTCAGGACGCTTGAGGAGTCGTCCCCCTAGCAACCCCATAGATGCATCCCTTTTCGTGGCAGCTTTTATGAGGAGCTTTCTGTAGGTTGTGTCTCCGCATAACACATTGTTGTAAGGGGACAAGGCCAAGGGCTCAAATATCGATTGTTGTTATAGATAGCAAGAGTGGTTGCATGGACGACACTAGATCCAGCCAATGTCGCTCCCTGTTTAAAAAAGAACAGTCTGGTCTTTCTTGACATGCCAATGCCCACTGTAAATAAAGTAATACCCTGCATCCAGGCGGGTTGGGATTGTGGTTGCTGACTGTAGGATGTTGGCAGAATTGGACGTCCCCCTCCAAAGGCGTCAGTCATTTTCTTCCGTAGCGTAGAGACTTTATCCTCATCTTCTAGTAGCATTTGGTGAGAGAACACCTTCCAATTGACCGCATGTATCGTTGATTTCGCGCGTAAGGGTGGGCAAGTGCGATCACGGTGAGATATGTGGTTCATGGACTTCTTCCCCTACTTGAACTTCCTGCAATATAAGACAATTAAATAATTACTACTACTACTGAGTTTGCCATCAGTGTAATGAAAACCATTTCCTTTTCTTAACTCACCAACTGAAAAATGGCTCTGCTTTGGCAGTCAAGCAAGTGGTTACTGGATAGAATCAGGCTATCCACCTTGACCACCAAATGGTCACACCCGAACTAAAACGGACGGAGGGACTAGAGGTGCTAGAGGAGACTCTGGACAGAGAATAGGGCGTCTTATATTGTTGCTTCCGTAGCTGGATGTGAAGCTGCAATGTCGGTTGCTTGTTGGGTACTTTAGAATTTAAACTATTGCTATTGTTGATGTTACAAGCAACAACTTCTACAATAGGTACACGATGATCGTCGTTCACAATCCCGTAATCTTGCTCCTGTGCTGGCAGTAGGGGCAAAGAGGATCCAAAGTAGGAATAAATTAGAGTATTGTTGCTATGGTTGTGATAATGGTTGTGATTGTGGTGCACAGCAGACTGAATACAACTATAAAGAGAGGCCCTTTCATGGAGATGCAACATTCTTAGAGATAGTTAACAATCCCAGCTCCTATGTTTCTTGTGATAAGTTGATGATAACATGGTTGACAAGCCACAAACCAGCAAGAAAATAAGACTGTGCATCATGCTACTAACACTTGCTTCACCTGTTACACTCTTGCATCATATATGGTATGCTCATCAGATTGAGTGAAAGGCCTATCCAGCAAGGTACATTGTCAATAGGTCACCCTTCCATATTGAAATTGCTCAACAATTGCTATTCCAAGTGTGAAAGATACTAGTAGAAGGGGAAGCAACTCACATTTAATACTATGTAGCTATCGTTGCAGGTGAGAGTTCTCTACAAATTGGAATGTTGGAATAGCCTGAAAATATGTCCACTATGGTTGTCAGACACAAAATCAAGTCATACGAATAAATGATCTAACAACTCCATCTGAAGTTCTGTGCAAAAAAAACATCTTTTGAGAAGGGTATTTGGCACTTACGGATCATGCCATCACTAGTAGTAATGGGGCCATGATGAACGGGTGAAATCGTCCAATCCAAGGTAGCAGTTGACCTTTTTATTTGGATCCTAGAATGCAAGTTGTCCTCTCCAGTTCCATTAAAGATCCTACCAGTTTGGATGGATATGGCGGTCTCGAAGGTAAATGTCGTCCAACCTGAGATGTACCCATATTAATAAACAATACATCACATAATTCAAACTAGCAGATGGCATTGCTTCATTCTAGTAAAAAAAACATCACAATATATTTTTGAGAAATCTATACAAAATACATTTTAGTCTTTACTATCAAATAGATCATATGTGAGTTAACTAAAAACATATTTAATATTGATACACCAAGGAGAGGATATGGCCAAGCCTTTTCCCCTTGAACAAATCACAAACACGTACCAAAACCACTAGATGTTTTGCAATAACTTCAAATCATACAACAGTTTTGAAATAAAACACTAAAAAATTGGTCTGTGGAACATTTACATGTATGGAGATGACATTTTCACAAGTTTCCTAACAAAATTTGCATAGAAAAGCATGACATTGCCTCTTAGCTAGACTACATGTGTATATGCTAAACTGCCTCTTAACTAGTTTATTACTATGGACTTTCTTTTATGTATCATACTAACAATCTTGATCAACTGCATCAAAGGATATCATAAGAAGGTAGAATGATACATTTGCATGACACACAGAAAAATTGTAGTAGAAAAAAAATTCCGGTCAAGGTAGTAGAAAACAAGTCTAGTTAGCATATTTAGCCAACTTGAGCTAGAATCATTGCATATAGAACACACCCACTTGTGTTCATCACGTGCCTCAACAAAATAATTTCTCACATACACAATTGCTTCTAAGATTATGCATTTTTAAGGGTGAAAGGATTAGTGTTTGTATGGGGATATCATTAGAAATTAGATTGACACCACCTTTTGTCATACATCATTAGGGATTATTTTAACGCATAATTTATGTTAAGTCATTCAGAAAAGTCCCTTCTGCAATATACAAGTGCAATACACCCAAATACTACATGTAGAGTTTATCAAAATAAAAGTTCTATACCCAGAACATAAATTCAAGAAAGATTACCTTTAAAAAAAGCACACAAGTATCCAACAAGTGTTGTTTGGTATGAATATGGTTTCCTCCTACAATTGTCCTCCTATCGTATCAACTAATGCCAAGAAAATTGATAACGTGCAATCTCATGCCCACCTTTTGGGACACAGGAGGTCATGACCACATATAGATTAACTGCCTGCAACACAGCAAATCCATGTTTCACTCAAACAAAAATTCATAAAGGTGCTTGTTTTTAGGACTCCACTAGTTAGACTATAAAAAGCAAGACAGGTTAGTAAGTCACATGGAGAACAAATATAATAAAAAGAAACCAAAGAGGCTTTTTTACAGAGATGGGAGAACCAACAACATTGAACAATCATTTCGCACTAACCACACGACAAGAAATTTCTTTAGCTGATATGTTGCACAAAGTTGAAGAAATTAAATTCTTCGATGTTGACAAATCATAGAGTAGGGAACTGCAAATAGCACAATTACAACATCAGTTTAGGGTTAACCTAAATTTTAGTTCAAATCTCAACATGAATCATGAACCTCAAATAATAGAGAAATCATGGGGAGAAAAGAAACACACCGTTAGTTCAGATTCTTCACCAAATACAAAATAGTTCTTGATTGTTCACCAGAAGCAACAACTGATTTGGTAGTGGCATTGGATCTTTCCGTGAAACCACAAAACTGACAGTATATCTCCTTTACAACTGGTTCCCTTCCACCTTCATTTCCTCCTTGCTAGTATATATACACATGAAACTAAACACATTAAGATTTACTTGATCATATTATCTCACTCAAGCATTCCATAAGTGGATTGTTATGGATGGGGACAAACTATTCTTTAGCATTTCCATTTGCAATTTTACTATGCCTATGTAGTGGTAGACAAAACATTCGCCAAAGTTGGCTTCCTCTGGAACATTCTCCAAGGTCCACCTATCATGGCTTCTTCATCGAGAGGCAGAAAATGGGGTAGAGGGGGAAGAGGGGGTAGAGGGGGAAGAGCAGGAAGAGGCAGTGGTGGCGGCACGGACAGCAGTGGCCGAAGAGAGAATGGAGGAATACTAGGTGGGGAAAGATCCCTGGAGGAAGGGAACGAGGATGGCAATCGGGCTACAAGCCTAGATACAGGACAACATGTGAATGACTTTCACACACGAGGAGAAGTTAAGGTTCCAGTTCCTTTCACTGGCTTCGCCTTCTAGTACTCCAGAATGTGTGGCCTCCAGAACAAATCCACCGATGATGATGGAGGAACACAAATGGAGATATCGGTCAACGAGGAGGCAGCGGAGGGGAACTCAACCGTCACAACTGTTCGGTGCTTGGTAACCGCCCAGCGAGCAAGCCATCAGAGAACATACAGCGCCGCCGTTGGCAGCCCTATTCCGCTGATAGACAGTGGGCGATAGGGAAGAGAAAAGGAGCCCTTCACTACTAGAAAACACTTTATCTATTATGCTCAAGTGTGTCACCTATATTGGAATAGATGACGTGATTGGTTCTCATGGACTTAATACACATCATCTTTTATGTGTAACCTTTGTGCTATGTAGGCTCTTCTAAAACATGTCATCTATAGCTAGTTACGGGTTTGCTGTAGAATGTCAATAGATGACATCAAACACTATCATCATTACAAGTGAAAGCAAACATCTATGGTTGTCACCTATGTAATAATAGATAATGATATTTGATGTCACCTAATTGATACAATGTGTGTTGAATAATCATATAAATTTTGATTCAAAATAATTGTCTGACGAGTAGGATGATCATGGTGTTAGTCTCTCCACAATGTATTAACATTTTTAAATATTGGCTATATTTAATATAATGATAGAACAAATACATTTTTTTTCACAGTAGAAAGAAGCAAATAGAACATAAGTGAATATATTCTATTAATAACCAATGTATACATTAATCGTACACATTCAACGTCAACTCTATGTTTCTTATCTCAAATATACAACTACGATAGCAATACATTTGACACACCCATAGTGACATCATGGCCATAGAAAGATAAAAGTTTGATCATGTTGACCACTTGACAATATTCTTGTTGCCATTCTTCAGATAATTCTATCACACTAATGTAGTTGAGACTGTTCCACATCATGCTTGTTAATCCAGTAGAGATACATCCTGGCCGGTTGTGACACGAATGACAACGAGTTGCTGCTCATACCGAGCAGCCCTATGGCCATTCCGAACGGACCCCTGGTTCTTCTGGCCGCACCTGAAGATAAACACAGGGAACAAATTGTCAGTGTCAGACATGGTCGTGAGTGTCAGGACGGTTGAGGATTCGTCCCCCTAGCAACCCCATAGATGCATCCCTTTTTGTGGTAGCTTTTATGTGGAGCTTTCCGCAGGTCGTGTCTCCGCATAACACATTGTTGTAAGGGGACAAGGCCAAGGGATCAAATATCAGTTATTGTTGTAGATAGTAAGAGTGGTTGCATGGACGGCACTAGATCCAACCAATGTCGCTCCCTGTTTCAAAAAGGACAGTCTGGTCATTATTGACATGCCAATGCCCACTGTAAATAAAGTAATACCCTGCATCTAGGTGGGTTGGGATTGTGGTTGCTGACTGCAAGACGTTGGCAGAGTTAGACGTCCCCCTCCAAAGGCGTAAGTCATTTTCTTCCGTAGCGTAGAGACTCTATCCTCATCTTCAAGTACCATTTGGTGAGAGAACACCTTCCTTTTGACCGCATGTATCGTTGATTTAGTGCGTAAGGGTGGGCATGTGCGATCACGGTGAGATATGTGGTTCATGGACTTCTTCCCCTAATTGAACTTCCTGCAATACAAGACAATTAAATAATTACTACTACTGAGTTTGTCATCTGTGTAATGAAAACCATGTCCTTTTCTTAACTCACCAACTGAAAAATGGCTCAGCTTTGGCAGTCAAGCAACTGGTTACTGGATAGAATCAGGCTATCCACCTTGACCACCAAATGGTCACACCTGAACTAAAACATATGGAGGGACTAGAGGTTCTAGGGGAGACTCTGGACGGAGAACAAGGCGTGTTATCTTACTGCTTCTGTAGCTGGATGTGAAGTTGTAATGTGGGTTGCTTGTTGGGTACTTTAGAATTTAAACTATTGCTATTGTTGATGTTACAGGCAACAACTTCTACAACTGGTACATGATGATCGTCATTCACAATCTCGTAATCTTGCTCCTATGCTGGTAGCAGGGGCAAAGAGGATCGACTGTAGAAATAAATTAGAGTATTGTTGTTGTGGTTGTGATAATGGTTGTGATTACGGTGCACAACAGACTGAATACAACTGTAAATAGAGGCCCTTTCATGGAGATGCAACATGCTTGGAGATAGTTAACAATCCCAGCTCATATGTTTCCTGTGAGAAGCATATGCTAACATGGTTGACAAGCCATAAACTAGCAAAAAAATAAGATCGTGCATCATGCTTCTAACACTTTCTGCACCTGTTCCACTCTTGCATCATATATGGTATGCTCATCAGATTGAGTGAAAGGCCTATCCAGCAAGGTACATTGCCATTAGGTCACCCTTCCAAACTAAAATTGCTCAACAATTGCCATTCCAAGTGTGAAAGATACGAGTAGAAGGGGAAGCAACTCACATTTAATACTATGTAGCTACCGTTGCAGGTGAGAGTTCTCTACAAATTGGAATGCTGGAATAGCCTGCAAATATGTCCACTGTGGTTGTTAGACACAAAATCAAGTCATATAAACAAATGATCTAACGACTCCATCTGAAGTTATGTGCAACAAAAACATCTTCTGAGAAGTGGTATTTGGCACTTACAAATCATTCCATCACTAGTAGTAATGGGGCCATGATGAACGGGTGAAACTGTCCAATCCAAGGAAGTAGTCGACCTTTTTATTTGGATCCTAGAATGCAAGTTATCCTCTCTAGCTCCATTAAAGACCCTACCAGTTTGGATGGATATGGCAGTCTCTAAGGTAAATGTCATCCAACCTGAGATGTACCCATATTAATAAATAATACATCACATAATTCAAATTAGCAAATGGCATTGCTTCATTCTAGTAAAAAAAACATCACAATATATTTTTGAGAAATCTATACAAAATACATTTTAGTCTTTACTATCAAATAGATCATATGTCAGTTAACTAAAAACATTTTTAATATTGATACACCAAGGAGAGGATATGGCCAAGCCTTTGCCCCTTGAACAAATCACAAACACGTACCAAAACCACTAGATGTTTTGTAATAACTTCAAATCATACAACAGTTTTGAAATAAAACACTAGAAAACCGGTCTCTCAAACATTTACATGTCTATAGATGCATTTTCACAAGTTTCCTAACAAAATTTTCATATAAAAGCATTACATTGCCTCTTAGCTATACTACATGTGTATATGCTAAAATGCCTCTTAACTAGTTTATTACTATGCACTTTCTTTTATGTAGCATACTAACAATCTTGATCAATTGCATCAAAGGATATCATAAGAAGGTAGAATGATACATTTGCATGACACACAGAAAAATTGTAGTAGAAAAAAAATTCCGATCAACGTAGTAGAAAACAAGTCTCGTTAAGCATATTTAGCCAACTTGAGCTAGAATCTTTGCATATCGAACACTCCCACTTGTGTTCATCACATGCCTCAACAAAGTAATATCTCACATACACAATTGCTTCTAAGATTATGCATTTTTAAGGGTGAAAGGAGTAGTGTGTGTATGGGGATATCATTAGAAATTAGATTGCCACCACCTTTTGTCATACGGCATTAGGGATTATTTTAATGCATAGTTTATGTTAAGTAATTCAGACAAGTCCCTTCTGCAGTATGCAAGTGCAATACACCCAAATACTGCATGTATAGTTTATCAAACTAAAAGTTCTATACCCAGACCATAAATTCAAGAAAGATTACCTTAAAAAAAGCACACAAGTATCCAACAAGTGTTGTTTGATATGAATATGGTTTCCTCCTACAATTGTCCGCCTATCATATCAACTTATTCCAAGAAAATTGATAACGTGCAATCTCATGCCCACCTTTTGGGACACAGGAGGTCATTACCACATATAGATTAACTTCCTGCAACACAGCAAATCCATGTTTCACTCAAACAAAAATTCATAAAGGTGCTTGTTATCAGGACTCCACTAGTTAGACTATAAAAAGAAAGATATGTTAGTAAGTCACTGGGAGAACAAATATAATAAAAAGACACCAAAGAGGCTTTTTTACAGAGCTGGGAGAACCAGCAACATTGAACAATCATTTCACACTAACCACACGACAAGAAATTTCTTTAGCTGATATGTTGCACAAAGTTGAAGAAATTAAATTCTTCGATGTGGACAAATCATAGAGTAGGGGATTGCAAACAGCACAATTGCAACATTAATTTAGGGTTAACCTGAATTATAGTTCAAATCTTAACATGATTCATGAACCTCAAATAACAAAGAAATCATGGGGAGAAAATAAACACACCTTTAGTTCAGATTCTTCACCAAATACAAAATAGTTCTTGATTGTTCACCAAAAGCAACAACTGATTTGGTAGTGGAATTGGATCTTTCAGTGAAACCACAACACTGACAGTATATCTCCTTTACAACGGGTTTCCTTCCACCTTCATTTCCTCCTTCCTAGTATATATACACATGAAACTAAACACATTAAGACTTACTTGATATTATCTCACTCAAGCATTCCATAAGTGGATTGTTATGGATGGGGACAGACTATTCTTTGGCATTTGTATTTGCAATTTTACTCACTCTCACTATGAAAATTATAAGCAATCATTATCGATGATGATTGAGATAACTCTAGTAATAATGATGATCTCTGCTAAGATATCAACAATGAATATGTATGTAGACGTTACGATTTGCATGACTTATGGCCTATAAATCGCTACTCTGATGGGATTTTTTGTGTTGGTGACATCATCCAACTTTCTTACTACGAAGAAAGCCTAGTTGAAATCTCATGGCATTGCTATGGAGGCAGTAAGAAAAGACAAGAAAAATGCTTTTAATTTTTGTTTTGTTTCAATACTCTTGGTCTACTCCTACCTTACTTTCTCATTGGAAACATGTGTATAACGATGAATCATAGGAGGCAACAATATGCATACACGTAAGTTTCATGGAAAGAGGTATTCATTGTACTTTGAGTTATATTCATATGAGTTTGAAACGTTAAGCAAATGACATACTGGTTTCGATTAATTTTTCAATTTTAAGGACAAACAAAGAAACATATGAGTTGTGATGTCATTTTCTCCATTTCATTTATCAAAAAATCTATTTTTAGCAATATATAATAAGGTAATGATTGATCATATCATATATATAAAAACTAGCAATCTGTATTTTTTGATGTGTAATAGACATAATTTTCTAAAAAGTATCAAATGGTTCCATAAAAAGGAAGTATTGGCACAACAATAGTTCAATAAGGTTTTGTGACAATGAGGTCTTACAATCTATACTCGACACTATAACAAAATTAAAATAGGTCTCGACCACATGGTACATGAAAATTTCCCTATCCAGCTCACTCTTTCTCCTCAGGACATACAATGTGCTCCATACAACCCTATCCCAAAACATTATTACATCTAAACAACTAAGACATTAAATAGACCATTGTCAAAATTATCTTAAGATCTCTATATAAAATAGAAGTTTTACCACGTGATGGGTTTCAAACAATCCCAGTTTATAATCGGTATCAATACTCACAATATCCCAAACAAGTAAATATATGGCTTATTTTTATGCACTCATCCCCACATGAATTTCCTTACATTTGAATCGATTCATTCATATATATAGAGGATTCGAGAAACTTGTTACATCACATACATAGGTATAATGCTAAGGACAAATTTTTCTAATTCAGTTCTCCCTGACAGTGATAGACCCTTGTAGACCAAGCATTGATTTTTATTTATGCTATGCATGTAGTCTTTGCATAATTTTGTTTTGTCACTCTTGTATGAATAATAGGAACATTTAAGCGTTTACCTAGGTCCTTAGTTATCTATAACCCCTAAGCTCTACAAATTGCTCTCTTTGTTTCCTAAGTAAAAGCCCTACAAAAGAAAATTCTTGATTTTATCATAGATAACCTTTGCTTGGAGATACACCCAAGGATATGAGGAAAATTCATGACCTATTCCACTTGTTTCGTTGAGGCTTTACCAAATAGGACAGTCTCACCAACAAAACCAATGTGAGATACTTTTAGGCCTTGTCTAGACAATTACACTGTTTTGATTGTCCTTCATTTAGTTTACTTTCAATAATAGTACTAATGTGTTCTAAGAAAAGAACAAATAAGTATGGTGACAACTATTGTCCTTGTCTCATACCTCTTACTACCATGAAAGATTGTAGTACTTGACCATTCCCATGTTATTTATGCCTCCCCTCCTATGATCATACTCATTACATAAGTAATGATGTTCTATGGTAATTTGACCTTCCTCAAGGTATCCAAAATAGTTTCTAGTTCATTCTATCATATGCTTTTGACATGGCCGACTAGAAATTTTTCTCTTTTGTTGTACCTCCTTTTATGAAAAAATTCTTGGACGATTATGATAAATTATGTTATCCTCCCTTTTAGGTCAAATATTTTTTGGATCAGAGATATCCATTTAGGTGTATTCTTTTTGTTCTTTCTACTATGATTTTGAAGCCTAGTTTCAAGCTAAGGTTGTCAAGTAATATCAGTCTCAATTGATCCCATCTACTTTTCTTTTAAACTTTTAGTATAGGTTCTAACACATGGTTGTACTATTATGAATTAAGGTCAACATCCTAAATATCTTTAGTAAGAGTAGCCAACATTGAGTGATTTATCACCCCTAGTTCTTCTTGATGATTAGACCATCCACTCCATCTGTCCCAATGGCCTTGTAAGGAATTATAGTTTCTAGGATCCGCCCAACCTCATCTTGTATGGCTTCTTTCCCAATATTTTCCATTTGTGTTCTTTTTATCTCATTGGAATGTGCAGGATAGTTTGTAATAATGTCTAGATCTAGATAATCTATACTAGTGAACTATTCAAGGATGTAATATCTTATCATATTGTTAAGTTTATGTTCATCCATGACCCAATGCCCTTATCTATTCTTTAAGGTGGTTAATTTTTATGTATTTTCTTTTTATTAACAAAGGCATGATAAAATTTCATATTTTCATCCCCATTTTTGAGTGAAATTAATATGGTTTTGTTTCCTCCAGCCTCCTCCTCATTTTTAGAATCTTTTTAAATTTCGTTTTCCCCTCACTAGAGAAAAGAGTGTTCCCTTTTAGTTTTTAGGCAAATTTCTATAGGAAGGCTTACATGAAGGTGAATTGGTTCAACGGATGAGGGGATTCAATTTCATGATCCAGACAATGGTAGTGTGGATTTATTCATACACCATATGTTGATTGTATCAAAGTGGTACATATCAATAATAGAGGGTAGTGCATGGTGTTTTTGGTCAAAGTGGAGAATGACGGCCACACCTAGACACAAGAATGACTATATATTCAAGATTTTCTACCATGATAGAAGGTGGTAGGGATAGGGTGATGTATAAAAGGGAGGAGGAGGTGGTAGAGGAGCCAACAATGGGTATAGAGGAGGCAAGTATGGCTATGGTGACATATATGGTAGTGCATATTGTTACAACCCCAATTTTCAGGTTCTTTTGGGGAGAAATGTAATTTCTCATATTAAAGATATATAAACAAATAATGGTGTGATTCTATTTGAATATATGTATTTCGTTTGTAATAACCTTTTTTGATTTGTTTGTGGGCCTTATTGGCTATTGGGCCCAGTAACATGGAAAAGAAAAAGGCAATTCAATTAGTAAATGAATAATTAAGAAATGGAGAAAAGAAAGATGTAGAAACCTCTAGAAGGCAAATGAATATTCCACAAAGGTGTATTTCGTGCCTTTTGGGTTCCTTGGGTTCCAAGGAGTCCAAGTTGCAAAGATAGTGCAATGAGAAAGAGAAAAGATCAATTAATTATTGCTTTATTAAGAAGGAAATTGGAGATAATGATAAAATATGGAAATAAGTGGAAATATGTATGATTAAGTCATCATTGGTGTATTTTCGTATCCATAAGGTTTCTAATGGTAAAGTGAATTCAAATAAATAAAATAGAAAGATCAGAGAGAGAGAAAATATATGTTTTAATGTAGAATACATGCTTTTTAAGTCATTGACTTGCAAATGAAGCAAAGGAGGTATTCCTTTTGTGTTTTGGTTCCAAACTTGGCATATAAGAATATTAAGTCTTTATAGACTTTCCTTTAGAATTTGGGATTATTTGGATGTACAGTTTAAGAGATATATATTTTTTTAAATCCCTAAAATGAATGGATAATCTCTAAATGTCACAGTTTATTTTGACTCGGACTCTTTGTTAGTGTCACGCGAGCTTACGACCGTGGGATCGAGATCCGACGATTCGGAGATTGTCTTCCACCTTGAACTGGAAAAGGAAACTGCCGAGCAGTAGCTGATAACTTTCCCAAGTGGAAATCTTCTAATCCAAGGCATGGATGTTTTGGGAAACGTGTCCAACAGCCTTAGGAGACCGGTACGAGTTGGTCTACCCCAAGATTTGCGAGATTTCATAACCTACTAGTGTTTTTCCCAAACCAGGAACCTATGGCTTCTTGGAAGCCAAGAGAGGACCTATAAATATAGGGTCTTGGACCCCCTCTGAAGTCGTTGTTTGTACTAGTGGCTTCGACCGAGTGCCTCAGGTCAATATGTACTTGGAATTGTTCTAGATACCCCGCCCCTTCATCTCTGTCGGCGAGGAAGGCGTAGTGGGCAGAGCTTCTCCACCTAGCCAAAACCGATCCCCAATCCACCAATTGAGAGTCCAAATCGGTTCAGCGGGGGAGGCCGAAGACGAACGACCTTGTGAGGACGGAAGAGGAAGCCGGTGGGTGGAAGTCAACTACTGATGTTGACCATCCATGATGTTGTATCGAGGAGGGGGAAGGATCAAGGGGTTGAAGATGAGCGCTCACCAAAAGAAAAATCTACCCCTCAAGTGCCTGTAGATCGAGAACAACAAAAAAGGCAAAGATGCCCTTTCAGCAATAAACCAATCAGCCGCCTAAATGTATATTATTGGGTAAGATGCTGACATGTCACCTAGCGATTGGTCAGAATATAATTTTCTTGCAAAATCTTAACTCAAAATTGGTAACTCATATATCAAAGTGTTATATATGAAAATTGATCCTCAGAATGAGAGGAATACAAATAAATTATATTTGAATCCTAATTCTTCTTTTAATTCAAAAAGTATGAAAAGATGTTATCTTTAATGGTTTAATTAATGAAAAACCCTAATATTTGATGATTAATGAATTGGGAAGGGTTATATAGATGTTTAAAGATGATATTAACTTGTTGTTAGTAAAAAAGACAAATTAGATCCTAAAGGATGATCTTTATGCATAGTTGGTTTAATTTAGGGTTCCATGTACATAAATATGCTTTAATAGGCCTTGAAACCCTAATCTTGGTAATTATGATTCTTAATGGCTTTAATTGATCAAATTCATGTATAAAGTTGAGATATGATGGTTCTAAGATATTTTGAGTATAAAAGTTTCTAGTTGTGGATAAATACCCTTAATTTGGTAATTAGGGATTTCTAGTAGATTAATGTGAGATTAGCGATAAATAGGGTTCATATGTGAATTCGACCATAATGAAATGTGAGTTGTCAATTCGAAAGGAACCAAAGATGATAATTGTGCCTATGATGTTGAAATTAGGGTGTGTGAACTAATAGGGCATTAAAATTGATAAAAGCTTTATGGAGGCTAAAATCCTAATAAAACCCTAAAGTTGGCCTAGAAATCCTAAGGTGGAATCCAAGTCAATCTTGACGATGTTTTGAATAAAACAATGACACTTGGATGTTATGCATTAATTTAAGGATATTGTGGATTGCTTGATTGATTGTTCTTGAATATTCTTGCTTGGACATCAAGTTACTCTGGATCAGGTATGTGGTTACACTTATGGTTAATCACTTTAGTTTCAAGGTGATTCCTAGATGTTTTATCAGTTTCCTGAAAATAATTTCTTGGATGACTTTTATTTCATGCAACTATAAAGTGACTATGATTGTCACCATAAATATGTATACCTAACTAGCTTAGATCCTAGTCCTCCATTGTGGCTTTGCTAATGATGAAAAGGGTAACCTAGTATAGGGCCTACTTGTTAAGCAGGACATCAGGTTATCATGAGTTAGGAATTGGGCTACCCACGTGTAGTACCATGCGACTCTTTAGCACACCATGAGTTAAGGAGTGGGCTACCTATGGGTAGTGCCATGTGACTCAACCCTAGAAATTGATTCACCTGTTAGGTAGGATCATGAGGGGTTTAATGGAGATCTACCATAAGGAAGGTAGCATCCAAGTCCACTGTAGGGACAGTGTCGAGGCTACGGTATGTATGGATTGAGAAGTTATGCTTAAAATGTAAAGTTGTTTGTTAAATCCTAATTGGTTGCAATATGTTGTTACAGTTAATTGCACAATTATTGTTTCCCCCACATACTGGCATATTCATTTATGTTGACCGACATTTTGTTTGTCGACATTTTAGGTACAAATTGAAAAGGACAAACAGTAAAGTGGCATATTGTGAAATTAAGAAATAAAGTGCAAGGAGGATTAGTTAGAATAGAGTCCAGATGTGGATAGAAGTTATATATCTAAGTTTTTGAAAAAGGTATGCAAAGTTTTAGTCAAGGTAGAATTTAATAATTATTACTAATTATTTGTCGAACCTATGATCTTTGAAATTGGGATAATGGCTCGGACCTCTTGGTCTCTCTTAATTAGGGGTTAATGGGAGGCGGGGTCGTTACATTTAGTATCAGAGCATTGGTTCCTCATTTAATCTTAGTAATTATTAAATTTTACAAATTCAATAGAACCGAGGGAGTTATTAGAGGATTTTCCAAAAGACAGAAGTGTCTAGAAAAGGATCACGTCCGGGGGCTGGCAATATTTTCCTCTGCACCGTTAGTCAGAATACGAGGACTCCCGGATCTGTGTGACTGCCTAGCCAATGTCTTAGGATCTGACTCAAAATAGAATACCTTTAGGACTCTCTCATCTATTTTCATCCCTTCTCAACCCTAATTTTGTTAAGATTCTAAGGTTTAGGGTTTTTCTCTCTCTTCCTCACCCTCTTGAGGTCAGGGTGTGTATGATCAGGTTAAGGAATCCTCCACCAAATTAATTAAAAGCATGTAAATAAGATGCCATGGACATAAGCTTAATAGTTTCAGCATAAACTAAAGAATAATTGCATGCTTAAGTCGTATTACATGTGTTGTCGTACCCTCAGGAGAAACTTGAGGTTAGATCTTCTTGTCAGGAGGATGAGTAGAGAGTGGGTCTTGGAGGCAGAGATCTCCATTAAAGGTAGAGACTTGGCACATCCTCTGAGGATGATGCTAACCCTAACCCTAAGTGGAGGTTAGAGAGAGAGATGGCATGATGAGATGGATGTTATGGTCGACCATGTGTGTGGGTTGACATGTTTTTGGGTTTTGGATACCTATGATAGTTCGAACCAAGTGACCTTGTCTGACCTATTGCCTTTTGGCCAACCCAACCTAGGAAGGGTTGTGTAAGTTAGACTGAAGGATAACTCCTTCATTGAAGAGGTTAGTGAAGAACCTATAGAAGCCTTATGGGCTTATATGAGCATGGCATAGTATGCACCCAGAGTACGTTAATAGTAATGGAAGTAGGTTAAAAACCCTAGCCTAAAGGGCATAATGGATAGCTTATGAAATAAGAATAAAGAGATATGGGTAACCTTGAGTGAAAATAGGTTGATCATACGTTTCACCCTTGTAGGTGTATTCATGCAAGCTTGATCCACCTTCATGGAGAACCTCTAGTAGTAAGGTTGTTTGTAGGGTTAGCTCTAGAGAGAGAGAGAAGGACCCAATCAAGAAGGTTGGAAGCTTAGACTCCAAGATATGAGGAACCCTGAGAAGTTGGGTATGTTGCGACCTAAGGGGATGGTGAGGTTGCCTCATGTATGATCCTTGGAGGCTTATGGTATCTTGGTTGCCTTTAGAGGAACCAAACCCTAGAGAAGGAAGGAGACTCATTGAACCTATTGAATTTGTAGATGCCTACCTTACCTTCTAAGGATAGGAAGAAGAGTTCCTTAGACTCTGAGAAGGTATAAGATCAGGTTGAGAGGCCTCATACCTAGTCAGTTGTCCTTGAGGAGGGCTCAACTATGAGGTGTTGTTCATGTGAAAGGATAGTGGGAAGTGCATGCCATACCTTGTACATGCTTGGTTCGTGGTTAAAAGGTTGAGCAGGCAGTTGGACATCAGAAAAGTGAACCTAGGGTTCCTAGACCTAAGAGGGGAAGTAGTAGTACCTGGTGCTCATGACAAGATTTGAGTTTCTATAGATTCGAGCATGGCACTCCTCATGTTTAGAGGAATGGGAAACCCCTTGGTTTAAGGTATATGTTTGATGACCCCCCACTTATAGGTTGGTGACATATGTATGTATGTTGATGGTCCAATGTTGAGGAATAAATAGGTATGGCCTACCGTGAAGACCTAGCATGGTTTAGTAGGTGGTCTGTTGGTTAGATACATGCCTTAGTAGCTTGACTGGGGTAAACATGCTCATGTGGATGTAAAACCTCGACATAAGGTCGTTTGTGACCGTTTTTGCTATCAAGAGATAGTTTCCTCCCATCCTGGGAGAGGGGCCCTTTTATAGGGTATGGATTAGCTTTTGTTGGGTTTGAGGTAACCTGAAGAGGTCTCGTAGAGTCTTGAGAAGCTAAGTGAATAGTACATAGTATGAGAATGAGCCTGTAGACCCATGGATAATCATCTCTAAGTGCATGTGGATGTGTTACCATGGAGGTAATTGGTATGGGGCCTGACCAAGGTAGGTAGGTCACCATGACCCCTATGAAAGGATGTAAGTCAAGCCATGAATACAGAGAGAGAGGATGGAGACTTGGGTAAGGTTCTAAGTTGGACATGTACTATGTGAGAATCCTAAGTCTATCCTAGGGTCAGGTAGGGATAGGACTGATGGGAGTAGGAGTTGCCTAATCCCCTAGTTGCACATGACCATAGGGTCGGGAGGTAACAACTATCATTGTCTGAGGGCCATGGGTTAGGAGATTGATCACCTTCATGGACTCATGGGACCCAAAGGGCAAATGAGGAAGGCACTCTCTAATGCATAAGGGAAGAGGATGACCCCAAAAGTACTGGTACCTTATAGACCTAGAGGAGATGACCAAGGATTATGTGGTGACCCAAGTGGGTTCGAGATCAGTTTTCCATGGAAGTAACTTTGATATCGAGATGATCATGTTGCACGTTTCAACTTAGATTTGAAGGTGTACTGGCAATGTGGGATGTACCATCTCTACTCTTGGAACGGTAAGAACTTTGTATTTGGACTACAGACAAATGCTTATTTCCTCTCGTTATGGGGGTGAGAGATAGGGAAATATGCATGCCATACACCAAGGATAAAGATGATGTGAGTGGAAATTTTGCTATGATGTATGAGGATAGAGATAATAACATACCCTTGTGGAGTGTACGATATGTGGATGGTTTATAAACATCAAGAGAACTAAGGTAGTCATCTTATGAGGATGTTTTTATCATGAGCCATGTGGAATATATGAGGTTGAGTTCAAAAACTAAGAGGATGAGCTCAGAGTTTTCTTGATGAAGATAGACTTAGAGTTTGAGATGAGATAGTAAGTGGAATACAAGGAGGTGTATGTCTCCAACATTACCTAACACATAAGGATGTGAGGTGGTAATGGATGCTCTTATTGAGAGGTAGCTATCTAGTTTAGCTAGTGGATAGCCTGGAAGAGGTGGTTAGGTGAACCATAAGTTTGTGAGATATGTTTGGCTAACACTTAGAGGTAACAAGATTGTTGATCGAGTTAGTGGTTTCTTAGTTAGCCAGCCTAAGGCTTGTCATGATGGTAGGATGGTTGTAGAACCTCAGATGCACTTCTATGGAAAAGAAGGTGATGAAACCCTGACTAGAGTGTTTTCGAGTTTCTAAGGAATCAACCTTAAGGAATCATGACATTCAAGAGATCATGATTTTGAGTTTATCATACATCGTGTTACTATTAAAATAGTAAGTTGCAGTAGTACTATGGATATTTAAGATGAAGTTGCATGTGGCTTGTCTCCATGCATGCCAAAAGGTGAAGGACGAACACCAGTAACCCAGTGAGTTGATATAGAGGATAAAGAGTCCCCGAGAGGGAATGGGAGTTCATCACTATGGATGTTATGGTAAGTCTACCATGGACCAAGGAAGTTCAAGATGTAATATGGGTTATGGTAGATCGCCTTACCTAGATGACATGATCTAAGAGAAAGAGAGAATACTATCAGGAGACAAATTCGGTTGAACTACATGTAAGAGAGATGGTTGAACTACACCATAATGCGATTTCAAAGGTCCTTGAGTGTGATCTAAAGGTTCATTTCCATGAAGTGGAGGTAGATACATGAAGAACTCAATGTTAGTATAGTTTATCACCCCTAAATCATGGTTAGTATGATCCAGACTAGAGGGTCTGATGAGAGCATGTGTGCTCATTTAGGGAGATACACAGAGACAGTTCTTGTCCTATGTAAGATGCGATGATAACCACCATAGCCAGTATCGGGATTTAAAGAAGCTCTATAAGGGAGGTTGTGTCAGTCACCACTTCATTAAGATGATGTTGGTGAAGGGATCTTGCGAAGGTCAGAAAAAGACCACAGTGTGTGTAGATGAAGTCACTTTGATCATGCAATGGCTAAAAAGGGCCCAGGGATGACATGAGTCGTAAGCGGATGCAAAGTAGACTGACATGCAGTTCACTGTGGGAGGATATGTGATATGAAAATATGACCCCTCTAAGCTATAGCTGAAAAAGATGGGTTCCCAATACAGGGATCCATTTGAGATGGATTGGTGGAGATGGTTATGTTTAGCCTTACCCCTCATGATAACATGATATGATGAGTTACATGTATCCCAATTAGAGCACTATGTGAGGTACCCGAGCCATGTGTTTAGCAATGAACCTAGTGAGCCCCAAGGGAGGCTGAAATGTCCTTAGTCACCTGTGAGGATTCTAGATGCCAAGGTGAAAGAACTCAGAGAAAAGAATATGTGATGATGAAGGTTCTTTGGAAGCGCCATGGATAAGGTAAAGCCACATAGGGGCCAATCATGGACATGGACAAGTCTTATCCTGAATTGTTTGCATGCTTGATGGAATTTTGAGGACAAAATTATTATACGAGGGGAAGGATGTTACAAGCCCAATTTTCATACTATTTTGGGGAGAAATGTAATTTCTCCTATTAAAGATATATAGACAAATAATGGTGTGATTCTATTTGAATATATGGATTTCGTTTGTAATAACCTTGTTTGATTTGTTTGTGGGCCTTATTGGCTATTGGGCCCAATAATAAGGAAAAGAAAAAGGAAATTCAATTAGTAAATGAATAATTAAGAAATGGAGAAAAGAAAGATGTAGAAACCTCTATAAGGCAAAGGAATATTCCCCAAAGGTGGATTTCGTGCCTTTTGGGTTCCTTGGGTTCCAAGGAGTCCAAGTTGCAAAGATAGTGCAACGAGAATGAGAAAAGATCAATTAATTATTGCTTTATTAAGAAGGAAATTGGATATAATGATAAAATATGGAAATAAGTGGAACGATGTATGATTAAGTCATCATTGGTGGATTTTCGTATCCATAAGGTTTCTAATGGTAAAGTGAATTCAAATAAAGAAAATAGAAAGATAAGAGAGAGAGAGAAAATATATGTTTTAATGCATAATACATGCTTTTTAAGTCATTGACTTGCAAATGAAGAAAAGGAGTTATTCCTTTTGTGTTTCAGTTCCAAACTTGGAATATAAGTAGATTAAGTCTTTATAGACTTTCCTTTAAAATTTGAAATTATTTGGATGTATAGTTTAAGAGATATGGATTTTGAAAATCCCTAAAATGAATGGATAATCTCTAAATGTCACAAAGTTTATTCTGACTCGAACTCTTTGTTAGTGTTGCACAAGCTTATGACCATGGGATCGAGATCTGACGATCCGGAGATTGTTTTCCACCTTAAACTGGAAAAGGAAATCATAGACCAATAGTTGATAACTTTCCCAAGTGGAAATCTTGTAAGCCAAGGCATGGATGTTTTGGGAAACATGTCCAACAGCATCAGGAGACCGGTACGAGTTGGTCTACCCCATGATTTGCGAGATTCCATAGCCTACTAGTGTTTTTCCCAAACCAGGAATCTATGGCTTCTTGACATCCAGGAGAGGACCTATAAATATAGGGTCTTGGACCCCCTTCGAAGTCGTTGTTTGTACTAGTGGCTTCGGCCAAGTGCCTCGGGTCAATATGCACTAGGAATTGTGCTAGATACCCCACCCCTTCATCTCTGTCAGCAAGGAAGGCACAACAGGAAGAGCTTCTCCGCCTAGCCAACACCGATCCCCACTCCACCAATTGAGAGTCCAAATTGGTTCAGCGGGGGAGGTCGAAGACGAGCAACCTTGTGCAGACGGAAGAGGAAGCCAGTAAGCGGAAGTCAACTACTGAAGTTGACCAGCCATGACGCTGCGTCGTGGAGGGGGAAGGATCAGGGGGTTGAAGATGAGCACACACCAAAAGACGAATCTGCCCCTCAAGTGCCTGTAGATTGAGAACAATGAAAAAGGGCAAAGATGTCCTTTCAGCAATAAACCAGCCAGCCGCCTAAATGTATATTATCGGGTAAGAAGCTGATGTGTCACCAAGTGATTGGTCAGAATATAATTTTCTTGCAAAAATCTTAACTCAAAATTGGTAACTCATATATCAAAGTGTTAAATATGAAAATTGATCCTTAGAACAAGAGGAACACAAAGAAATTATATTTGAAGCCTAATTCTGCTTGAAATCCAAAAAGTATGAAAACATGCTATCTTTAATGGTTTAATTAATGAAAAAACTTAATATTTGATGATTAATGAATTGGGAACGGTTATATAGATGTTTAAAGATGATATTAACCTGTTGTTAGTAAAAAGGACAAATTAGATCCAAAAGGATGATATTTATGCATAGTTGGTTTAATTTAGGGTTCCATGTACATAAATACACTTTAATAGGTCTTGAAACCCTAATCTTGGTAATTATGATTCTTAATGTCTTTAATTGATCAAATTCATGTATAAAGCTGAGATATGATGGTTCTAAGCTATTTTGAGTATAAAAGTTTCTAATTGGGGATAAATACCCTTAATTTAGTAATTAGGGCTTTCTAGTGGATTAATGTGAAATTAGAAATAAATAGGGTTCATATGTGAATTCAACCATAATGAAATGTGAGTTGTCAATTCGAAAGAAACCAAAGATGATAATTGTTCCTATGATGTTGAAATTAGGGTTTGTGAACTAAAAGGGCATTAAAAGTGATAAAAGCTTTATGTAGGCTAAAACCCTAATAAAACCCTAAAGTTGGCCCAAGAATCCTAAGGGGGAATCCAAGTCAATCTTGAGGATGTTTTGAATAAAACAATGACACTTGGATGTTATCCATAAATTTCAGGATATTGTTGAATGCTTGATTGATTATTCTTGAATATTCTTGCTTGGACATCAAGTTACTCTGGATCAGGTATGTGGTTACACTTATGGTTAATCGCTTTAGTTTCACGGTGATTTCTGGATATTTTATCGGTTGCCTGAAAATAACTACTTGGTAGACTTTTATTTCATGCAACTATAAAGTGACTATGATTATCACCATAAATATGTATACCTAACTATCTCAGATCGTAGTCCTCCTCTATGTCTTTGCTAATTATGAAAAGGGTAACCTGGTACAAGGCCTACATGTTAAGTAGGACATCAGATTATCATGAGTTAGGAATTGGGCTAGCCACGTGTAGTACGATGTGACTCTTTAGCACACCATGAGTTAAGGGGTGGGCTATCTATGGGTAGTGCCATGCGACTCAACCCTAGAAATTGATTCACCTGTTAGGTAGGATCATGAGGGATTTAATGGGGATCTACCATAAGGAAGGTAGCATCTAGGTCCACAACAGGGACAATATAGAGGCTAGGGTATGTATGGATTGAGAAGTTATGCTTAAAATGTAAAGTTGTTTGTTAAATCCTAATTGGTTGCAATATGTTGTTATAGTTAATTGCACGATTATTGTTTCCCCCATATACCAACATATTCATTTATGCTGAACGACATTTTGTTTGTCGGCATTTTAGGTACAAATTGAAAAGGACAAATAGTAAAGTGGCATATTGTGAAATTAAGTAATAAAGTACAAGGAGGATTAGTTAGAATAGAGTCCAGATGTGGATAGAAGCTAGATATCCAAGTTTTTGAAAAAGGTATGCAAAGTTTTATTTTATTCCATCTTTCAGTATAGTCATGGTAGAATTTAATAATTATTACTGATTATTTGTCGAACCTATGATCCGAGAAATTGGGATAATGGCTCTGACCTCTTGGTCTCCCTTATTTGGGGGTTACTGGGAGGCAGGGTCGTTACACATATGGTGGTAGAATTAGTGGATAAGGAGGCAAGTGGCTCCCCTTAGGGCAGTAGTTGTAGTGATAGCAAGAGGTTTAAAGAAGGCAATCGTGGTACAAGTTATAGCAATGGAGACTTATGTAATTGTCAGGTCTGACAACTTGTCTAGGAGTGCCAAACATAAGAGAATTATAGGATTATGAATGGTTATGGGCATAAACACATTCCTACAAATTCAATAGGCCTAAAACCCTTCACTTACATACTTTGTATATAACCATGGACCACCATTCCCTTATACATGTTGCTTAGTGGGTATACTAAGGCTTATATGTATAGGCATACTCGTCATACACCCTGAAAATTTATTCCTTCAACCGTAACACCCTGGTTGGAGTGAGACTAAGAAGCTAACATCTAAACTAGTCCCTCATCATTTTCATAAACACCTTGTGATCAGGGCACCCAACAACAATTTCACCCCCGTAGACGACCCTTCCACCCCAAGAAAATGGATCCCACAACCATGACGGAGAAGGAAGGCAACATTCATCTAATGGAGAGGGAGAAGGAAGGAAATGTTCACACATGTAGAAGAAAGTTGTTGAAGATCAGGGGCATACTTGGATGATGAAGTTCCAACCGTCGACGCCAACTGCGGTTGTCACCACTGCCAATTCTCTTTGGAGCTACCTCAGGATCTTGCGTATGTCGCCGCCAATCCCCTATGTAGTTTGTCGAATATTTGATGTCTTTCACCGTTGATCCCCTTCGAAGCTCACCGAGGATCTGTAACCCGTCGTTGTCAATTACCTCCTTCGGATCATTTGCTGTGAGTCTAAACGTCAAATAGAAAGGGAAGACAAACGGGGAGTCTGTAGAATATCGAGGATTTGAAGAAAAGGGAAACTACTTGTCGTTGTTCCTAGAGATGGAAGCACTGTGGATTCAACTAGCAAGGTGATTGGTAATCATCAGACTCCTTGATTCCTTGCTCTGTCTGAAGGAGGAAAAAGGAAGGAGATGCAATTTAGGGCTTGTTTGTGAAGAATAAAATGGATTGAGGGTCAGAGAGAGAGCGGAAAATTATAATGTACGCATCGTAGGTGATGGGAATGGGGTCTGCCGAGAGGGGTGAGGAGTAAAGTTAAAATAATCATCTTCGCACTAGCCAGTCGTGGGTGCTGGTGTTTTAGGAAGTGAGGGATTCAGGGGGTGCACAGTTAGTGCATGAAATGGTGGATTTTTTTAAATTGTATTTTTAGCCCCTGAAAATGCAATCTTCATCGATAGTTAGGCATGATAAATAGTAATATACATCATGATTAAAACTTTGATTGTTTTATACTAGATTTTATGAGCATACTCTGCCTCTCGCTTGTAACACTTGTTTACGGGCTTGCAGTTCTTGCTAGTTGGGTTTGCAACTCTCCCTTGTTAGGCTTGTATCTCTCGTAGTGATGCTTGCATCACTTGCTTGTACGGCTTGTGTCACGCACTTCAAGTTCTTGTAGCACTTCCTTACACTACTTGTAGCTCTCGCTAGTTGGGCTTACAACACTTGCTAGAGGGGCTTGTAGCTCTTGCTTGCTTGGCTTGCAGCACTCGGGACAACCTATATCATGACAATGTCCTCTTACAACAACTCTCCCAAAATGCATTTGTGGTGAGCTAGATCCCATATCATGAGAGTGTCATCTCACAAAAACTCCCAGAGAATTAATTTGTGTGGATTCAAAACCTATGTTCTGACACTTTCCTCTGGCAACAAGTCCATGTAAATGTATTTGTAAGATGCCAAGACTCATATCTTGAAAATGATATCTCATAGTAGTTTCTTGAAAATGTATAGGGATAAATATCGTGACAACGTCATCTCACTGAAAGTCCCTAGAATGGATTTTCAATGCATATACTCAGTTTTGCTCCTAATAGTCATCAATCCATTTGATTCCAATGCCTTTCTCCAAAGTTCAGTTTTATCATCCAATCTATCTTTAGTTTTGTCAATCAATGCAATATCATCAACAACATACACCAAGGAATATTATCATGTACATTCTTTGTCAACTCATCTATAACAAGAATGAACATATATGGGTTGAGTGTGGATCCTTGGTATACCCCAATTGTGATACAAAATATCAGTATCTCTCCTACATGAGTCTTCACACTTGTAGTAGAGCTATCATACATGTCTTTAGGGTTTAGAATTCATCACAATCTAATTAAATCTAGTGAAATAACATATTAGGATTTATAAGGAAATTTCAATTATAATTAAATACATAGTTACATATATTAATTTTTATCACAATCATACAATTCATCATAATTTAATTAAATTTAGGCCAACAACATATTAAGACATCCACATAATTTTCAATTCTAATCAAATACATAGTTACATATATGTATTTTCATCACAACCATACAATATCATATTGGACACATTATCTCTTAATTTTGTGTAATCAAAAAGTTATAGATAGAAAACCCTAATTTGGCCATTTGAAAGTTGATACGGCATAAATTTGAATGGTGTGTCTCTGGCACGATGGTTGTGTGATTCGTCAAGTTATCATGAATCATCACAGCAATGAGCAGAGCCCGCATTGACCTTCTAGAAGTTAGGGTTTGGTGCATATATTATCTCTAGAGATGATGACGTTGACACATTAAAAATAAGGAACGCTAATGACGTGTCAAAGAATATGAGCATCTTCGACGTGTCACAGAAGAAGGGAAGTGACATTGCGTCAAAGGGGGAGGCGATGTTGCATCACAGGGGGGAGGCGACGTTGCATCATAGGGAGGAGTCGATGATGCATCACAGGGGCAAGTTGACGCTGCATCACAAGGAGGAGTCGATGCTACATCCCAAGTGGAGCCGATGCTGCATCACAGGAGGATCCGATATTGCGCCATAGGGGGGATCTGATGCTACATCATAGGGGAAGCTGATGATGTGTCACGGGAGTAGGGTGTCGATGATGATGCATCACAACAGTGTGTCGAAACGTCACAGTAGGGGGGAGATGATGTCGACTAATGTGATGATTTTGAGTCGCATTTATAGACTTGTTTGATAGGTGTTTTATGCATTTATTAGTCATTTTCATGGTTAATGTTGCATAATTCATTCACTTTGGTCTATGCTACTTCTTTATGTCAAATTCCCTTCATTTAAGCATTTTTGAGTATTAATTATCAAAAAGAATATATTTTGTGTGGATTTATGTGGTTTGGTGTGTTAATTTCAGGAAAAACAAGTATCTGTTGCCGTCGATACCATCGACGGTCGTCGATACCATCGACCGGACCACAGGTTGTCAGCCGCAAGGATGAGAAGGAAGTCGATAATATTGACAGGGATGTCAATGGTATCGAGATACCATCAGGTTGCTGGCGAGAAGTGAGTCGATACTATCGACACATTTGTTGATACCATCGACTAGTGGAGCTACAATGACGGAAAAAGGACAAAACCGACGCCTTAGAGTGTCGATACCATCGACTCTCATCGATGGTATGGAGCTAGCATCAGTCGTGATAAAGAAAAGAAAAGAAGACCAGCCGATACAGTGCAGGGTCGATACTAGCGACTCGCGTCGATGGTATCGACGCCGTCAGATATGAGTTTGTTTCAGATTGATTTTGATCGAATGGATGTGATTAATTGACGACCTAATTGCGGGATTATACCTAATGATGGCGCCCTTGACTGAGGAGGAGGTCATTAGTTGCTGCACACATCTCGGAGAGGAAGGAGAGAAGAACGGAGCACGAGAGCATGCCCTAGCCGATCCGGACACTGAAGAAGACGATTTCCACCACCGAAAGGCGGGAGAACGCGTATTCTACGCCAAGGATCGATTGGACCTTCTCCGTTCAGGGGTTTTACCACTCAATCATGTTTTTCTTCATGTTTCCCTTTTTCTTCTCCACGTTGTACTCTGAGATGAACATGTGGGGCTAATCCCCTTTGTCTTTAGGACCGGGAGTAGCCCGAGGATTCATTGTATGATGATTTTATAATAGTAATTCATCTTTTATCTCTTAAATCCGTGGTATAATTTCATTTTCTCCAATATATTGTTATGCTTGATCACCATAATAATAACCTAATGCCCTTAATTGCTTTGAAAGAAGAATTAATGGTTGAAAAGAGATGAAATCTACATTAATTAACAAATCCCTTGAACAAGGTGGTGTAAGATTAATGGTGGATACCGAGAGATCATTTCTAATGCACCTAGTTTAGGGTATAGGTTACTACGACGGTGGAACCGACCTAGACATAGGTAGTGATTTGTACCACGACAGTGGGTAACTCTGATTTCAGGCCACTACCCAGATAGAGAGATAAAATTGAGTAGCTATATAGAATTCAATACAATGAAAACCCGCGGTGAAACTGCAACACTAAAGATCTTCTTTTGAATTGATTAAACCAACATTTAATCGATTGATTGTTTTGTTTTATTTTTATTTTTTTTTTAATTTTGACAACAACTCTCAACTATTTAATCGGCTTAGCTGATCGCGAGTAGTTAGTAGGAGTCTCTGACGATTTCACATATCCCTCAGTTTGACTCGGGCCTCACAAAGGTTTGTACTACTTCGATGCGTTCACTTGCATTTCTGCGAACGGTAAATCTGCGTCAAGTTTTTGGCGCCGTTGCTGGGGATATGACGAAATTTTCAGCACTTCGAGTGCTGCGAGCGGCCACTCTAGGCCACATTTTTATTTTTTTATCATTCCAAAAATTTATAATCCATTGTCTAAATATTCACAATCGTAAAGCACTGTACTGAAATATAATTTCTCTATTTGTAGGTACTGTGCATGGTGTAGACGCGTAGTACATATTACACGCAGCACGCACCAGAGTTTCCACTGTCGGGATCAGAAGACGAGGACAAGTATAATAAAGACCAGCTGGAGGATATAGTTTATGAACCTGAACAAGAAGAGATGGACGAGCCACAGACAATATGGGATAAGATCAAGGCTTCTTCCTCATCTGCTTCCAAGGGGCCGATCAAAAAGCAAGCGGTGAATATTCCGACATACAAGATTGATCCGGCTCTAATCAACTTCGTGAAGTCTAATGCTTTTCATGGGCTAAAAAATGAAGACCCCGTCGCGCACATAAGCCAATTTGTGGAGAATTGTGATATGATAAAAATCGACAGATTTCCACAAGATGTGCTCTACTTGAAGCTCTTCCTGAGTTCTCTAGCGGGAAATGCGCGCGAATGGCTACACAACTTGGATGATGAATACATGGAGTCTTGGGACCACATGGTGGAGGTTTTCTTCGAGAGGTTCTTTCCACCCGAGAAGACCAATGACATGATCAGGAAGATCCACAACTTCACCCAACAAGCAGGAGAGACCTATTCTGAGACCTGGGAAAGGTTTCAGATTATGCTCAGGCGGTGCCCACATCACGGGCTTGATAAGGAGACACAAGTCAAGATCTTCTATTTTTCTCTCTCCGAGCATGATAGAAGCAACCTCGATTCAGCCGGTTCTGGATTCTTCTTGAATAATACGGACACGAGATGTTGGGAGATTTTAAAGAACGTGGCCAAGAAACAATCATGGGGCGAAAGAGGCGCTGTGGAGCAGGTTCGAGTAGTAGGTGAATCTAAAGCAATAAAGGAGCTGAATGAGAAGATGGATCTTCTCGCAAAGAAATTGCTTGCAAAGGAGGATACTGAGTCTGAGGACGAGGCTCAAGTGAAATTCATGAGGAAACAGCAAGGCTACAGGAACAACAACTATTCATGGAGGAAAGACAAGAAGTTCTCCTGGAAGGATCCAAATAACTTCTTGCAGGATCCGGATGCTAAACCCCAGCCAGTAGAGGAGGATAAGAGCATAGAGCTGCTCAATCAAGTAATAAAGCAAAACCAAGAACTCATGGCTACTTTCGGCCAGCAAATAAAGCAACAAGGGGAGTTCATGAACTAATTCGGGCAGACACTACAGAGCCATGGGGCTCAAATGAGGACAATAGAGACATCTATGGCACAGATGGCTGTGGAGATAGCCAGTTTGAAGAAGCCGGCACATCCAGGTTTCCCGGGAAATACTAATGTTCCAGGAGGAAACCAACAAGCGAAGGCCATCTTGCTAAGAAGTGGCAAGAAATTGTTAAATCCCAGGGCTGATGAAGCAAGCAAACCCCAAGCTGAAATTGAAGTTGAGGCCACTGAGCATCTGCCTGTACCGGTCACAGAACCAGTTGATGACACAGCAGTGGATGCTACTGAAGATCATATTGCAGAGGAGGAGGATCCTCAGAAAAAGACACCCTATGTGCCACCGCATCAAAGGGCACAGGCTGTCCCGGTTCCTTATCCAAACAATGCTAAGGCAAGGAAGGTAGACACCCAATTCAAAAAGTTCTTAGACAGTTTTAGAAAGCTTTCAGTCAACATCCCTCTATTGGAAGCTATTGAGCAAATTCCGTCTTACGGGAAATTTCTGAAGGATATCATCACCAAGAAAAGAAAAATTCTGGACACTGAAGTAGTTGTCCTTAAGGAACAAGTGAGTGCCTTCATCATGGGCACATTGCCACCAAAGAGGCAATATCCGGGTTGTTTCAACATTTCATGCTATATCGGGAAAGTTAAATTTGGCGATGCATTATGTGACTCAGGAGCAAGCATCAATTTAATGCCCCTTTCTACATTCAAGAAGTTGGGATTAAAGGAGTCACGACCAAGCAACATGACAATTCAATTGGCGGATAACTCTGTGGTGAAACCGTATGGGATTTGTGAAGATGTGCTTGTGAAAGTAGATAGATTTGTATTTCCTGCAGATTTTGTCATTATGGAGATGCAAGATGAACAAGGTAACGAGCTACTACTCGGAAGACCATTCCAAGCTACAGCCGATATGATACTCGAGATGGGGAGAGGTCGGTTGACCTTGGGTATAGCCGATGACCGATTTGAGATGGTCATGCCTTCCAGCGCTACTTCACCTAAATCCAAAGAGCAATGCCACATGGTGAAACATTTTGATAATACCATTTCACTTTATCTAGGTAAGCCATTTCTAGATATGGCTCATGTAATGACCAAGGTGGACAAAGGGACTTTGGCTGTAGACATCATGGAGAAGACCAAAGTAGTATCCCTTTGAAAAGCTGTTGGATTCCCAAATGATGAGAATGAGGACATTCCTCCCTCTACAGAGGAAGATGCTACCAAAAATTCAGTTTTTGATGCATATCCGGAATTACCATTGGAGGCTTGTTTAGTCAACATCACTCAGGATTGGATGAGAAGCAAATCACTCAAGGAGTGCACCAAGATGGTTCAGATGCTTCCATGCTTCTATGCGAGGTATTATGAAGATTTAGGTGAACTTCCTTCTCTGCTTCAATCATCCTTGATCAGCCCGCAGGAGTTAGAGTTAAAGCCACTGCCACCGCATCTTAAGTATGCCTTTCTAGAAGAGGAAGAAAAGTTACCTGTGATCATTTCTGCATATCTGAGTGCGGAAGAGGAAGACCAATTGTTGATAGTGCTGAAGAACCACCGGGGAGCATTTGGGTGGTCTATTGCAGATATCAAGGGGATTTCCCCTACTTTGTGTCAGCATAAGATTCGGCTCGAGGAGGGAGCCAAGCAGGTAATCCAACCGCAACGTCGACTGAATCCGAGCATGATGGAGGTGGTGAAGAAAGAGGTGATTAAGCTTCTCTCCGCAGGTATCATTTATGCGATTTCATACTCGATATGGGTAAGTCCCACGCAGGTAGTCCCTAAAAAGGGGGGTATTACTGTCACTCAAAATATTTTAAATGAACCTGTCACCACCTATTTGGTAACCGAGTGGTGAGTTGGTATTGATTACCGACGTCTTAATACCGCTACGCTGAAGGATCATTTTCCTCTCCCATTTATTGATCAAATTCTAGAGCGCTTAGCCGGCCGATCTCATTTCTGTTTTCTGGACGGGTGTTCGGGATATAATCAGATTTCAATTGACCCTAAGGACCAAGATAAATCTACTTTCACTTGTCCTTATGGAACTTTTGCGTATCGCCGCATGCCCTTTGGATTATTCAATGCACCAGTGACTTTTCAGCGTTGTATGCTCGCCATTTTTTCTGATATGGTAGAACGCTATCTCGGAGTCTTTATGGATGATTTTTCGGTTTATGGTGCTTCGTTTGATGAATGCCTTTATAATTTGGATAAGGTGTTACAGAGATGTGAGGACACACATTTGGTCCTCAACTGGGAGAAATGTCATATGATGGTAAGTGAGGGGATAGTGCTAGGACATAAAGTGTCTAGCAAAGGTTTGGAGGTAGATCCGGTTAAAATTGAAGTAATTTCTAAATTGCCCCCACCAAATTCGGTAAAAGGGGTAAGGAGTTTCTTAGGACATGCCAGATTTTATCGTCGGTTCATAAAAGATTTTTCTAAAATCGACAAACCTCTATCTGAGCTGCTCGAGAAAGATGTCATTTTTTATTTTAATGACAAATGTTTACACGCGTTCAACGTGCTGAAGGAGAAATCGATTTCCATGCCAGTTGTTCAAACACCGGATTGGACTAAGCCGTTTGAACTCATGTGTGACGCATCGTATTTTGCTGTAGGAGCTGTGTTGGGACAGTGGGTGGACAATAAACCCGCTGTAATCTTTTATACTTCTAAGACTTTGAATGATGCCCAATTAAATTACACAACTACTGAATAAGAATTGCTTGCTGTTGTTTTCGCTTTTGAAAAGTTTAGGCAATATTTAGTTGGATCGAAAGTAGTTGTTTGGACTGATCACGCTGCTATTAAATATTTGATGGAGACAAAATATGCCAAACCTAGATTGATTAGGTGGATCTTGCTCCTACAAGAATTTGATATCGAAATTAAGGACAAGGCGGGAATTGAGAATGTTGTAGCAGATCATTTGTCTAGGTTAGAGAGGGTAGATGAAAAGGATTTACACATACCCATAACTGAGACATTTCCGGATGAACAATTGTTGAAAGTGAATTCTAAAGATCCTTGGTTTTCCTATATTGTGAATTATCTTGCTTGCAGAATCATCCTGGATGATTGGACATATCAAGAGAAGAAGGAGTTTTTCCATTCTCTACGATATTATTTTTGGGATGACCCTATTCTTTTGAGGTAATGCAGGGATGGTGTTCTACGCAGGTGTGTACCTAAGGAGGAATACGAGTGTGTTCTTTGTCACTGCCACACTCTACCTACGGGAGGACACCACATGAGCTCTCGTACGGCGGCCAAAGTGTTGGAAAGTGACCTATATTGGCCTACCTTGTTCCGAGACGCCTATGAGTTCGTGAGACAATGTGATTCCTGCCAAAGGGCAGGTAACATTTCAAGGAGACAAGAGATGCCCCTTAATGTCTTCTAAGAGGTTGAGGTATTTGACCTATGGGGTATAGATTTCATGGGACCCTTTGTGTCCTCAAATTCGAATTTATATATCCTCTTAGCTGTTGATTATATGTCGAAGTGGGTAGAAGCGATACCCACAAGGACTAATGATTCTACTGTAGTGTGCAAATTCGTTAAGGAACATATCTTCTGCAGGTTTGGAGTGCCCCAAATGATCATCAGTGATGGGGGTATGCACTTTAAGAATCAAAAGTTCCCGGCATTGTTGAAGAAATACGGGGTCAAACATAACATAGGTACCCCGTATCACCCGCAAACTCAAGGACAGGTGGAGGTCTCCAATCGCAAAATTAAGAAAATCTTGGAGCGCACGGTGGCTTCCACGGGGAAGAACTGGAGTGCCTTATTGCCGGATGCATTGTGGGCATATAGGACGTCATACAAGACACCTATAGGTACCACGCCTTTTAGGTTGGCGTACGGCCGGGCTTGTCATTTACCGATGGAGATAGAGCAAAAAGCACATTGGGCACTGAGAAAGCTCAACTTGAGTTATGATGAGGCGGGGAAGAAGAGATTGCTTGAATTAAATGAATTGGATGAGCTGCAAATGACTGCATATGAGAACTCTTAGATATACAAGGAGCGCACTAAGTTGATCCACGATCGCCACATTCAGATGTGCACCTTCAAGAAGGGAGATAGGGTGTTGTTGTTGAATTCAAGGCTGAAGTTGCATCCCGGGAAGCTTAAATCCCGGTGGAGTGGACCATTTACAGTGGACGAGGTCAAACCACATGGCGCAATCTTGGTGTGCGATGGTGAGACTACATTTTTAGTGAACGAACAGAGGTTGAAGCTTTATTTTGGTGAAGATTACAAGAGGAAGGTAAATGAGGTCAAACTCATTTCACTTTTGGACCAATGATGTGATTCAAGTCATCCAGCCTAAGACGTTAAATAAGGGCGCTTGTTGGGAGGCAACCCAGCCATTGGTACCTTAGTTTAGTTCATTTACATTCGTGTGTTGATTTGTTTTCACTTAGTTTAGTGTAAAAAAGATATTGTGATCGTTTGTTACATGTGCAGGGCTGAGGCAGAGTCGATACCATCGACCCTTGTGTCGATGGTATCGACCATGGTATAGGTTGGCGACTGTAGGAATCGCATTGCGTCGATACCATCGACGGCCTCGTCGATGGTATCGACATACCAATAGGCAGATCGCAAGCAAAGGTCGATGGTATCGACATGGCTATCGATACTATCGAGATCTCTGAAGATTTTCATAACAAATTGTCTCAGTAAAGTCGATACCATCGACGGGCATGTCGATGGTATCGACACAATCATGCAAAGAAGGTTGCTGCTAGGCCTCGCGAGGGTTTGCCCTAATTAGAGAGTCGATACCACCGTCTTGCGTCGATAGTATCGACGCGCCACGTCAACAATCCGTGAGGAAAGATCAACGACAATCGCAGCAACAAGGAAGTCGATTCACGAGACGGGTCGATACCATCGACTTGCGTCGATAGTATCGACTCGTCAGCAATCCGGGCCCCGCAGATCCAGCCGTCGATACTCACGGAAGTACGGATCGTGCTACCCGAGTCGATACCATCGACTCGCGTCGATGGTATCGACGGGCGGACAGTAGCACCGGCCACAGCTATATATGAGGAGTATTTGCGTCAGATGACATCACACATTCAGTGCAATCTTCCTCCACTTGTGCCGAGCGTGTTCTAGAGTTGTCCAAGCCTGACGACGAGCAACACCGAGCTAGTTCTTCATCGAGCGGAGATTCGATTCTCTGATCTTCACCGAGCTCCCTTTCTATTCCCTTTTCTCTCGCAATCATGGTGCACGTAGCTGGAGCGTCATCTTCATGCGCAAACCCGATGGACATCCCGGAGTTCGTGCCACCTCCGACCGCATTAGTTGCACGCCCACGGCTGATCCATCCATCCGCGGAGGTGAAGAAGATCTACGAGGAGATCTTAAAGAAGAAGATCGAGCCGACCCGTTATGTTGAACGGGAAACCATCCGCAACCTCGGGTTTGACGCCAACCTCGACTACGTCCTGAAGGGTCAGGCCCGTCACACGGGAAGACGGCCTGACGAGTTAGCATTTCATGCTGCTGGTCAGCCGTTCTTCGGCGAGTGGCCTACTTACAAGGAGTTGGTGGCTGAGTTCATGGCGTCGTTGGACGTCTGCGTCGTGCCCAACGACGTCATAGCCACCGACCGTGAGTGGATCAAGGGTCGGGTGTCGTTCCGGCTATACAACAACGACTATACCCTTACACTCTGGCAGTTCAACAAGATCTTCAATTGTAATCACTCGCAACATGATTATCGGCGACCAGACAACCGCACCGACTATGATGCCATCTTCGCCGAGCTGGTGACGGTGCAGCCGGGCAAGTCAGTGAGCTACCATAATGCTACGGTAGCTGATTTCGAGCACCCTTTCGTCCGGATACTTCACCGGATGCTCAGTTCTACATTGTTTTCTTGGGGTGATTTGGCCCTCAGCAAGTTTCAGGAGTCGGACTTATTCTTCTTGTATAAGCTCCTGAAACGTCAAGCATGCAATTGGGGAGTCTTCTTTCTGCAGAGAGTTTTGGCGGTGAAGAGGAGTACGAGGAAAGTGCAGATTCACTTCGGCGGGATCATCACCCAGCTGGCTTCATACCTCGGTTTGAATTTCCAGCAACTTACTCCTCTATCTACCAGGAGCAAGGTGAACTTGCAACATCTGCACCGGTCCAATCTTATTCTTCTTCGAGATGGTTTGGCGTGTGCGCACTGCCACATCAACCACGCCTACCAGGAATGCTCGCTGCCCGATCTAGTCTTCAACATCGAAGGGGCGCAACACTTCCGATGGCCTATCATAGCCATCGCCGACTTCGATGAAGATGGTGGGGACGACGGAAATGACGACGGGGCTGAGGAGGAAGAGGAGGCATTTACACCTCTTCGAGCACGAGTGGCACCACAGAAGCGTCCTCGGATGCATCCTGGTGCATCTTCATCATCACAGCCTACGCCGCCACCACCACCGCCCTCGCAGCCAAGCGAGGAAGCCTATTCCATGTAGGGTATGTATTCTATGCTGCAGGAGATTTGGCAGACGCAGCAGCATCACATGACGATGTATGCCGATATTCAAGACACTACCAACCGGCTACTAGACAATCAACGGGTGATGTTCAAAAATGAGTGTCTTCTTCTTAACAACCAGCAACAAATTCATGATCGGTTGCAACGGATGGAGATGCAACAGGAGCCCTTTTACGACCACTATTGGAGCCAAAATTACTTTGGAGGCTATCCACAACCTCCACCTAGGGCCCAGTTTGATCCAAGCTTCCAGGGGGAGTATCCGTCTTGGGACCCTATGGCTCCGCAGTACCCACCTCCACCTGAAGAGTAAAAGCGGTATCTCTGTTCCAACCTTTAAGATTGTTTTTGACTATGAGGCCATAGTCGAATTCAAGCTTAGGGGGGGTATTGGAACAGTTCTATCTTTCATTTTCTGTGTTTTTAGTTTTATTGATTTTGTTTCTGTCATTTGTTTTCTGCAATCTTAGTTTGTTTTAGGATCCACAATCTATCTAGTGTAATTGTGGATGTCTTTAATCTTGAGTCATCTCAGTCTCATGTGCATGGGAATTAAGGGAAACTAAAAAATTTTGAGTGTTCGCAAGCTTGAGTGATGTTTAACATTGATCACTTAACTTAGAAAATGATTGGTTTTGTCAACTTTTAAACAGAAAATCACAACTGTATTTTCCTAATGATTCATGAAAGTGGATGGAAATGGTTGTTTGAGCCTAAACTGACCAAATGATAATGAGACTTTAATTTGAAGTAAGAGAGAAAAAACCTCTTAGCTACTACACAAGTCAGTAGGGAGGGACATATAATATTTTTCAAAGATTCAGTCAACTAGTCTTGTGATCTGTCCACTCCATTGTTTTCACAATCCACCCAAGATTTGGAAGTAAAGTACGGTTTTAACTTTTTTTTATTGCATGGCATATAGATAGGACTTGCATTGCAACCACCTCCATATGTTTGCATGAATTTTTTTTTTAGAATAGGTATACATGCACATTACCCTTAGGTGCATGTCATGTAGTTGCATTCAGAACTCTTATGCATAAAGTATGTCATGTACCTCATTTGTTCTTTAATGGTGAGTTAATTTGTTCCATACCTTCCAAATAGTGCAAATATTCGAGCTATGCAGAAAATATAAGCCCAATAAGTATTCATTATCAATCATGGATATAAGGGTTTGTAATGAAAAAAAAAGAGAAAAAAAAATCTGAAAAAAAAAGTTATTCAAAAGCAACAAGAATAAGAAGGAGAAAGGAACATAATCTCACCTGTATTTCAAGATAAGTGAGAACATGATGTAGTTTAATTAGGCATCCATCTCATTTTGAGATGGATGGTTAGTGCATGCATCATTTCACCTAATCTTAGGCATTAGGGCATTTTTCATGTGCATTTGCATCATTTAGGGCACTTTTGTTGTATGCATGTTGAAATCATATAATGCTTCCACTTCTTCCATGAGCCACCTATTTCATCCACCCGTTGCTCGGATTGGTAGGCCACCGTGAATTTCTCCTCACTAATGAATATCAGGAGAACTACTTCCATGTAGATGGTAGATAGGGCGAGCAACGTAGTTTAGCAGATCACAAGATGCACTAAGTCTGGACCGGCGAATTTTATTATGTTAACTGCCTTATATGATAGTGTTCATCAGTTTGAGGTTAATATCTTTTAGGGATGATTACTGTCACCTTTAGGGTAATTATCATTCTATGGTTAGTGAGGGCCGGTATGCGAATGTCCGGTGGGAGTCATGTGGGATGTCTGTTGTGATACTTTGTTCTTTAGTTGACTCTGGCAATTCTATTCTAAGGTTTAGTTGCTCGAGGGTGAGAAATGTTCAAGCTTAGGGGAGTTTGATGCGATGATTTTGAGTCGCATTTATAGACTTGTTTGATAGGTGTTTTATGAATTTATTAGTCATTTTCATGGTTAATGTTGCATAATTCATTCACTTTGGTCTATGCTACTTCTTTATGTCAAATTCCCTTCATTTAAGCATTTTTGAGTATTAATTATCAAAAAGAATATATTTTGTGTGGATTTATGTGGTTTCGTGTGTTAATTTCAGGAAAAACAAGTATCTGCTACTGTCGATACCATCGACGGTCATCGATACCATCGACCAGACCACAGGTTGTCAGCCACAAGGATGTGAAGGAAGTCGATACAATCGATAGGGATGTTGATGGTATCGAGATACCATCAGGTTGCTGACGAGAAGTGAGTCGATACTATCGACACATTTGTTGATACCATCGACTAGTGGAGCTACAACGACGGAAAAAGGACAAAACCGATGCCTTAGAGTGTCGATACCATCGACTCTCGTCGATGGTATCGAGCTAGCATCAGTCACGATAAAGGAAAGAAAAGAAGACCAGCCGATACAGTGCAGGGTCGATACTATCGACTCGCGTCGATGGTATCGACGCCATCAGATATGAGTTTGTTTCAGATTGATTTTGATCGGACGGCTGTGATTAATTGATGACCTAATTGCGGGATTATACCTAATGACGACGCCCTTGACTAAGGAGGAGGTCATTAGTTGCTGCACACATCCTGGAGAGGAAGGAGAGAAGAACGGAGCACGAGAGCACGCCCCAGCCGATCCGGACACTGAAGAAAACAATTTCCACCACCGAAAGGTGGGAGAACGTGTATTCTACGCCAAGGATCGATTGGAACTTCTCCGTTCAGAGGTTTTGCCACTCAATCATGTTTTTCTTCATGTTTCCCTTTTTCTTCTCCACGGTGTACTCTGAGATGAACATGCGGGGCTAATCCCCTTTGTCTTTAGGACCGGGAGTAGCCCGGGGATTCATTGTATGATGATTTTATAATAGTAATTCATCTTTTATCTCTTAAATCGATGGTATAATTTCGTTTTCTCCAATATATTGTTATGCTTGATCACCATAATAATAACCTAATGCCCTTAATAGATTTGAAAGAAGAATTAACGGTTGAAAAGAGATGGAATCTACATTAATTGACAAATCCCTTGAACAAGGTGGTGTAAGATTAATGGTGGATACCAAGAGATTGTTTCTAATGCACCTAGTTTAGGGTATAGGTTACTACGACGGTGGAACCGACCTAGACATAGGTAGTGATTTGTACCACGACAGTGGGCAACTCTGATTTCAGGCCACTACCCGGATAGAGAGATAAAATTGAGTAGCAATATAGAATACAATACAATGAAAACCCGCGGTGAAACCGCAACCCTAAAGATCTTCTTTTGAATTGATTAAACCAACATTTAATCGATTGATTGTTTTGTTTTATTTTTATTTTCTTTTAATTTTGACAACAACTCTCAACTATTTAATCGGCTTAGCTGATCGCGAGTAGTTAGTAGGAGTCTCTGATGATTTCACGTATCCCTGAGTTCGACTCGGGCCTCACAAAGGCCTGTACTACTTCGACGCGTTCACTTGCGTTTCTGCGCACGGTAAATTTGTGTCATTGACGCATCACATACCAAAACAAAGTGTCATATCGAAAAGCAGAATTGATCATCACGGTTGAAATAAGGCCAACCATCACAACCAAAACCATCCCAAGTCCTTGAAAATACATCTGGGAAGTGCCGTGACACATATGATGATAATGTCATCTCATAGTAAGTCCTTAAAAATACATTTGGGAGGTGTCAGGTCCCACATCATGACAATGTCCTCTCACAACAAGTCCATGAAAATGCATTTGGGATGTGTCAGTGCCCATTTCAAGATAAATTTTATCTCACATCAAGTCCCTAAAAATGCATTTGGGAGGTGTCACGAAACATATCATGATAGTGTTCTTTCACAACATATCCCTTCAAATGCATTTGGGAGGTGTAAGGGCCCATATAAACACATCAAGTCCCTAAAAATGCATTTGGGAGGTGCCACGACCCATATCTCATAGAATAACATCGTAATTGTCTCCACGATGCATGCCGTGACCATGACAGAACAATGTTAAAACAAGGTGTCACGACCATCGTTACACATAGGCTTCACGACCAACCCACAACACAACGTCACGACCCACCCTCACAGCACAACATTGGAACCAAAACAAACACAATGTCATGACCAGACTAAAACGAAGTGTCACATCCACAAGCAAAATGGACCATCACGACTGAAACAAGGCTAACCATCACAACCAAAACAACACCGAATATCTCGACCTCAAACCCACATGGTGCACATCTTTCTTGACTCAAAACATAAGAGAAATGATAATATTAACCAAAACAAGACCCAACAACAAGAACACTGACATCATCAAGGTCAAAACTCATTGATCCAAGATAATCAAACCCTAAAATGAGCACTGATGCATTTCTTCCTATGGTGTTACACAGTACTAAATTAGATTTTGAATAGATGAAACCCCGCGAACAAACAAACACGATGGATCTTTCAAAATTTATATATGGACCTAGTATGACACACTGGCTTAACTAATCACACGTGCCCGTAAGAACACAGGGTCATGTTGTAGTATAGGCAAGTGGCAAGAGTTGGGTCAATCCTCAAGGAGAGAGGGGGCACTAGAGCTAAGTTAATGTGAGATATGTTCCTAAAGCGGAGAGTAAGGTTTGAGGGTTTAAAAGTTGGTTTTGGATTATTATGCTTTGATTGCAAGTAATTAACAACAAGAAGGAAACTAGATCTCACAACACAACATCACAACTGCCTCCACGACGCACGTTGCGACTGCGATAGAATGTGATACAATAGCATTAAAGCAAGGCATCACAACCAACGTTACATATAATGTTTGTAACCAACCCACAACACAACGTCGTGACCCACTCTCACAGCACAATGTCGCAATCGTAAGAAATACAACATCGCAATCAAATAAAAATGAAGTGTCACGTACAGAAATAGAATGAACCATCACGATTGAAACAAGGCCAACCATCACAACCAAAACCATCCCAAATCCTTGAAAACACATTTGGGAGGTTCCATGACACATATGATGATAATGTCATCTCATAATAAGTCCTTAAAAATGCATTTGGGAGGTGTCAGGTTCCATATCATGACAACGTCCTCTCACAACAACTCCATGAAAATGCATTTGGGAGGTGTCGTGGCCCATTTCAAGACAACGTTTATCTCACATCAGGTCCCTAAAAATGCATTTGGGAGGTTCCATGACCCAAATCATGATAATGTCTTTTCATAGCATCTCCCTTCAAATGCATTAAGGAGGAGCCAGGGCCAATATATTGACAGATTCCTATCACAATAAATCCCTAAAAATGCATTTGGGAGGTGCCATGGCACAAATCATGATAATGTCCTTTCACAACATGTCCCTTCAAAGACAAAATATATTTGAGAGGTTTCACGACCCATATCATTATAGTGTGTTTTCACAACACATCCCTTCAAATGCATTAAGGAGGTGTAAGGCCTTGCTTTATTGTTGTTGTATCACATGTCCCTCCAAATGCATTCGGGAGGTTTCAGGGCCCATTTAAAAACATATGTTATCTCACATCAAGTCCCTAAAAATGCATTTGGGAGGTGCCACGACACATATCTCACAACGCAACATCGTGACTGTCTCCACGATGCACGTCATGACCGTGATAGAATGTGATACAACAATGTTAAAGCAAGGTGTCATGACCAATGTTAAACATAGGCTTCATGACCAACCCAAGACACAATGTCGTAACCCACCCTCACAACACAATGAGATGATAATGTCATCTCATAGTAAGTCCTTAAAAATGCATTGGGGTGGTTTCAGGTCCCATCATGACAATGTCCGCTCATACATGTCCATCAAAATGTATTTGGGAGGTGTCAGTGCCCATATCATGACAAATGTTATCTCACATCAAGTCCCTAAAAATGTGATGCGATGATTTTGAGTCGCATTTATAGACCTTTTTCATATGTGTTTTATGCTCTAATTAGTCATTTTTATGGATAATATTGCATAATTCACTCATTTCGGTCTTTGCCATCATTTTATGTCAAATCCCCTTAGTTGTATCATTTTATGCATTATTTATCATATTATCATAATTTGTGTGGATTTATTTGGTCTTGTCTTGGAATTTCAGGAAAAACAAGTATCTGCTTCCGTCGATACCATCGACGGAAGTCGATACCATCAACCAAGCTACAGGTTGCCAGCCGAGAGGAGAAGCACAAAGTCGATACCATCGACACTCAAGTCGATGGCATCGAGATCCCTTCAGGTTGCTGGCGAGGAATCCGTCGATACCATCGACCCAAGTCGATGCCATCGACGCATGGAGGCTACAACATCGCTAAACGACAACAACCGACGCTAAAGAGAGTCGATACCATCGACCCAAGTCGATGGTATCGAGATGATCACAGGAACTTAGACGAAAAGAAAAGAAGGTTGCCGCTAATATGCTGGGTCGATACCATCGACCCGTGTCGATGGTATCGACACCGGCAGATATGTGTTGGATTCATTTTGATCTCAATCGGACGGCTGGAGTTATTTGACGACCTAATTAGGGACTTATACCTAATGACGGCCGCTGAAACGAGAGGAGGAGCTAATTTTGTCATTGCACGAGTGCTGAGAAGGAGAAAAAAAGGAGAACGGAGGCCAGAAGCTCATCCCTGTCGATCCGGACGCTGCCGAAGACGAATTTCACCACCGAGAGGCAGGAAAGCTCGTGTTCTACGCAAAGGATCTACCGGTTCTTCTCCGTTCAGGGGTTTTCCCACTTAATTCACGTTTTTCTTATGAATTCCCCTATTTCTACCATGTGTTTGTGCAAGATGAACATGCGAGGCTAAAACCCTCCATCTTTAGGACCGGGAGTAGCCCGGGAATGCATTGTATGACAGTTTTATATTAATAATTCATATTTTCTCTCTTAAATCCGTGGTATAGTTTTGTTTTCTCCATATATTGTTATGCTTGATCACCATAATAATAACTTAATGCCCTTAATCACTTCGACAGAAGGATTAACGGTTGAAAAGAGACAAAACCTACATTAATCGATAAATCCCTTGACAAAGGAGGTGTAAAATTAATGGTGGAAACTGAGAGATCGTTCGTAATGCGCTTAGTTTAGGGGAATGATTACTACGACGGTGGAATCAACCTAAATCTAAGTAGTGGATTACACCACGACAGTGGGTAATTCTGTTTTCAGGCCACTACCCGGAAAGAGAGAGAAGATTGAGGAGTTATATGAAACCTAATGCAATGTTGACCCGCGGTGAAACCGAAATCCTAAAGATACCTTTTGAATTGATTAAACCAACATTTAATCAATTGCTTCTTTTGTTTTGTTTTTATTTTTCTTTTAGTTTTAACAACAACTCTCAACTTGTTAATCGGCTTACCTGATCGCGACTAGTTAGTAGGAGTCACCAACAATTTCGAGTATCCTTGTGTTCGACTCGGGCCTCACAAAGGCCTATATTACTCGACGCGTACATTTGCATTTTTAGCGCGTAGTAAAATACACGTCAAGTTTTTGGCGCCGTTGCCGGGGATACGGCGAATTGTTGGCACTTTGAGTGCTACGCGCGGCCACTCTAGGCCACAAATTTCTTTTTAATTTTCATTCAAATTCAAATATTTTTACATTGCACTATAATTGTTATACTCGTCTAAGCATAGTACTGAACTCGAATTTTCTTATTTCAGGTATTGTGTATGGTGCATACACGTAGTACAGACTACGACGATCGCACACCCGAGGTTCTGTTTCCGGGACCTGAAGACGAGGATTATCAAGAGCAAGAGCAACAAGAAGAGGAGGATTCCGAATCTGAAGCAGAAGAAATGGCCGAGCCACAGACCATATGGGAGAAGATCAAAGCCTCTTCTTCATCAGCTTCAAAGGGGCCTATAAAGAAGCAGGCGGTCAACATACCAACATATAAGATCGATCCGGCATTGATCAACTTGGTAAAATCAAATGCATTTCACGGGCTGAAGAATGAGGACCCAGTTGCACACATCAGCCAGTTCGTGGAGAACTGTGACATGGTGAAGATCGACCGATTCCCACAAGATGCTTTGTACCTCAAGCTATTCCCAAGTTCCTTGGCAGGAGCAGCAAGAGAGTGGCTACATAACCTCGATGATGAGTTCGTTGAATCATGGGATCATATGGTGGAGGTTTTCTTCGAGAGGTTTTTCCCTCCTGAGAAGACCAACGATATGATTAGGAAGATTCACAATTTCACCCAACAGGCAGGTGAAACCTATTCTGAGACCTGGGAGCGATTTCAGGTCATGTTGAGGAGATGTCCGCATCATGGGTTGGACAAGGAGACACAGGTGAAGATCTTCTATTTTGCTCTCTCCGAGCATTATAGGAGTAATTTGGACTCAGCCGGTTCAGGATTTTTCCTGAATAACACTGACACGAGATGCTGGGAAATACTGAAGAACATGGCACGAAAGCAATCCTGGGGAGAAAGAGAGAGAGGCCCAGTTGAGCAAGCTAGAGTCACCAGCGAATCAAAGGCAATGAAAGAGCTTAATGAGAAGATGGATCTTCTCGCAAAGAAGTTACTGCAAAAGGAAGGCAATGAGTCCGAAGATGAGGCTCAAGTCAAGTACATCAGGCAACAGCAAGGGTACAGGAACAATGACTATTCATGGCGAAAGGACAAAAAGTTCTCATGGAAGGATCCGAACAATTTTCTGTAGGATCCAGACGCCAAGCCTGCACCAGCCACAGAGGACAAGAGCACGGAGTTGCTCAATCAGGTCATCAAGCAAAACCAGGAGTTAATGAACACATTCGGGCAACAAATCAAGCAACAGGGTGAATATATGAACCAATTTGGGCAGACTTTGCAGAGCCACGGGGCTCAAATGAGGACTATAGAGACCTCCATGGCGCAGATGGCAGCAGAAATTGCAAGTTTGAAGAAGCCAGCACATCCGGGTTTTCCGGGGAACACCAATGTTCTCGGGGGAAACCAGCAGGCCAAGGCCATCTTACTGAGAAGCGGCAAGAAGGTGTTGAATCCAAGGACGGATGACACAAGCACACCACAGGATAAAGTTGAAGATGCAACCACTAAGGAGTAGCCCACACCTGTCACAGGGCAAGCTAAAGACATAGCTGTGGGTGGTAATGAAGAACAAGCTACTGAGGAGGAACCGCAGAAGTTGACACCCTATGTGCCACCCCATCAAAGGGCACATACCGTTTCGGTCCCCTATCCGAATAGTGCAAAGGCAAGGAAGGTAGATGCACAATTCAAGAAATTCTAGGACAGCTTTAGGAAGCTTTCGGTCAATATTCCGTTGTTGGAAGCGATTGAGCAAATCCCATCATACGGGAAGTTCCTAAAAGATGTCATCACCAAGAAGAGGAAAATACCGGACACAGAGGTCGTGGTGTTGAAGGAGCAAGTGAGTGCTTTCATTATGGGCACTCTACCGCCTAAGAGGCAGGATCCCGGATGTTTCAACATTTCTTGTTTTATCGGGAAGTTCAAATTTGGAGAGGCACTATGTGATTCTGGGGCAAGCATCAATTTGATGCCCCTTTCTACATTCAAAAAGCTACGATTAAAGGAGTCACGGCCGAGCAATATGACTATCCAATTGGCCGATAATTCTGTGGTGAAACCTTATGGAATCTGCGAAGATGTCTTGGTAAAGGTGGACCGATTTGTTTTTCCGGATGATTTTGTGGTTATGGAAATGCAGGATGAGCATGTCAATGAGCTGCTACTTGGACGTCCTTTCCAAGCTACAGCTGATATGATCTTGGAAATGGGAAGAGGTCGCTTAACCTTGGGCATAGCGGATGATCGCTTTGAGATGGTCATGCCCACTAGCACTACGTCTACTAAAGCAAAAGCACATTGTAACATGGTTAAGCATGTGGATCACAATATTTCACTCTGCCTTGGAAAACCATTCTTGGACATGGCTCATGTGATGAGCAAGATGGATAATGGAACCTTAGCTATGGACATCATGGAGCAAACTAAAGTTGTCTCTTTATGCAAAGCTGTTGGATTTCCGAATGACGAGAATGAGGACATTCCACCTTCTTGGGAGGATGATGCGATTACTACTTCAGTTGTTGAGGCATATCCAGAATTGTCGTTGGAGGCGTGTCTGTTGAATGTCACCTATGATTGGATGCGGAGTAAATCACTCAAGTTGTTAGTGAGAGGTCCTAGGATCGAGCCCAGGCCACGAGATGAATAGAATGGCCAATTTTAAAAAAAAAAAAAAAAAGAGTGTGCCAAAATGCTTCAGATGCTTCCATGTTTCTACAGGAGGCACTATGAAGATTTAGGTACACTTCCCCCACCGCTGCAATCATCTCTCATTTGCCCGCCTGAGTTGGAGTTGAAGCCGCTGCCCCCGCATCTTAAGTACGTCTTTTTAGATGAGAAGGACAAGTTACCGGTGATCGTATCTGCTTACTTGAGTACGGATGAGGAGGAGCAACTACTGATAGTGCTCAAGAACCACCGAGAAGCTTTTGGGTGGTCTGTTGCAGACATCAAGGGGATCTCCCCTACACTTTGCCAGCATAAGATTCAGCTCGATGAGGGAGCCAAGCCAGTCATTCAGCCTCAAAGACGTCTAAATCCGAGCATGATGGAGGTTGTGAAGAAGGAAGTCATAAAACTTCTTACTGCAGGGATCATATATGCCATATCAGACTCGACGTGGGTGAGTCCCACACAGGTAGTCCCTAAGAAGGGGGGAATTACTGTTACTACAAATCTGTTGAATGAACCTGTCACCACCCGATTGGTAACCGGGTGGCGAGTTTGCATTGACTACCGCCGACTGAATGCCGCCACTCTGAAAGATCATTTTCCTTTGCCATTTATCGATCAAATTTTGGAACGTCTTGCCGGTCGGTCTCATTTTTGTTTTCTGGATGGGTATTCGGGGTATAACCAGATTTCGATTGATCCTTTGGATCAAGAGAAGTCTACGTTCACCTGTCCCTATGGGACTTTTTCTTACCGACGTATGCCGTTTGGATTATGTAATGCACCGACGACGTTTCAATGCTGCATGCTCGCCATATTCTCTGACATGGTGGAGCGTTGTCTTGAGGTTTTCATGGACGACTTCTCGGTTTACGGTGCGTCTTTTGATGAGTGTCTATATAATCTGGATAAGGTGCTGCAGCGTTGTGAGGACACACACTTGGTCCTCAATTGGGAGAAATGTCACATGATGGTGACAGAGGGAATAGTGCTAGGACACAAGGTGTCTAGCAAAGGTATTGAGGTAGACCCAGTGAAAATTGAAGTGATTTCCAAGCTACCCCCACCAAATTCTGTAAAAGGGGTGAGAAGCTTTTTGGGACACGTCGGGTTTTATCGGCGATTCATTAAAGATTTTTCTAAAATTGCAAAACCTTTATCCGAATTGTTGGAGAAAGATGCGGTTTTTGATTTCAACGATAAGTGTCTTCACGCATTCAAAGTTTTGAAAGAAAAATTGATTTCGGCTCCGGTTGTTCAAACGCCGGATTGGACAAAACCATTCGAATTGATGTGTGACGCTTCAGATTATGCAGTAGGAGCCGTTTTGGGGCAAAGGGTAGATAATAAGCCCGCTGTGATTTTCTATGCTTCCAAAACACTTAATGATGCTCAATTGAACTATACAACTACAGAAAAAGAATTACTTGCCGTTGTGTTTGCTTTTAAAAAAATTCGGCAGTATTTAGTGGGATCCAAAGTAGTTGTATCGACCGATCATGGTGCGATAAAATATTTGATGGAGAAAAAGGATGCAAAGCCTAGACTCATTAGGTGGATTTTGCTTTTACAAGAATTTGATATTGAAATCAAGGACAAGTCCGGAATTGAAAATGTGGTGGCTGATCATTTGTCTAGGTTAGATAGGGTAGATGAAAAAGATTTACACATACCCATAACCGAGACGTTTCCCGATGAACAACTTTTAAAAATTAATTCTAAAGAACCGTGGTTTGCTGAAATTGTTAACTATTTGGCTTGCGGGATCATCCCAGAAGACTGGTCTTATCAAGAGAAAAAGAAGTTCTTTCATTCTTTGAGATACTATTTTTGGGATGACCCAATTCTTTTGAAGCAGTGCAGGGATGGTATTCTACGCAGGTGTGTGCCGGAGGTGGAGTACGAGAGTGTTCTCCACCATTGCCATGCATCGCCTATGGGAGGACACCATGCCAGTTCACGGACAGCAGCCAAAGTGTTAGAAAGCGGCCTTTATTGGCCAACTTTGTTTCGGGATGCCTACGATTTTGTAAGGCAATGTGACCCGTGCCAGCGAGCAGGTAACATTTCGAAGAGACAAGAGATGCCCCTGAATGTATTTCAGGAAGTTGAGGTATTTGACTTGTGGGGCATAGACTTCATGGGACCCTTTGTGTCCTCGAATTCAAATTTGTAAATCTTGCTTGCTGTTGACTATGTGTCGAAGTGGGTGGAAGCAATCCCCACAAGGACTAATGATTCTAATGTAGTGTGTAGGTTTGTGAAGGAAAATATTTTCTGTAGGTTCGGGATACCCCGAATGATAATAAGTGATGGGGGCACACACTTCCGGAATCAGAAATTTTCGACACTTTTGAAGAAATATGGGGTCAAACACAACATCGGCACCCCATATCATCCACAGACTCAAGGCCAAGTGGAGGTCTCAAATCGGGAAATCGAGAAGATTCTAGAACGGACAATGGCATCCACAAGGAAAAATCGGAGTGCCTTACTACCGGACGCACTTTGGGTGTATAGAACGGCGTACAAAACACCTATAGGCACCACACCTTTTAGGTTGGCGTATGGCCGGGCTTGCCACCTTCCGGTGGAGTTAGAGCACAAGGCCCATTGGGCGCTTCGAAGGCTGAATTTGAGTTATGATGAAGCCGGGAGAAAGAGGATGTTCGAGTTGAATGAACTAGATGAGTTACGCATGACAGCATATGAGAATGCCCGCATATACAAGGAGCGCACAAAACTGATCCACGATCGTCATATTGAGATGCGCACGTTCAAAAAGGGAGATAGCGTTCTATTGTTTAACTCCCGCCTCAAGTTGCATCCCGGGAAGCTGAAGTCCCGGTGGAGTGGACCATTCGTAGTGGAAGAGGTGAGACCGCATGGTGCGATTCTTGTGTGTGATGGAGATGCCACATTCTTGGTGAACGGACAGCGGTTGAAGTTGTATTTTGGTGAAAATTACAAGAGAAAAGTGAATGAGGTCAAACTCATTACACTTGTGGATGAATGAGATGCTGGAAAGATGTCTAGCCTAAGACGTTAAAGAAGGGCGCTTGTTGGGAGGCAACCCAACCATTGGTACATTAGGATAGTTTAATTATAGTCATAGATTGCTTTCATTTCGTTTAAATTCTAGTGTAAAGAAGATACCTTGATCCGTTTGTTCAATGTGCAGGCACAGGCAGGGTCGATACCATTGACACACTGGTCGATGGTATCGACATAGGTTCAGGTTGACAGCTGCAAAAATCGCTCTGAGTCGATACTATCGACGGTCCCGTCGATGGTATCGACAGACCTACAGGCAGGTTGCGCAATAATTGTCGATGGTATCGACATGCCAGTCGATACCATCGAGATCACTGGAGAAGTTCAGATAGATTTGTCTCAGTCAACTCGATACCATTGACGGCCTCGTCGATGGTATCGACATGGTCACAGGTTGAAGTGAAAAAGTGGCGGTGTCGCAATGAAGTCAAGTCGATACCATCGACAACCGTCGATGGTATCGACATCCATGTCACTGATCCGCGCAAAGACATCGACAGCGATCGCGAGTCCACGTCAGCGATCCGGGTGCTGCGTCGATACTATCGACTTTCGTCGATGGTATCGACAGGTCAGCAATCCGGGTTTCCCGATCCAGCAAACGTCAGCCGTCGATACTCGCGAGGGAGACGGATAGCAGCGAGACGTGTAGATACCATCGACCCGCGTCGATACCATCGACCCGCGTCGATGGTATCGACGGGTCAACAGTGGCGTCGGCCAAGTCTATATAAGGAGAATTGCAACGTCATTTGACGACACACCTTCAGAGCAAACTTCCTCCTTTGCGCCGAGCACTCCCCCGAGCCCTCCAAGATTGAAGAGCAGCAACATCGAGCAAGGATCTTCACCGAGCGGAGAATCACTTCTCCATCTTCCCCGAGCTCTCTTCTTCTAATCCCATCTTTCTTGCAACATTGGTGCACACCGCCGGATCATCATCCTCGCGCGCGAATCCTATGGAGATCGCGGAGTTTGTGCCACCCCCTACTGCTTCAGTCTCACGTCCGCGCCTGGTTCACCCATCCGCGGAGGTGAAGAAGGTCTATGAGGAAATCATGAAGCGGAAGATCGAGCCGACCCGGTATGTGGACCGGGATATGATCCACGATCTTGGATTCGAGGCCAACTTGGCCTATGTGCTGAAGGGTCAAGCACGCCACACCAGCAGAAGGCCAGACGAGCTGGAGCGCCATGCGGATGGGCAGCCGTTCTTCGGCGAATGGCCCACCTACAAGGAATTGGTGGCAGAGTTTATGGCGTCCCTCGACGTCTGCGTTGTGCCCAACGACGTGGTTGCATCGGACCGTGAGTGGATCAAGGGCCGGGTATCATTTCGGCTGTTCAACATCAACTACAACATCACTCTTAAGCAGTTCAACAACATCTTTAACTGGAACCACTCCCAACATGATCACCGACGCCCAGATTCCCGCACCGACTATGACAAGATCTTCACCGAGCTAGTCACAGTGCCGGTGGGAAAGATAGTGAGCTACCACAATGCTGAGGTAGCAGACTTCGAGCATCCCTTCGTCCAGGTCCTACATCGGATGTTGAGCTTGACGTTCTTTGCTCAGAGTGATTTAGCATTGAGCAAGTTTCAGGAGAGCGATCTTTTCTTCCTCTACATGCTCCTGAAGCGACAAGAATGCAACTGGGGTGCATTCTTTCTGCAGCGCGTCCTGGCGGTGAAGAGGAGTACAAGGAAGGCTCCGATCCATTTTGGTGGGCTCATCACCAAATTGGCGTTGTACTTGGGGCTGAATTTCCAGTCTATGACTCCGATTTCCACGAGGAGTAAGGTGAACGTGCAACATCTGCACCGTTCAAACCTTATCCTTCTACGGGATGGGTTGGCGTACGCACACTGCCAAGTCAACCATGCTTATCAGGAGTGCGCACTGCCGGACAACGTCTTCAACATCGCGGGCGCACAACACTTCCGGTGGCCGATCATAGCCGTCGAGTCCGATGAAGAAGAAGGCGGCAACGACGAACAAGAAGGCGAGGCTGAGGAGGAAGAGGAGGCTTTCACACCTCTTCGCGCACGAGTAGAACCCCGGAAGCGTCCTCGGATGCATCCGGGTGCGTCTTCATCATCACAGCCCCCGCCGCCATCACCACAGCCCTCGCAGCCAGGCGAGGATGTCTACTCAATGCAAGGCATGTACACGATGCTGCAGGACATCCATCAGACATAGCAGCAGCATCTAGAGATGTATACCGGTATTCAGGATACTACGAACCGGTTACTTGACAACCAAAGGATGATGTTCGAGAATGAACGTCTCCTCCTCGACAACCAAGAGCAGATACACAATCGGTTGCAAAGGATGGATATGCAACAGGAGCCCTTCTACGACCACTACTGGAGTCAGAGCTACTTTGGAGGCTATCCACAACCTCCGCCGAGGACCCATTACGATCTGAGCTTCCAGGGGGAGTATCCTTCTTGGGTTCCTACGGCCCCACAGTACCCACCTCCGCCTCCACAAGACTGATCGGGTATCTCTGTTCCACTCTTAAGTTGTTTTTTACTATGAGGCCATAGTCGAATTCAAGCTTAGGGGGGTAGTTGGAACAGCTCTATCTTTTCTTTTATTGTTTTTAGTTTTTAGCAGTGTTATTTGTTTCTTACATCTTTAGTTTTTGTAGGATCCACGTGCTATCTAGTGTAACTATGGATGTCGTAAAAGTTTATCATCTTGCTATTTGTTCATGGGAAATTTAAGGGAATTTAAAAAAATTTTGTGTCTTTGGATAGCTTGCTTTGGTTGACCTTGGGGAACACATCCTACGAAAATGATTGATTATGTCAACTTTAAAACAACATTTCACACCTGTACTCCTATGGATTCATGAAAAGTGGATAGTAACGGTTGTTTGAGCCTAACCTAACCAAATGGTAATGAGACCTTAATTGGATGTAAGAGAGAGAACCTTCTAAACCACTACACAGGTCAGTAAGGAGGGACACATAATATCTTTCTAAGGTTCAATCATCAAATCTTGTGATCATTCCACTTCATTTTTCCATAATCCACCTAAGAATTGGAAGTAAAGTGCAGTTTTAATTCCTTCTTGTGTGCATAGCATTTAGATAGGACTCGCATTGATATTTTTCCATACTTGTGCATAAAAAGAAAAAAATATAGGGATTCATGCACATTACCTTTAGGTGCATGTCATGTAGTTGCACTCATGATTTTCATGCATAAGCCACACCATGTATCTCAATTTTTCCTCAAAAGTGATATAAACTGTTCCATTCCTTCGAAATGTTGCAAAGATTTCCAAGCATGAAGGAAGTAGCCCAATACATGTATCTCTAAGCAATTATGGATATGTGGGCTAAAGAAAAGAAAAAAAAATTCTAAAAATCTAAAATAAAGAAAAAAATTAGAAAAAGAAAAAAAAAAGAAAATTTAGAATAAAGTGGAATAAGAGGGAGAAAGGAACATGATATCACTCGCATTATAGGAAAATTGAGTACATGATGTGGCTTAATTAGATTTCCATCTCATTTTGAGGTGGAAGGTTAGTGCATGCATCATTTCACCCAATTTTAGGCATTAGGGCATTTCTAATGTGCATTTGCATCATTTAGGACATTTTGTTTTATGCATATTGAAACTGTGCAATACTTCCAAGTTCTTCCATGAACCACCCATTTCCATCCACCCGTTGCTTGGATTGGTAGGCCACCGTGAATTTCTCCTCACTAATGATTATCAGGAGAACTGCTTCCATGTAGATGGTAGTTAGGGCGAGCAACGTAGTATAGGCGATCACAAGATGCACCAATGCTGAATCGGCGAATTTTATTATGTTAACTGCCTTAGGTGATAGTGTTCATCGGTTTTAAGGATAATTTCTCTTATGGATGATTATTGTCGCCGTTAGGGTAATTACTGTTCTGTGGTTAGAGAAGGCCGGTTTGAGAATATTCAGTGGGAGTCACATGGGATGTTGGGTTGGTGTGTTGATTTTCAGTTGACATCTGCAATTCTATTCTAAGGATTAGTTGCTTGAGGGCGAGCAATGTTTAAGCTTAGGGGAGTTTGATGCGATGATTTTGAACTGCATTTATAGACCTTTTTCATATGTGTTTTATGCTCTAATTAGTCATTTTTATGGATAATATTGCATAATTCACTCATTTCGGTCTTTGCCATCATTTTATGTCAAATCCCCTTAGTTGTATCATTTTGAGCATTATTTATCATATTATCATAATTTGTGTGGATTTATTTGGTCTTGTCTTGGAATTTCAGGAAAAACAAGTATCTACTTCCGTCGATACCATCGACGGAAGTCGATACCATCGACCAAGCTACAGGTTGCCAGCCGAGAGGAGCAGCACAGAGTCGATACCATCGACACTCAAGTCGATGGCATCGAGATCCCTTCAGGTTGCTGCCGAGGAATCCGTCGATACCATCGACCCAAGTCGATGCCATCGACACATGGAGGCTACAGCGTCGCTAAACGACAACAACCGACGCTAAAGAGAGTCGATACCATCGACCCAAGTCGATGGTATCGAGATGATCACAGGCACTTAGACGAAAAGAAAAGAAGGCTGCCGCTAATACGCTGGGTCGATACCATCGACCCGCGTCGATGGTATCGGCGCCGGCGGATATGCGTTGGATTTGTTTTGATCTCAATCAGACGGCTGGAGTTATTTGACGACCTAATTAGGGACTTATACCTGATGACGGCCGCCGACACGAGAGGAGGAGCTAATTTTGTCATTGCATGAGTGCCGAGAAGGAGAAAAAAAGGAGAACGGAGGCCAGAAGCTCATCCCTGTCGATCCGGACGCTGCCGAAGACGAATTTCACCACCGAGAGGCGGGAAAGCTCGTGTTCTACGCAAAGGATCTACCGGTTCTTCTCCGTTCAGGGGTTTTCCCACTTAATTCACATTTTTCTTATTAATTCCCCTATTTCTACCATGTGTTTGTGCAAGATGAACATGCGAGGCTAAAACCCTCCATCTTTAGGACCGGGAGTAGCCCGGGAATGCATTGTATGACAGTTTTATATTAATAATTCATATTTTCTCTCTTAAATCCGTGGTATAGTTTTGTTTTCTCCATATATTGTTATGCTTGATCACCATAATAATAACTTAATGCCCTTAATCACTTCGACAGAAGGATTAACGGTTGAAAAGAGACGAAACCTACATTAATCGATAAATCCCTTGACAAAGGAGGTGTAAAATTAATGGTGGAAACTGAGAGATCGTTCGTAATGCGCTTAGTTTAGGGGAATGATTACTATGACGGTGGAATCAACCTAAATCTAAGTAGTAGATTACACCACGACAGTGGGTAATTCTATTTTCAGGCCACTACCCGGAAAGAGAGAGAAGATTGAGGAGTTATATGAAACCTAATGCAATGTTGACCCGCGGTGAAACCGAAATCCTAAAGATACCTTTTGAATTGATTAAACCAACATTTAATCGATTGCTTCTTTTTTTTTATTTTAGTTTTAACAACAACTCTCAACTTGTTAATCGGCTTAGCTGATCGCGACTAGTTAGTAGGAGTCACCAACAATTCCGAGTATCCCTGTGTTCGACTCGGGCCTCACAAAGGCCTATATTACTCGACGCGTACACTTGCGTTTTTAGCGCGTAGTAAAATACACGTCAAAATGCTTTTGGGATGTTCCACGACCAATATTGTGATTGTGTCATTTCACAACATGTCCCTTCAAATGCATTAAAGAGGATACATAGCCCATATATTGGCAATGTCCTCTCATAATAGGTCCCTAAAAATGTATTTTGGTGAAGTTTGGGCCATATCATGACAGTGTCCTCTCACACCAAGTCCTTGAAAATACATTTGGGAGGTGCCATCGCACATATGATGACAATGTCATCTCAGAGTAAGTCCTTAAAAATGCATTTGGGTGGTGTCAGGTCCCATTTCATGGCAATGTCCTCTCATAACAAGTCCATCAAAATGCATTTGGGAGGTGTCAGGGCCCATATCATGACAAATGTCACCTCATATCAAGTCCCTAGAAATGCATTTGGGAGGTTTCACGACCCGTATCATGATAGTGGCCTTTCACAACACGTCCCTTCAAATGCATTAAGGAGGATATATAGCCCATATATTGGCAGTGGACTCTCATAATAAGTCTTTGAAAATGCATTTCGGTGAAGTTTGGGCCCATATCATGATAATGTCCATTCACACCAAGTCCTTGAAAATACATTTGGGAGGTGCCATGGCGCAAATGATGACAATGTCATCGCATAGTAAGTCCTTAAAAATACATTTGGGAGGTGTTAGGTCCCATATATTGACAACATCCTGTCACACCAAATCCATGAAAATGCATTTGGGAGGTTTCAGGGTCCATATCATGACAAATGGTATCTTACATTAACTCCCAAAAATGCAATTGGGAGGTGTCATGACCCAGATCTTGATAATGTCTTTTCATAATATGTCCCTTCAAATGCATTAAGGAGGAGTCAGGGCCCATATATTGACAACGTCCTCTCATAATAAGTCCCTAAGAATGCATTTTGGTAAAGTTTGGGCCCATATATGACAACGTCCTCTCATTCCAAGTCCTTGAAAATACATTTGGGAGGTGTCATGGAGCATATGATCATAATGTCATCTCACAGTAAGTCCTTAAAAATAAATTTGGGAGGTGTTAGGTCCCATATCATGACAACGTCCTCTCATAAGAGGTCCCTAAAAATGCATTTGGGAGGTAGGTGTCAGGGCCCATATCATGACAACGTCCTCTCATAACAAGTCCATCAAAATGCGTTAGGGAGGTATGCGGGCCCATATCATGACAAATGTTATCTCACAGCTAATCCTAAAAAATGCATTTGGGAGGTTCCACAACCCATATGATGATAGTGTCCTTTCACAACATGTCCTTTCAAATGCATTAAGTAGGAGTCATGACCCATATATTGATAGTTTCCTCTCATAATAAGCCCATAAAAATACATTTGGGTGAAGTTTGTGCCCATATCATGACAATCTCCTCTCACGTCAAGACCTTGAAAATACATTTGGGAGGTTCCATGGCACATATGATGACAATGTCATCTCACAATAAGTCCTTAAAAATACATTTGAGAGGTGTCAAGTCTCATATCATGAGAACATACTCTTACAACAAGACCATGAAAATACATTTCGGAGGTGTTAGGGCCCATATCATGACAAATGTTATCTCACAGTGTGTCCCTAAAAATATATTTGAGAGGTGCCACGACCCATGTCATTATAGTGTCTTTTCACAACACATCCATTCAAATGCATTAAGGAGGTGTAAGGGCCCATATATTGATAATGTCCCTAAATGCATTTAGGAAGAGTCATTGCCCATATCATAACAATACCATCTCACAACAAGTCCCTTGAAATGCATTTGTGAGGATCTTGGGCCCATATCATGATAGTATGATATCACAAAAATTCCCTTGACATGCATTTGTGAGGATCTTGGCCCATATAATGATTGTGGTCTCTCACAAGAAGTCCTTGAAACTGCATTTGTGACTATTCGGCCCCATATCATGAGAATCCTCTCAAGAAAGGCCCCCAAAATGCATGTGCGAGGAGCTACGACCCAGAACATGACAATGTACTCTAAGACAAGTTCATTAAAATGCTTTGAGAAGTGGCTAGGGCATATGTTACGACATTGTCTTCTCACTAAAAAGTCCTTGAGTTGTGTATATATGTATTGTCCTCTTAACTATTCATAAATGGACATCTATGAGTTTGGGGATAATTGAAGCCTGGTTGATTGGGTGCTTATGGCAGCAACTTCCCATTTGTAGGAATCATTGCTGGGGGTGTGAGGTCTATGTAAGATGTTTACCAAGAGAAATTTTCTACATAAGACAAAGGCTCATTGGCCCTAGAATGATCACCAAAGAGACATGTTTGCATTTGTTGTCTATTTGCATGCCAATATCCCTTTATGAATCACTTAGAATGACTCTCAACAACATTTTATCTCACACATCTCCGTTATAAGGCACTACTACAGAAAAGGCATTTGGCGCCGGTTATTTAGAGCCTTTAGCGTCAGTTTCCAAGTGACACCAAAGTGGGCGCCGCTAAAAGTGGACACCTTAAACGTTAGTTTCTAACCGACGCCATAACCCTTCCCACCACTGAAAACGCACCAGCAAGGGAACTATAGGCGTCAGTTAAGAAAGAAAACTGACACTATATCATGGTTAAATACGTTGGTTATTAAACAAAAAATGACACCATTACCCTTCCCGCCACCGAAAACGCGCTAGCAAGGGAACTATAAGCGTCGGTTAGCAAAGAAAACTGACATTATATCATGGTTAAAGACGTCGGTTATTAAACAAAAACTGATGCCATTACCCTTTCCGCCACTGAAAATGCGCCAGTAAATGAACTATAAGTTCCGGTTAGTAAAGAAAACTGACACTATATCATTGTTAAAGACGTATCATTGTTAAAGACGTCAGTTATTAAACAAAAACCAAAGCCATAACCCTAAAAATACATTTCGGTGAAGTTTGGGCCCATATCATGATAATGTCCTCTCACACCAAGCCCTTGAAAATACGTCTGGGAGGTGCCATGGCGCAAATGATGACAATGTCATCTCATAGTAAGTCCATAAAAATACATTTGGGAGGTGTTAGGTCTCTTATCCTGACAACGTCCTCTCACACCAAGTCCATGAAAATGCATTTGGGAGGTGTCATGGTCCATATCATGACAAATGTTATCTGACATTAACTCCCAAAAATGCAATTGGGAGGTGTCATGATCCATATCTTGATAATGTCTTTTCATAATATGTCCCTTCAAATGCATTAAGGAGGAGTCCAGGCCCATATATTGACAATGTCCTCTCATAATAAGTCCTTAAAAATGCATTTTGGTAAAGTTTGGACCCATATATGACAACATCCTCTCATTCCAAGTCCTTGAAAATACATTTGGGAGGTGCCATGGAGCATATGATCACAATGTCATCTAACAGTAAGTCCTTAAAAATAAATTTGGGAGGTGTTAGGTCCCATATCATGACAACGTCCTCTCACAACAAGTCTCTGAAAATGCATTTGGGAGGTAGGTGTCATGGCCCATATCATGGCAACGTCCTCTCATAACAAGTCCATCAAAAAGTGTTAGGGAGGTATGAGGGCCCATATCATGACAAATGTTATCTCACAGCTAGTCCTAAAAAATGCATTTGGGAGGTTCCACGACCCATATGATGATAGTTTCCATTCACAACATGTCCTTTCAAATGCATTAAGGAGGAGACATGACCCATATATTGACAGTTTCCTCTCATAATAAGCCCATAAAAATACATTTGGGTGAAGTTTGTGCCCATATCATGACAATCTCCTCTCACGCCAAGTCCTTGAAAATATATTTGGGAGGTGCCATAGCACATATGATGACAATGTCATCTCACAATAAGTCCTTAAAAATACATTTGAGAGGTGTCAGGTCTCATATAATGAGAATGTACTCTTACAACAAGACCATGAAAATGCATTTGGAAGGTGTTAGTGCCCATATCATGACAAATGTTATCTCACAGCGTGTCCCTAAAAATATATTTGAGAGGTGCATCGACCCATATCATTATAATGTCTTTTCACAATACATCCCTTCAAATGCATTAAGGAGGTGTAAGGGCCCATATATTGATAATGTCCCTAAATGCATTTAGGAAGAGTCATTGCCCATATCATAACAATGCCATCTCACAACAAGTCCCTTGAAATGCATTTGTGAGGATATTTGGCCCATATCATGACAGAATGATATCACAAAAAGTCCCTTGATATGCATTTGTGAGGATCTTGTCCCATATCATGATAGTGGTCTCTCACAATAAGTCCTTGAAACTGTATTTGTGACTATCCGGCCCCATATCATGAGAATCCTCTCAAGAAAGTCCCCCAAAATGCATGTGCTAGGAGCTACGACCCATAACATGACAATATCCTCTAAGACAAGTTCATTAAAATGCTTCGAGAAGTGGCTAGGGCCTATGTTATGACATTGTCTTCTCACTAAAAAGTCCTTGAGATGTGTATATATGTATTGTCCTCTTAACTATTCATAAATGGACATCTATGAGTTTGGGGACAATTGAAGCCTAGCTGATTAAGTGATTATGGTGAAAACCTCCCATTTGTAGGAATCTTTGCTGGGGGTGGGAGGTCTATGTAAGATGTTTACCATGAGAAATGTTTTGCATAAGACAAAGGCTCATTGGCCTTAGAATGATCACCAAAGAGACATGTTTGCATTTGGTGTCTATTTTCATGCCAGTATCCCTTTATGAATCACTTAGAATGACTCTCAACAACATTTTATCTCACACATCTCCGTTATAAGGCACTACTACAGAAAAGGCATTTGGCATCAGTTATTTAGAGCCTTTAGCGTCAGTTTCCAAGCGACACCCAAGTGGGCACCGCTAAAAGTGGACACCTTAAACGTCAGTTTCTAACCGACGCCATAACCCTTCCCACCACCGAAAAAGCACCAGCAAGGGAACTATAGCCATCAGTTAGGAAATAAAATTGACACTATATCATGGTTAAAGATGTCAGTTATTAAACAAAAACTGATGCCATTACCCTTCCCGCCACCGAAAACGTGCCAGCAAGGGAACTATAACTATTGGTTAGGAAAGAAAATTGACAATATATCATGGTTAAAGATGTCGGTTATTAAACAAAAACTGATGCCATTACCCTTCCCGCCACTGAAAATGCATCAGCAAGGGAATCATAAGTGTTGGTTAGTAAAGAAAACTGATACTATATCATGGTTAAAGACGTTGGTTATTAAATAAAAACTGACGCCATAACCCTTCCCGCCACCAAGCCAGTGAGGGCACAAAGACGTAGGTTTTGTGCTAATTACTGACTATGTATGTATTTGGTGTCGATTTTATACAAATAACTGACGTCGTATGTCTTTGTTGTCGGTTTTATACAAATAATTGATGCATATGTTCTGATTTTTTTTTCTTATCAGTTTGCTGGCCTACTGTATGGCTAGTCAGTAGGATGCAGAACCTACAGATTATTTCTGAACTATAGGTTTACAACATCCATTTATATCAACCAACAATAGGCCACAAACCTGCAAAGTCATTCATATTCAGACACATGTATTGATCAGATACATGTAGAAACCTGCAAAGTCATTTACATTCACATTTAGTTCCATTCATTTCATCTCTTTTCATATTCATACATTCATGTATTGATCAGAAAAAGTCATTCACATTCACACAAAAATAATCACTACTACATAAAAGCCTTTTAGCGTCGGTTATTTAAGCTCTTTAGTGTCAGTTTCAAAGCGACACCCAAGTGGGTGCCGCTAAAGGGGGACACCTTCGGCGTCGAATCCCAACCGACGCCAAAATGTTTTTCGCCACCGAAAACGTACCAGCAAAGAGATTATATGCATCGGTTGTTTAGTAAAAACAGATGCCCAAACTCTTCCCGCCACCGAAAATGCGCCAGCAAAGGGACTATAGGCGTCAGTTGTTTACTAAACAACCGTGTGGCTTCCTTCTTCCTATATTTATTTTTCAAAGAGAATACAAACAAAAATTATTAGTGTAGAGTTAGTGAAATACTGATCAATGTCTAGAATTCGAATCAATCAAGAACCTATTCTCAGCATCGCGTATGTAATATTGGGTGAGATTGGTCCTATAGTTCCTTAGGACCCTCCCACAACATTGCATCACACATTTACGATGCAGCTTTTCATCCAGATCAAATATTCTCTACAAATTAAATAGAATTGCTTTTAACTAGTATCCTAAAAATTAGTAATCTACACAAATAGAATTAAAAATAATAATAACTCACGCATAGTTCCTTCCATATGTGGTCTTTCTTCCCCTTAGGAACTTTATGCCATGATTCTAGGATAGGACTGCAATGGCTGCGAGTAAGAACCCCAAGATATGAAACAAATGAGTTGCAGTTCACTCCATATGGATTTCCTGCCTGATTGAAATCCACAGCCAATTTGGGTCTATTGCCCCTTTGCCATATTAACTTGTTCATCATTGTGATGCCCCTCACTTTCTCAATTTTCTTTTGCTGCTCATCAAGTGCTATAATTTCTTCAGGGGGTACATCACCAACCCAAAATTTGATAAAAACACACTTACATAATATAATTATAAATGAACATATAGATAGAAACCTTAGGGATATATTCTTAAAACTTACATTGTTAGGTGGTGCAAGAACGTCCTCACCCTCACGGTGATCATCAGCACGGTCCTCATCCATCTGAAAGTTCACATTCAAATTATAAATTTCACATTGTAAAGTAACACTAATTGTAAAGTTCACATTGTAAAGTACACATTCACATTGTAAAGTAATTCACATTGTAAAGTTCACATTCACATTGTAAAGTTCACATTCACATTGTAAAGTAATTCGGATTGTAAAGTCCACATTCACATTGTAAAGTTCACATTCAAAAAAATAAAACATAATAAAAATATAAACATCCATGCCTCTAATATTGTGATCTTTTATCAATTAACAATCCTTCATTATGATCCCCGCGAACATACAAGTCATTGTGATCCCCAGCTTCAATGTTTGGTGGTGTTGGCAACCCAACTGAGAATGGACTGGAGTCATCATACTTATCATAGTACTCTTCTTCATCTATAGGATCTTCAATGAACTGTCTTTTACCATGAAGAACAACCGACCATTTATCATTTGCAGGATCATCGATATAAAATACTTGTTTCACCTATGATGCCAATATGAATGGTTCACCCTTCTTGCCAATCTTTTCAAAGTTCACTAATGTGAAACCCAATTCATCCACTATAACTCCTTTTTTGTTGTCAACCCAATTATATTTAAACAGCGGAATTCTGAAATCTACATAGTCAAACTCCCATATGTCTTCAATGACACCGTAATATGACATTTTAGCTTCACGTGGAATTTTATCCTTTGCACTTGCAAAAAACAATGAAGACGCTTGAAGGGTGACCCCACTGTTTTGGATGACACTCTTATCACCTTCACGCTTTGTGTAATATGAGAAACCATTTATGTCAAACCCTTCATAAGATATAATATTCAATTTTGGTTAAAAGGCGAGGCATTTGATGGTTTTAGTAAGATTATCTGGTGTTTGAGATAGTTGATGTAAGACTTTATCTTCAAACCACTTAATAAATGTCTTGTTATGCTCTCTAGCAAGCCAGATTGTATTGGCTCGAGGATATTGTCTCTTGATGAAATTGGTATGTTCCTCAATATAAAAACTCACTTCATCCATGTTGTGTAAAATATACAAGTAACCTTGCTCCAACTGCTCACGGTTGATTACTTTCACCTGTGATCCCAAAACTCCTTTTCCAAAATGCTCCTCAATATTCTTGTCATTCACGGGAGCGTCATTACCACTCAGAAAGTCATTGCAAAAATCCATAACCTCTCTTTCCACATAACCCTCAATAATACTCCCTTCAGGCTGATAACGGTTTTGAACATCACTTTTAAAAACACTCATGTATTGTTCAAAGGGATACATCCAATGCAAGAAAACTGGTCCTAACATTTTCACTTCCCTAGTCAAGTGCACAACAAGATGTACCATGATATCAAAGAACGATGGAGGAAAATATATCTCAATATGACATAGGGTAACAACCACTTCTCTTTGCAAATTATCGAGAGTATCAGGGTCAATAACTTTGCTGCATAGACTGTTGAAAAAGAAACAAAGTCTGGTGATTGCAAACCTTACATGCTTCGGAAATATATATCTAATTGCCACAGGCAATATTTGTTGCATTATAGTGTGACAATCATGAGATTTAAGACCTATCAACTTCAGATCTTTCATTGATACCAATGTACGGATGTTGGATGAGTAAACCTGTGGCACCTTAACATTTACCAAGCATTCACAAAATACTTTCTTCTTCTTTATAGACAACGTGTAACAAGCGGGAGGTAAGTATGTTCTCCGATCGCTACTAACTACTTCTGTTAATTCTGTCCTTATTCCCATTTCACGTAGGTCCATTCTGGACTTTATCCCATCTTTAGTCTTACCTGGTATATTCAATAGAGTACTGATGATGCTATCAAATACATTTTTCTCAACATGCATGACATCGATACAATGCCTGACTGTCAAAGAACTCCAATAAGGAAGATCCCAAAATATCGACTTCTTCTTGAATAAATACCTGTCACTCCTTGTGGCCATCGTACATTGTGATCTCTTACCAAATTCATTGGTGATGTCTTTCACTCTTTCATAAACATCCTCCCATGATATAGGTTTAGGTGTACTACGTTCCTCATTCGTCCATTGAATGCTTTGCGCAACCTACGATACGGATGAAATTTTGGAAGAAACCTTCGATGAGCAAGATATGCAGTCTTGCCACCGTGTTTTAGTCACATTGAATCAGTGTTATCTTCACATATAGGACACGCTTTAGATCATTTGACAATATATCCAGACAAATTCCCATATGCTGGAAAGTCATTCACAATGCAAAACAACATAGCGTGCAAACAAAATGTCTCTCTTCTTGAAGCATCATAGGTCATCACACCATCACCCCAGAGCTTCTTCAAGTCATCAATCATAGGTTCAAGATAAACGTCAATATCATTTCTAGGTTGTTTAGGGCCCGATATCAAAGACGACAACATAACATACTTATTTTCCATATACAACCAAAGAGGAAGATTGTATATAACAAGCATAACTGGCCAAGTGCTATGTTGGCTGCTCAATGTCCCGTACGGATTCATCTCATCTGTACAAAGCCCAAGTCTTAGATTCATGTCCTCTTCACCAAATTTAGGGTACAATAAATCAATCTTCTTCCACTGTGGGGAATCAGACGCATGTCGTAGGATCCCATCATTATTTTTCTTAACATCTGCATGCCACCTCAAATTCTTCACATCTATAGGATTGGCAAACAGGTGTTGAAACCATGGTATTATTGGTAGATACCACATCACCTTGGCGGGAGAACCAGTTTTGGACTCCCCCGAAGTCATCAATTTATACCTTGACGCACCACATTTTGGACAATCTTTCAAATCCACATAGTCCTTTTGAAATAATACACAATCATTCTTGCATGTGTGTATCTTCTTGGCCTCCATTCCCATTGGGCACAACAATTTCTTTAACTGGTATGTTGAGATTGGCAGCTCATTTCCTTCAGGAAGAATTTCTTTCAACAAAGACAACAATGACTTGAAGCTTTTGTCGCTCCATCGATTGTTAGCTTTCAGTTTATACAATCTCAACACAACGCTAAGCTTTGTAAACTTACAACCCGTGTACAACAGTATCCCAGCATCATGCACAATGTTTCTAAACATGGGAGGTGGATCAGTTTTGGTGTGCTCTACCCCACAACTATCCAGCATCACATCAACGATGTCTACTGGAACTGATTCGTTCACATCTACGTCATTGAAGGCAATTTCTTCTTCCACACAAGAACTACTATCGACATCCACTGGTTTTGGGTTTGAAATCTCTCCATTCCAGTGCCATTCTATATATCCTTGTACAATCCCGTTGCACATGACATGACTTATGATTTCGTCAACAGTACTGACTTTCAAGTTGTTACCGCAATGCCTACATGGATAGTAGAACCAATCTCCAGGTTGTTTCCTATGTTCCTCGGTAAATCTAATAAACTGATCAAGACCATAAATAAACTCTGGGGTGCAGCGATTGCGAATGGACATCCATGATCTATTCATTCTATGATCAAAGAGAAAATAAGTATATATTACAACAAGATTAGGGTCTAGGGTAAACAGATTAGAGTTTATGGTTAAAACTTTAGGGTTTTATACATGTGATGTCATTCTTATATATAATAAATGTGTACCACCTATCCCATTCTTGAACACCTAATCTCACTAGTATGTGTATAATGTGTATTGGGTTTTAAAGAAAATTTCGACAACATTTCCCCACTGTTCTCCAAGTACATATGTACTTAGAGAACAAACGAGGAAATGCTACCAAAATTTTCTCAAAAACCCAATACACATTATACACTTACATCCTAAGTGTGATTAGGTGTTCAAGAATAGTCCCAAACCGGGGACTATCCAAGATTTACTCCTAATGAGTAAATCATAGACGGGTTTCTAGGCCAACAAAATCATATCATTAAGAGCATGGTTTCATGTTAGGTCATCATAGGTCATAATAATCCACTAGAATGCGTAAAAAAGGTCTCATGGTGTTAAAATAACATAAAAGTATTAGATCTTGATTTTAGAGTATACAAGACATAATAGTGACTACTGCTTTTGTGGGGTGATATCATTTCATGGGATTTATAGATTCAAACTTAACAAGTGTACAAGTTGCATCATTTTAATACTCTAAAGGTGACAAGTGGGTCGTAGCACATAAAAGATACATTACAAGGAAAGTAAGCAAGCTAGCTCAATTAACACTCATCTCAAAGGAACATTAGTTACTAAGGTACCAGGAAAGAGTGATTTTAATCACTAAGATCATACAAGTAGCAATGTTGATTAAATCTATGGGATTTAAGATCAAACAGTGTAATAAAACAGGGTTTTTGGGGGATGTTTACCTCTGTTTGAGCCCAGCCGGGCGTAACCAGGGAGAGAGGGCAACATGGAGGGCAGGCAAGCAGGCAGGGGGCGAGCAGGTAGGTGGTGGTCAATAGCCAGGCAAGTAGGGAGATGGCAGGCAGTCGAGTGGCCGACGAGCGAGCAAGGATGAGGGAGAAGCTAGGGCGACGGTGAGCAGTCAGGTGGCCGGCGAGCAGCAGGTGGCCGGCGGCAGCAGGTGAGCAGTCAATTAGGTGGCCGGTGAGCAGCAGGTGGCCGGCGGCGAGCAAGGAGAATGGCGGTGGTGGCGGCAAGCAAGTCGAATGGCGGCGGTGGGCGGTGGCGCGGAGGGAGTCTGCTTGCTCACCGGAATCGCCAGACCCTAATCCGATTGCAATGAAACAGAGAAAGGGGAAGAGTCGGGCTCACTCGCACGCTATTAAGTTAACATTCAGTGTCGGTTATTAAACAAAACTGACACATAAAACTATAGGTGTCGGTTAACCACAAAAACCAACACCTGTTCTCAATGATAATCATCGGTTTTAACTAGAAAAAAACCGACGTCTATCTATATATGCCAATTAAAAAATTTGTTCTCGATTAATGACCATAGTCGTCGGTTTTTTTAAAAATCCGACACTCAAAGGGTGTGAAACATTTCCCACGAACAGCACGGGAAAACCCATAAGCTTCGGTCATTGTTATAAAACTGACGATCAAAATGTGCTCAATTTCTGTTCCGCGAATAACCTTTAGTCGTTGGTTTATTAGTTAATGACCGACGCCATATGTTAAATTTTGGAGGTAATTTTTTTCGCTGGAAATTTTGGATTTGGCGGTTAATTTTAGGCATCGGTTTTTTATTAAGGAACCGACACTGAATAAAAGTGATACCCGTGTCTGGTTGCCCTTCACATATTGATGTCGGTTAATTTTATAAACCGACGCTTTATTGTTTAGGTGTCGGTGTATTTATGCAACCGATTCCTTTAAAAGTGACGTTATAAGCCATTTCTGTAGTAGTGAATTGTGAGAACAAAGTTTAGAAATATCATTCTTTATTCATCATCGTCATCATTGTCATCAAATACCCAATTATATTTAAAAATTCCCACTACTTGTAGGGCTTTTTCCCATTCTTCTCTTACAACATCTAATTCCTCCCTCGTATAGGGAGTATGTACATCTAATAACTTTCCACCTATACTGAAGTCAGTTTTAAACACCTGCAAAGAGAATGATGTATATATATAATTAATAATATATAATAAGATTGATATATTTCATATTATCTAATGAGACTATATATAATACCTTATGTATAGTATCAATTTCCATTGGGGCATATTTGATGATTAGGTCTGTAAATTGCATCACATAGTAGGCACATGCCCAACCATTGTCTTGTGTAGCACACTATAAATTGAAACATACAAAATATTCAAAAATAAAAATAAGCACAGCTCACATAAATAATATATACATTGGAGCCGGGAAATTACTTTCACATTCTCCCAAATTAGTGGTTGATTCTTTTTCCAGGGGACCTTTCCTCCAGATTTTTTGAACTCTTGTAAAGCCCTACATGTTAATGTAACACATTAAATTGCATAATTAAATATTAATGTAATAACAGATGTTAACAAATATAAAAATATGAAATATTTCTCACGGGAATAATGGCCTTTTCATTGTGTGTCCATATAATGTATTCAATTTGTTCCCCGTGGGATCTAGATAATAGATAGTGAACATATTGGGGACAATAATTAGTAACTCCCGATTCCTACCACTATAGGTAAGAAAGTTAAAAACTAATAACTCAAAATCCAGAATAAAAATGTAATTTTCTTAAGTCCAAATTATAAACAAAGTAAACTTACTCGACATTGAATGGAGCTATTATCACCGTCTTCTTATTTTTACCAAAATATTCAAAAGCAGCACAGCAATATGAAGTAACTAAAGAAGGGTCTATATCTATAAGACTAATCAAAGATGGAACCAAAAATCCCACATGGGAAAATGCAAAATCTGTACATATCATGTGTAAGTGGATGCAAAACATGTATTACGTATGCATTAATATATAAGAAACAAGATCACCATATATAAAACAATTTATACAGATGTATAAACAAGATCTCACAATATCCACAGCTCTATCATAGATGTGTTCAGCCAATCATAATGAAACAACTCCAAAATATCTTGTATAAATATCTTATTTTCGTATGATTGACCTGCATTAATACGCATGCAAAACTTGTAAAAATAGACTGTTATCGTATGATAGACCTACAACATCCTCCAGAATTGTAACATTTATAGTGAAATTTCGATCATGTTCACCGATCCATACTGGCATACCCCTACAATTAGGACCTAACGAGGCATGTAGGTCCCTTGGAAGCCAACTTGGTAGTTGAGGAGGTGGAGGTGGAGGCCGAGATGTCACGTGTGTCATCTTTTTGACATGTATATATAATTTCAGATCAATTGACTCATATATACACACTAACAAATTAATGTAATGTAAATTTACCATACAATATTAGTATAGACGACATCCTCTTTGGGCCACATTATCACTCCACCATCTGTCTCACTAAGCATTTCAGCATCTGGGTGGGCATATGGTAGTGGAAGATCCCTCCAATCGGGGAGTACACGTACCGGGGTCACATGAACCGCACCAGCTGGTACTGGAGTCCTGTGACATATGTCCCCTAGAAGGGTTGGGTAAGTATGTGCCTCTGCAATGACATATTCTTCACTTTTTAGTCGACATGGCTTCAACCCCTACAAATTTACGTAAAGAATGTTATATGCATATATACACAAACATATCATCTTGAAAAGACTAGCTACTATGTCATAAAAATACTTACAGATGATGTGCTAGGTGGTGGGTCTACAGGATTACTCCCAACCTCTGCAGTACGAGTAATAGAAGTGTGACACGTCATAAGTATCGTCTGAGTGGCCATCTGAGATGCCTGCCACTTCACCATTACTTCTTGGACTTTCCTCTCAATTAATTCATCTACCTATACATGGATAAAAGAAACACTAGCTATCAATTATTGAATTCCCTTTCGCAATAACATTCTAAAAAAAGAATAGGTTACCTCAAATTGTGAAACTCCCACTTTTGGGACAGGTTTGCGTTGGGATGGCCCAAAGAACGCTTTGATGCCCATACCAGCGCCTGCACCCCTAACATGTCCAGGATGCTCTGGGTTACCCAGAGAAACTGTCAGTTCATCACTTGTGCCCTGAGGGATGAACTTTCCTTCCTTTCTCTACTCGTGCAGCTCCCACTAATCGCCATCAACAAAAATTAGTAAGCAAACATAACAATAATCAATATCGATTGATTGCTCTAAGAGTTGATTTTTACCATTTTTACAGCCACCTCAATAGTTGCGGGCTTCTTTATATCTCCCTTCTTGTTTTTCCTCCCAACTATCCACATAGCATGGTGAGGCAGAGGTGCGGGAGCAGTAGTAGAGGACTATGTAGTCTCCTGAGTAGCAGCAGGCTAAGCAGTAAACTCAGCCTGTAGTCTTTGGCGAAGGCCTACATATCCTCTTGGACCCATTGTGTGTTTGTACACATTCAGTGCACGCCTTGCTCGTTGAGCATCGCTGATATCCTAGTTAGTAAACATATTGATTTGGTTAGTAACACTAAAGATTAATCTTGAATAGGTGAATACATAAGAATGTATATTAATTAAATTGGGAGTGGTGCTTAATACCTTGAATTCATCCATTTTATTTGGGTAACAAACTCCTCTCAGTCTTTGGGGTCCAGGTAGTTCCATTGTTCTGTTGTTGTCTTCTTCCTAAATTTATTTTTGAAAGAGAATACAAACAAAAATTATTAGTGTAGAGTTAGTTAAACAGTGATCAATGTATAGAATTGGAAATCAATCAAAAACCTCTTCTCACCATCGCGTATGTAATCTCGGGTGAGATTGGTCCTATAGTTCCTTAGGACCCTCCCACAGTGTTGCATCACACATTTACGATGCAACTTTTCATCCAGATCAAATATGCTCTACAAAATAGAATTGCTATTAACTAGTATCCTAAAAATTAGTAATCTACAAAAATAGAATTGCAAATAATAATAACTCATGCATAGTTCCTTCCATACTAAGTCTTTCTTCCCCTTAGGAACGTTTTGCCAGGATTCTACGTTAGGACTACAATGGCTGCGAGTAAGAACCCCAAGATATGAAATAAATGAGTTGTGGTTCACTCCAACTGGATTTCCTGCATGATCGAAATCCACAACCAGTTTGGGTCCATTGCTCCTTTGCTGTAGTAACTTGTTCATCATTGTGATGCCCCTCACTTTCTCAATTTTTTTGCTACTCATCAAGTGTCCCAATTTCTTCAGGGGGTACATCACCAACCTAAAATTTGACAAAAAAAACACACACTTACAGGATATAACTATAAATGAACATATAGATAGAAACATCAGGGATATATTTTAAAACTTACAAGTCATCATTAGCTTGTAATCATCCTCACGGTAATCATCAACACATTCATCAGGAGAATGCTTAGCCATCTGAAAGTTCACATTCACATTGTAAAGTAATTCACATTGTCAAGTTCACATTCACATTGTAAAGTAATACACATTGTAAAGTTCACATTCACATTGTAAAGTTCACATTCAGAAAAATAAAACATATAAAAAAATATAAACATGCATGCCTCTAATATTATGATCTTTTATCAATTAACAATCCTTCATTGTGATTTTTGCACACATACAAGTCATCATTAGCTTCAATATTTGGTGGTGTTGGCAACCCAACTGAGAATGGACTGGAGTCATCATACTTATCATAGTACTATTCTTCATCTATAGGACTTCAATGAACTATCTTTTACCATGAAGAACAACCTACCATTTATCATTTGCAAAATCATCGATATAAAATACTTGTTTTGCATGTGATGCCAATATGAATGGTTCACCCTTCTCACCAATCTTTTGAACGTTCACTAATGTGAAACCCAATTCATCCACTATAACTCCTTTGGTGTTATCAACCCAATTACATTTAAAGAGTAGAATTATGAAATCTATATAGTCAAACTCCCATATGTCTTAAATGACATCATAATATGACATTTTAGCTTCACATGGACTCTTATCCTTTGTACTTGCAAAAAACAATGAAGATGCTTTAAGGGTGACCCCACTATTTTGGACGACACTCTTATCATCTTGACGCTTTGTGTAATATGAGAATCTATTTATGTCAAACCCTTCATAAGACATAACATTCAATTTTGGTTTAAAGGCGAGGCATTTGATAGTTTTAGTAAGATTATCGGGTGTTTGAATAGTTGATGTAAGACTTTATCTTCAAACCACTTAATAAATGTTTTGTTATGCTCTCTAGCAAGCCACATTGAATTGGCTTGAGGATATTATCTCTTGATGAAATTGGTATGTTCCTCGGTATAAACACTCACTTTGTCGATGTTGTGTAAAATATACAAGTGACCTTGGTCCAACTGCTCACGGCTGATTACTTTCATCCGTGATCCCAAAATTCCTTTGCCAAAATGCTCCTCAATATTCTTGTCATTAACAAGAGTATCATTAGCACTCAGATTGTCATTGCAAAAATCCATAACCTATCTCACCACATAACCCTCAATAATACTCCCTTCAGGCCGATAATGATTTCAAACATCACCTTTAAAAAATGCTCATGTATCATTCAAAGGGATACATCCAATGCAAGAAAACTGGTCCCAACATTTTCACTTCCCTAGTCAAGTGGACAACAAGATGTACCATGATATCAAAGAATGAAGGAGGAAAATACATCTCAAGCTGACATAGGGTAACAACCACTTCTCTTTGCAATTTATCGAGAGTATCAAGGTCAATAACTTTGCTGCACAGATTGTTGAAAAAGAAACAAAGTCTGGTGATTGCAAACCTTACATGCTTCGGAAATATAGATCGAATTGCCACGAGCAATATTTGTTGCATTAGAGTGTGACAATCATGAGATTTAAGACCTATAAACTTCATATCTTTCATTGATACCAATGTACGGATGTTGGATGAGTAACCCTATGGCACCTTAACATTTACCAAGCATTCACAAAATTCTTTCTTCTCCTTTCTCGACAACATGTAACAAGAGGGAGGTAAGTATATTCTCCGATAGCTACTAACTACTTCTTTTAATTCTGTCCTTATTCCCATTTCACATAGGTCCATTCTAGATTTTATCCCATCTTTAGTCTTACCTGGTGTATTCAACAGAGTACCGATGACGCTATCACAAACATTTTTCTCAATGTGCATGACATCGATACAATGCCTAACTGCCAAAGAACTCCAATAAGGAAGATCCCAAAATAATGACTTCTTCTTGAATAAAGATTTGTCACTCCGTGTGGACATCGTACATTGTGATCTCTTACCAAATTCATTGGCAAAGTCTTTTACTCTTTCATAAACATCCTCCCCTGGTATAGGTTTAGGTGCACTCTGTTCCTCATTTCGTTCATTGAATGCTTTGTGCAACCTACAATACAGATGGAATTTTGGAAGAAACCTTTGATGACCAAGATATATAGTCTTGCCGCCGTGTTTTAGTCATATTGAATCAATGTTCTCTTCACATATAGGACACGCTTTAGATCCTTTGACACTATATCCAGACAAATTCCCATATGCTGGAAAGTCATTCATATTGCAAAACAACATAGTGTGCAAATGAAATGTCTCTCTTCGTTAAGCATCATAGATCATCACACCTTCACCCCAGAGTTTCTTCAAGTCATCAATTAGAGGTTCAAGATAAACGTCGATATCATTTCTAGGTTGTTTAGGGCCCGATATCAACAACGACAACATAACGTACTTATTTTTCATACACAATCAGGAGAAAGATTGTATATAACAAGCATAACTGGCCAAGTGCTATGTTGGCTGCTCAATGTCCCGTACAGATTCATCTCATCTGTACAAAGCCCAAGTCTTAGATTCATGTCCTCTTCACCGAATTTAGGGTACAATAAATCAATCTTCTTCCACTGTGGGGAATCAGACGCATGTCGTAGGATCCCATCATTAATTTTCTTAACATCTGCATGCCACCTCAAATTCTTCACATCTATAGGATTGGCAAACAAGTGTTGAAACCATGGTATTATTGGTAGATACCACATCACCTTGGCGGGAGAACCAGTTTTGGACTCCCCCGAAGTCATCAATTTATACCTTGACGCACCACATTTCGGACAATCTTTCAAATCCACATAGTCCTTTTGAAATAATACACAATCATTCTTGCATGTGTGTATCTTCTTCGCCTCCATTCCCATTGGGCACAACAATTTCTTTAACCGGTATGTTGAGATCGGCAGCTCATTTCCTTCAGGAAGAATTTCTTTCAACAAAGACAACAATGACTTGAAGCTTTTGTCGCTCCATCGATTGTTAGCTTTCAGTTTATACAATCTCAACACAACGCTAAGCTTCGTAAACTTACAACCCGTGTACAACGGCATCCCAGCATCATGCACAATGTTTCTAAACATGGGAGGTGGATCAATGTGTTCTACCCCACAACTATCCAGCATCGTATCAATGATGTCTACTGGAACTGGTTCATTCACATCTACATCATCAGAGGCAATTTCTTCTTCCAAACAAGCACTTCTATCGACATCCACTGATTTTAGGTTTGAAATCTCTCCATGCCAGTGCATTTTGTATAGCCTTGTACAATCTCATTGCACATGACATGACTTTTGATTTCGTCACCAGTGTTGACTTTCAAGTTGTTATCGCAATGCCTACATGGATAGTAGAACCTATCTCCAGGTTGTTTCCTATGTTCCATGGCAAATCTAATAATCAAGACTAGAAATAAACTCTGGGGTGCAGTGATTTGGAATGGACATTCATGATCTATCTATTCTATGATCAAAGAGAAAACAAGTATGTATTAGAACAAGATTAGGGTCTATGTTAAAAGATCAGGGTTTATGGTTAAAACTTTAGGGGTTAAGGTCTTATATATAATAAATGTGTACCACCTATCCCATTCTTGAACACCTAATCTCACTAGTAAGTGTATAATGTATATTGGGTTTTCAAGAACATTTTGGCAGCATTTCCCCACTGTTCTCCAAGTACATACTTAAAGAACAAATAGGGAAATACTACCAACATTTTGTTGAAAAACAAATACACATTATACACTTACATCCTAAGTGAGATTAGGTGTTCAAGAACAGTCCCAAACCGGGGACTATCCAAGATTTACTCCTAATGACTAAATCTTGGATGGGTTTCTAGGCCAACAAAATATAACACCATAACAACAATTTTCTTATAAAAACACTTGTGGACAGCCATAACAACATATCAATGCTTCCTAAATTAATCAATGTATTATTTTATAACACAAATCGTGGTGGGTATAACATACCAAAAAACTCAACATGTCACAACAGAAACATGTCCTTAACCTAATATACAAAAATTTCCAACAAAACTCATTAGGAAGACCATTCAAAGATATTTGTAAAAAAATATGTCCTTAATACAACATTATTTAAATGATATGATGTTCATGCGACATCAACTTAGGGTTACAACAACATAGAATTAATTTTACAAAGAAAATGTTGTTTATATTTGCAATAGCATGTAAGACTTGTATTTGATGTAGTAGTACTTGCAAAAGAATTAATTTTACAAGCTTTTTGAACAATAATGGTTTGTTCCTTGGTTTGTTTTTGTGTGTAATTACAATATGGACAACTGACTCATTTTCCCTCTCCAACCCCATGCCCAAAATACAATGCAAATATAATCATACATAAAAACTATTGCAAATTTAATAGAGAAAACCCGAACAGAGGCTCAACTTAATTAACCAAATTGGCTGAACTTAAACTACAATAAATATGTTAAACCAACCCTTGTTGACCCTAGTTGGATCATCTTCTAATAATCGTGTTAAACCAAACCCTTGTTGACCCTGGTAGCATTATCTTCTAATAAAAACTAGTATGAATTTAAAAGAGAAAACTCAAACAGAGGCTCAACTTAACAGAACAAATTGGCTGAATTAACTATAATAGTCGTGTTAAACCAACCCTAGTTGACCCTGGTAGCATTATCTTCTAATCAAACAAGTCAATTTAGATACCAGTAAGTCATCAACACTGCATACACGGCTATTTTCAGGTTATATTGTTTGACCTATAAAAGAAACTAGAACCAAACTGGATGACACAATGTTGCAGCCTCTGTCAGGTTCTATCATTGAGCAGGTACCATTTGATCTAGAAGATAAGCAGTGTGGCAGTGAGCAAGGAGTCAGTGAGCAGGGAAGGAACAACGCCGGTGGTAGCGAGCATAGAGAAGGGCAGCGGCAGTGGCGAGCAAGGAGAATGAGCGGCACGACGGTAGCGAGTAGGGAGCAGTAGGGAGCGGCTGGCGGCGGTGCGTAAGGAGGAGGGAGCAAGGGGCGGAATCGCCAGACCTAACGTTCAATCATAATGAAATAGAGAAAGGGGAAGAGTCTGGCTCGTGCAGGTTCTATTAAGTTAACCATAGGTGTCGGTTATTCAAAAAAATTGACACTTAAAACAATAGGCGTCGGTTCCCACCAGAAAACCGACACCAAAGGGGGTGAAAATTTCTGCGGGGACAACATGCGAAAACACATCGACGTCGGTTATTGTAAGATAACTGATGATAAAAATGGGCCAAATTTCTATCTCGCAAAAAATCTTTAGTCGTCGATTAATTAGTTAATAACTGACATCATATGTTAATTTTTGGAGGTAATTTTTTCCCATTGGAAAATTTAGATTTGGCGATCGATTTTCGGTGTCAGTTGCTTATTAAGGAACCGATGCTAAATTAAAAGTGATACCCATGTCTGGACTCTCATCATAGATAGATGTCAGTTTTTGTATTCAATCGATGCTGTAGGGTTTAGGCGTCAGTTTCTGGTATACAATTGATGCCTGTAAATGTGACGTTATAAGCCAATCCTATAGTAGTGAGGTGTCAAATAAATGTACTGATATATCCCCATGAAAATGCATTTGGGAGGATCCATGAACCATACCATGACAGTGTTCACTCAGAACAAGTTCCTTGAAATGCAACTTTGAGGACTTGTGTCCCATATCTTGATAGTGTCCACTCACAGAAAGTTCCTAAAAATGCATTTGTGAGGAGACTGGGCCCATATCATGAGAATGTCCGCTAATGGAGATCTCCCAAAAGGTATTAGTGATGAGCCATGGTCCATATTATGACAATGTGTGTTGGTAGAAAGTCTGTGATAATGCTTCTGGGTAAAGTTAGGGGGCATATCATGATAGTGTCCTCTCATAGTAAGTCCTTGAAAATGCTTATATTTGAGACATGTATATATGTATTGTCCTCTTAACTATTCATAAAAGAGATGTATTAGAGTTTGGGAATGATGGGAGTAAGTCGTTCAAGTGATTTCGATAGCCACCACTCTTTTGCAGCAATTGTTATTGGGGGTGGATGGTCTATGCAAGCCGCTTTCAATGAGCAATTTTCCTCACAAGACAAATGCCCATTAGTCTTAGAATGTTCATAAAAGAGACATATATGAGTTTGGGGGAAGATCCTTATGCCAATATCCCTCTATTATTGACCCTCCTGATTACTTAGAAAGACTCTCAACAATAATTTCTCTCACATATATTCCTTTATGAATTGTCAATAAATGTATTGATATATCCCCATGAAGCTAGTTGATGCTTATTATTGGTCGGGAGATATTGGATGACTGACATGTCTATCACCTAAAGTTTAGGTGACAAGTATGTGTATCACCAAAAATTTTGGTGACATGCATGTGTGTCACCTAAATATATACCCCCTTATAGATCACATGTGACTCCTATACATGTCACCTATATGGAAAACCCACATTAGAGCATAAGTGATTCAAATGTATGTCACCTATTTGGTGTAACCCTTTCGTGTATGATAAAATGTATGCCATCTATATTAAGTAGGATTACACAAATTATAGATGATTTACAACTATGTCACCTAAAGTATGTAACCTTTTCAAAATGCTAAAATGTATGTCATCTATTTCACACAAATCTATATAGATTATAAGTGATGCACAAGCATGTCACCTAAAATGTGTAACCTTTTACATGACTGTCACCTATACTATGTTTTTTGGTAGTGCTTCTTCCTCGACAAGATCTTCGAAATCCACCTAGAAGATGAGGCAATTAAACTAAGAGAGATGGATGGTACCCCTACCATCTTAATCGAACTGAAGGCGGAGGAGAGGTTGACAAAATTGTGGATGTATGCGGTGGTGGCCCGATTGCTGGGAGAGGATGTGGGCTTCCTGACAATGAGGGATAGGATAAAGCTTCTATGGAACCCTAGAGGTCGATTTAACATGTACGAACTTGAGTTGGGACACTACGTCATCCAACTGTCATGCAAAGAGGACTATGAGTTGGCCATGACAGGTGGACCTTGGAGAATGTTCAGTTGTTGCCTCGCCATTTGGGACTGGCAACCAACGTTCAAGCCTTCCGAGGAACCACCCAAGAAACTCGTAATGTGGGCTCGAGTTCATAACCTTCCCCTACACCTCTACGTGCACATACTATTTGAATATATTAGGAAGGCGTTGGGGAGACTCATCAAGGTCGATGGCCACATGGCCTTCAGGACGAGAAGTAATTTTGCCTGCCTGGCAGTCGAGTTAGACACGTCCAAGGAGTTGTGACCCACCATTCTTATCAATGGAGTAGAATACATGCTTGAATATGAGGTTCATCCTGAAACATGCAATGTTTGTGGAAAGGTGGGCCACAGGGAGCAATACTGTAGATCCAAGAGGATGAATGCTCAGGAACTGGACAATGGGGACAAGGGTTGAGCAGCCTTAGGGGAAGCTGAGAACGGTGAGGAGAACTGAAAGACCTAGAAGGGAAGAGGATGGAGGCAGAAGAAGCAAGTGCATGTGAGGCGGGAAGAGGTGAATCAGAACAAAATAAGTGATGCCAATAGATTCGCTAACCTAGAAGGAATGATAGAAGAAGAAGAGAGCTTGCAACAAGAGTCGACCACTGGAGGCGAAGTTAACACATAGGTCACAAATCACAAGGCGGCCGATAGGACCACCAAGGTCTGGCGACCAAAGAATACAAACGCGACCACCCCGAAAGCAGTCAGTGAAAAAATGGCCGGTAGGGAGAATGATGATCAATTGATCGATGGAAAGGGTGCAGAAAAGTCAGGTATGAATGATAATCATAAGGTGGTCGAACCTTCTGTTGACGAAGTCATTGTGATCATGGAGGAAGATACTTCTATCAAGGAGACTAGAGGCGAGATTGTCATTGCGGCATGAACAAACTACGAACAAAGAAGACTAGATTGCCAAGAACGCTGACAGTGAGGAGTCGATTGTGATGTTAACGAAGGAGGACAGCCCGGCCCTGGACGCAGTGTAGGTGAGTGAACATCCGTAGACTGATACCATAGTGGACATCACCCTGAGCCCCTTACCACATGGGAGGAAGATGAGATGAAAAAAACTGAGAATGAAGAACAATAGATAGGCCCCTCCTTATGAGCGGAAAAGGAGGAGCTTAAGCAGGGGTGACCAGAAGACTGAAGAAGGAGAAACCAGCAGCGATGAGGCTGTAACGGGAGATGAGCAACAACCTGTGGGTGAACAACATTTGTAAGCATCCTCCATGATGACAGACATTCTTTGCTGGAACTCAAGGGGTATAGGTAGTGAAGCTAGAAGGCATGCATTGAAAGAGTTCATATCTATTCATAATCATGGGTTGGTTGTGATTCTTGAACCACGCATCAGCGTGGAGAAGGCCATGAATACAATTGTTTGTCTAGGCTTTTCCAGCTCCTTTCGGGTTGAGGCGAGGGGTTTTTCTAGCGGAATTTGGCTGTGTTGGAACGAGGACAAATGTTCCATAGAAATTGTCTATTTCCATCAACAATTCATTACTTGCAGGGTGAATGGAACTTGTGTCATCATGGTTGTGTATGCGAGCCCCCAAATTGCCACAAGATGTCTCATTTGGAAACACATTGTGGCGATGGGGCAGAGACACAAACAACCATGGCTTTGTTTGGGTGACTTCAATGTGATCGCGAGCCCCAATGAGCGAAGCGGGATGAGCTTCTTCAATAACCAACAAGCTACCATATTCTAAGAGACGATGATGGAGGTAGACCTGACCAATCTAGGATTCTCTGAGATGTGGTTTACATACCGACATGGTTTTTTGCAAAAGAGGTTGGATCGAGCGATGGGAAATACGAGATTTGTTGAAGAATTTCCACATTCCGTTGTTGAACACCTACCCAAGATGGGATATGATCACTGCGTACTGCTCGTTCAACATAATGCCACAGAGAGGGGGCAATACAGGTATTTTACTCACCCTTCATGGCAAAGTGACCCTGCTTTTCACACCATGCTGGAGAGAGTATGGAAACTGGACCTATCCTTCATTGAAGCCCCCAAAGAAGCCCGTGAACCTATTAGAAGCTAGAATCGTAAGCAACAGAAAGACAGGAGGTGAAGGAAGGATCGTTTGCTGAAGAACATTAATCGTCTTCAGATTGATCTGGCAGAGCAATACAAACCCGATATCAGAGGTGTTGTGTGATGACATGCAGGATGAACTTGATACGATTCTCAGGGAGGAAGAGGAGGATCTCAAACATAAGGCAAACCTGAACTGGATAGTTGAAGGAGATAATAGCAGCTTTTATTACCATAGCTAAATTAGCCAAAGGAGGAGAAGGAATAATATCACAGTACTTAAAAATGGTTTAGGTGAGTGGATTAGAGGAAAGGACAATCTTTTGAACTTGATGGTTGATCATTTTGAAAGGGTTATCACTATACCTGACAACATGCACAGATACAACTGCCATGAGTTGCCTGGTTCTTTCTGACAGCCCACAGAGTAGGAGTTTCATGACCTAGTTAGCACTCTGGGTATGGAAGAGATACTTGCTAGTGTGACTAGCCTGAACCCCATGAAAGCGGTAGGCCCAGATGGGGTTAGCACCCATTTCCTACAGAAGAACTAGGAAATAGTGGGACCAAGCATGGCTATATCAGTATAGGAAGAAATTGAGAGAGGATCCATATATGAGGATCTCTGCATCTCCACGATTGTTCTTATCCCAAAAATTGCTTGCCCAGAGAAATGTGAGAATCTCATACTCATATCTCTTAATAATGTTGTACTAAAAGTCATATATAAACTGATCATGCAAAGGATGAAGAGGTTCATCCCGGATTGAGTCTCGCAAGCTCAGAGTAGCTTTGTCCCTGGGAGGCACATTACTGATAACATCACCTTAGTGCAGGAGATTATTAACACTATGAAAAGGAAAAAAGGGACCAAGGCCATGGCCATAAAGATTGATTTAACTAAGGCGTACAACCAAATGGATTGGAGTTTTATCTTAGACACCATTCGTATAACAGGCATGACCAAGAACATAATCGACTACATAATGGATTTGATCACAAGGGGTAGCACATCTATTGCTTGGAACGGTAGGACCTCAGAGACCTTCAGAGGGAGCAGGGGTCTTCGACAAGGGGACACTCTCTCCCCCTACCTATTTGTGCTTTGTATTGAGAGACTTAGCCAATTAATCAACCAAAAGGTGAGGGAGGGTAGGTGGAGACCAGTGATGTTGGGAGTAAGGGGCCTGAAAGTCTCACATGTCTGCTTTGTAGATGATCTGATTGCTTTTACACACGTAGGGTAGGACCAGATGAGCACGATATTGGAGTGCTTCAAAACATTTGAGTGAGCATCGGGTCAGGATGTGTCTTTGTCTAAAATGAAGATCTACTTCTCTAGGAGAGTGGAGAGAAGTCTGAGGGAGCACATCACTAGCCTGAGCGGTTTCTAGCACTCGAATGACCTGGGCAAGTACCTTGGAGTGCCCATTATTCACGGAAGAGTTAATAAAAGCACATATGGAGAGATCTTAGACAGAGTTAACAACAAGATTTCGGCCTGGTCGGCTAGATGTCTCTCTCTAGTTGGTCAAGTTACCCTCACCAAATCAGTGTTGTAGGCGATACCCACTTACGTTATGCAGATAGCTAAGTTACCTGTGCAGGTCTGTGACAGGATAGATGGTGTGATAAGGAGATTCATTTGGGGTAACAACCATAAAGCTCACCCGATGGCCTTGGTGGCCTGGGACAAACTAACTTGCGATAAGAAGGATGGTGGCTTGGGACTCAGGAGCATGAGGGAGTGGAATCAGTCTTTAATTTTGAAGCACACTTGGGAGATTTGAAGCAACCTCAATACACAATGGACCAATTATATGAAGCAGAGAGAGCGGTGGGGTGCCAAACCCTCCAACATCTCGAGACTTGGGGCAGTAGCGGTTGATGGAGATGAGTTCGTAGAGGCAAAATCCTACATAATACTAATGAACGGGGAGTCCATCGATGCTCGGAGAGATAGGTGGATATACAACAGGAGTTGAGGGACCTTAAAGTGGCTAGCATGGTGGACCTATAGGGTAATTGGGATGTGGGGTTCTTAAATGAGTGGCTGACTCCAGCTATGGTGGAGGTGATCACACAGTTGAAACCTCCCCACCCCGATGATGGAGATGACATTCGGGTGTGGAGTCTCACGAGCAAAGACCGGCTTTCAACAAAATTGGCATACTATAAACTCAGAGAAGGGAAAGGCATTCGATTTGAAGGGAACTGGACCAAGATGTGGCAGGCTGAGCTGTCAAACAAAATCAAGTACTTTGCCTGGTTGATGTTGCATGATGCTCTGCTCACAAACAGTCGTAGGGTCAGGCGGAGGTCGGCTAGCTACAGCAGGTGTCCGAGATGTGGGGAAGAGTACGAGCCAATCCTTCATGCAGTTAGAGATTATGAGTTAGCAAAGGAGGTCTGGGAGTGGATCAAGGAAATCGAGGTCCTTCCTAATCTCCTACTTTATCTAGTCGACGATAAAGCCTGGACTCAAGAGATCCTTCAGCTAGACTCAGAGATCTATACCACCATGCTCATCACTTGCTGGTACATTTGGTGGGTGAGGAATCGACATCTGTTCGACAACATTACCACACAGGTGACGGTGCTCGTCGGGTGGATCTGGTGAGAGATCACAATGCATAGGGAGGCTTTCTACAAGAACCAATGAGCGGAGGTTTCTAATAACACCCCTGGATGGATTAGACCAGCAGGAGGCGTCATCAAGTTTAACACAGATGCATCAGTGAACAAGGGTCGGGCTTGTTGTGCTATTATTGGTCGCGATGATAGGGGAAGATGGATCGGAGGGATAGTGGTGCGCCTATGCACGGCAGATGTGGTGGAAGTAGAACTGGAGGGCATCTGGAACACTGTGGAGGTTTCCCTAGAAAACGGCCTACTTGATGTTATCATGAAATCAGACTCTTTATCAGCTGTTAAGATGGTCAATGGAGATGAAAATTACTGCCTGAAATATGCTAAAGTGGTCTGCCTTATAAAATGGCTGAGGAGGTCAGGGTGGAAAATAGAATACATAGGTAGAACGAGCAATGTGGTTGCTGAAGAAGAAAATGTGTCTTGTGCTTTCCTCATCATTTTCACAAAGAGGGCACCTGGATACTAACCGAAGTTTCTCAAGATATCAACAGTAGGGAGTCTATTTAGGAATGCCTTCCATAGGACCAAGGAGCATCTTCTAGGAATTTTACCACTCCATATCCACTTTCCCCAGCAAACGGTCGGACCTATAGATCTAACTATCTCCCAGCCGTTTCTCAGCCAAAAGCTTCTTGTTTTTCCCATTGATAGAAAATCACACCCCTGTGACGGCAGGGGTAATTGTTCAAGGATAGCTTGAATTGCTTCACAACCACAGACAACAGGACATTTCCATTTACCATTTTCTATAAGCACACTAACATTGCAGTTGATACCTTCCCCCACACGCAACACGAGTTGTTTATCCACCTTGTCTATTAGTTTTCTTCTGCCAGGCAACCAAGGATCATGCCACATCTTGAATTTGTTTCCATCCCCTATATTGAAGTCCAACATGCTGAGGAGAACAATTCTCTTCTTTAGGAGTTTTTCCACAGCCATGAAGCATTAGCTCTTTCAGTAGCTGACCATAATGTGTCATTTTTTAGATATTTACCATGCATCCATTTCACCCACAAGGACCATAATGTGTCATTTTTTAGATATTAATGCTAAACATTAATTCCTTACATCACAAGAATTATATAATTCCTTTGTCTCTGATATCCGGAGCGAACTCGATGCATGGACTCATCATGCTCTAAACATTTAACCCATGTTTCTTGAAGAAAGAGCATACTGTCTGAGATAATGTGACCTCACTATCATATATTGATTCACTTGTGCATGCACATGTATTTCTCAGTATTGCTTATTAAGTAACCAGAATATTACATTGTAGTAGGAAGGACAAATCCCATCTGTATCACTCACAATCAGTCTTCATGTGTTAAAGTCACCCAATCATCACCGTTATAACAACCCATGTTTCACGACTGTGTTTGATGATGTAAAAGCGTACCCAACGACATGTGATAAGTGTAGTGATTTTAGGTCTAAGAATGACAATCACCACCTTCACTATGAGAGATGACCACCAATGAAGGTTTCCATATGTCACTCTCAAGCTGATATATATTGTTCCCTAACATGTATTTGTGTACTTGGTTTGATATTGCCATATCATGACTAATGAGACTTAGTCAGCAACCAACCCACACTCTAGTCTTATGTGTTATTGGTGTTTATCTAACTTCCATAGTAACAACTGACTTGGGACAAAAGAAGAATGTGCATACTCTTTGTATTCATATTATCTCATTCTCCAAGTCACGTACTTGAAGACAAGCACCATTGAGTATTGTCATTCTTTAGACATTCACAATGTTTCCTCATTATTTCATAACTGATTGACACAAAATGAATTGGAAGCTTTCATTTATGAGTAATTAATCAAATCATTTACGGTTTATGCCAAGTAAATCATCACATAATTGACTCTATGGGCATGCCTTACCAACAGACTCCCACTTTCACTTAGAGAAAATCACCCACGAATCATATTCTTAGTGATCTAAACATATCCACCATGTTGCTGCTACACAAGTGCTAATCCAGCTGGTTAGCAGCTTTTTTCTATTAGTTGATAATTTCATGTTTCTTATCTCTTCACTCTGAGATGAAACCACTATAATATGGTACCTGATATTCCTTGCCTAACAAGTACCTCCATTGTTGTCATAGTATCACTACTGAGTCAGCAATGGTTTGAACATCTACAAGTTCATCATATGAACCTCTAGATCCATATAGTATCACTTTGTGTTCATAACACAAGTATACTCAACTTCTATTATAGAATAGAATTAATGACTATTAGATTGGAACCCTTCCAACTAACAACATTTCTCTTTTAAATTAAACATATTTTAAATTGTGATCACCTTTGTCATTATGGAAGCTTGCATCAATGTAACCCTTTATGTCCAACTCATCCTTTATTCTATCTTTAGTTACTAGAAACCTATCCCTAAATACTTCTCAAGCATTAATGGATATATTTAATGACATTCTAGTAACCCTTATTGGAATTCAATGTCATCTTGTCATGTTTTATACATAAAAGATTATATGGGATGAGTACATTTATAGATTTCATGATAGATCCATTGCTACATCTTGTGGGATCGTAATCATGTCATTTTGAATATATTGTTCATGAGAGACTAATCTAGATTCTCTCTTATTGAATCATTTCTATGTTGAACTCTTTCAACTCGTTGCTATTGTATGTGGTCAAACTTCCATTGTGAAACATTGAATAATTATATCATAGGTCTTGATCCTTATCTTATAAGATGCTTCAGTCAATCCTTCTTCATGCTAGCTCTCAATATTCACAATATTGAGATGTTATTCCTCATCATATGTGGAATATTCATATATGCACCCACAAAATCATTTGTAATCATAAATTTCATCTTTTATCTTAATTCAAGTCAAAATAATTGACTTCTTTTTTCAAGTCAAAAAATCCCTCCTTTGAGATACTTATTTTAATCTCATATTGAACTTTGCAGTTTATAGACTTTATTTGCATTCTTGAAGTTATAAAACCTTTTAGGTTGTGTCATGTACACATCCTTTAAATTATTGCTTTAAGGAATCTAGTTTTATTCTTCATATGCTAAATTTCTTAGTCTATTTTAGCTACAATAACATGCATGACAATTGGTAAAGAAATTTCTATCATGTTCGACAACTTGAACTGATTTGAAAACTATTCAACCAATTAGTCCTTTTATGTTGTCCACATAGATATTTGCCACAAGACCCTATTGCGCCCTTTAGGTATAACCCCTTTGGGTGGCGCTATCAAGGTCCTACCTTGTTAGCTTATGTGGACCCCATATTGGCCTTGGGCCATTACTCAAATTATGGTACTTAATAGCTTCTAGTTGATTAGTTTACTCATCTTATCATTACCAACTTGTCTGAGTCATTGGATTCACAATCCTCAATTTCAAACATATTCTACTAGAACTATTTTATTCTGTGTTATTTGATGAACCTAAGATTCCACAACATTTGTCATTCTCTTAGTTGTCATCGTACCTCTTTGTTGACCTTGAACATTTTGAGTTCTACTTTTAATCCCATTGATTCTTTAGGAACCCAATTAGCCTTTCAAGAAAACAATTGTTGTCACTGGATAGGAATTAATAGTAATATTTAATAGTCATGGTTTGTGGATAAAACGTTTCAAGAAACTACTTTCTCAATGTAGGTTTCAATCCTTTAGAAATATTGGTATATTCCCTTATCATATCATGTATGATGTCTAATAAACCACTTAGATGGTACATGATTTAGTAGTAGGTATATATTTACGAGGATATAAGAAAATTGATTAATTGATAATTTGTATCATGACTCATCATGGTATAATTCCTTCATTCTAACACATCATTGTGTTTAGATGGATTTTTGATACATTATCATGGTCCTTCACTGAAGGTTCTCAAGGTATTGATGCAAAGTATTTCAACATTTGATCTTATAAAATTCTCTTAATAATTTCATCAAAGTTATACTTCATTTATAATCTCCTTGAACACTTCAAGAGACTTATGTTTCTATTATATTGAGTACATTTCATCATATTAACAGTAAATGAAATGAAGTATAAGTGATTATCTATAGAATTCAATTTCATTATATCTTCATGCATAATATGTTTGACATATGATGGAAGGGTTATCCTCCCACTACATCTAGTGAAGGATGTCATGTTATATTGTGCATAAATAAGGCTTTGCATGTTTCCTTAGGTTCAATAACCAAGTGAATCTAGATTAAAATCAACATGTATTCTATGTATGCATCTCTTATATGTACGTGAAAAATGACTGATGCTAATGATAGTTTTGAGTTATCAATTATAATCCTATGGTATTAACATTGAAAAAGTTATCCAAGATTCTTTCAAAGCAAAGATCATGAGATATATTTGGGTATTTACATGCAAGATCATATCTTTTGAAAAAGAAACATTAATACTTACTTTATTGATTCATTATTCTTATCATACAAGATGCTAAAGTAAATTTTTCTATTTTATTGGCATAATGAAATAGCAGTTAAAATAACTCTATTACATGCCCAATGGGATAAGATAAATTTAAATGTAGACTAAAGATTTTGCAACTCTTTCTTCGCCTTGTCCATCTTTGTCCTCCATGAGGGCTTTTACTTCTTGTAAGATCATGCACATCAAGTATGTTAGATCTCTATTTGGTATCACATACCACATGAAGAAGTAATCAAATTTATCTTATAATGTTTAAACCAGAAGTGGAGGCATCAGTGCCTTCCATCTTATTCTTTAGTTCCTCTAATTAGAATGGACAATTTCTTTTCCAATGTCTAGGTTGTTGACAATGGTGACATTTTCCTCTTTTCTTCACTCCTCCATTTGCTTTGAGATTTGAAGACTTAGGCTTCTTGCTAGCTTTAGAACTCTTCTTAGCTTTGCCTTTGCCTTTAGACTTCCCCTTTGTCTTGTTGATCACCATCACAGACTTGGGCTTGTCTTTGTTCATTTGTCCTTAAGTTGTTCTCAACATGCCTAACAACGCTATCAATGTTTTGTCAAAATTGTTCATGTTGTAGTTCATGAAAAACTGACTAAATGACTCTGGCAGAGACTGTAGAATCACGTCAGTGGCCAGCTCTTAACCCACGGGGAATCCCAGTTTAGCTAGGTTCTCCACATACTGAATTATCTTGAGCACATGAGGACCTATTGGGGCTCCTTCTGCCATGCTATATTTGAATAGTTCCTTGGAGATATCATATCTCTCTTATCTTTCCTGGTCTTGGAACATGTTCTTGATATGTGTGACCATCTCAATCACATCCATGTTATCATTCTACCTCTACAAGTCATAGTTCATGGAGCATAGAATCAGACACTTGACATCCACGACATCTTCAGTATGCTTCTTGTAAGCATCCTTGTCAGCCCTAGGTGCATTTTGAGGTGGTTCTTCTGGTTCTAGCATCTCTAAGATGTAGAGCTTGCGCTCCTTTGTGAGAACAATTCTCAACATCTTGAACCAGTCATGGAAGTTGTTCCCATTTAGTTTTTCCTTATCAAGGACTGATCATAGAGAAAAGTAATTGTTATTTGTTGGCATTTGATTCTACAAAGGAATTAGCAATTTTGTCAAAAACTTATTTTTGATTTGATTTGATTAAAATCTGGGTGATTATATTTAGGTTTTTATATAGTTATTGTATTATTTTGTTCAAAATGATAACCCTCAGGAATCAATTCGAAAAATTGCAGTGAACATTTTTCTAATGATCCAAGATCCATGATAATTCAACAATGATCTAACCAACATTAGCATAAATAGTCAACTATCAAGGTAGGCAACTTTTGCCAATTGCATCATATGCAACTCTGAATAGATGATATACACAACTCCTTACCATGATCATATATATGATTATGGGCTTAGTTGCTCTAAGAATCACCAGTTTAGCCTGACCTAATAGCCAATAGGATAATAATGCACCCCATGAAGGCAGAACCTACATTCCTACCATTACACTTCTATGAAGTAGACGGAACACCAAGGGAAGGCATAACCTATGCTTAGTTGAACAAAATTTTCATGTGTATTTCTATTCAAAATCATATTAGACTTAATATGTTTGAATGAGAAATTTATATATATCATATATATACATATATTGTATCTAGTCACCACATATATAGTACGTACCATATACATTCTATATCGCACAAAGTCAACATACAATATAAACAAAAGGCGATGGTTATAGCTAGGTCTACTATAATTCCATTGATCTACAAGAAAATACTACTACCTAGGTCAATCATCACATCACATTTATGAACTTGTTGTTGGTGTAGAACTATGCTTGTCAATCTAGGTAGATCGGTTCAACCCTTGAACCAGACATCTCGTCTCTTAGCCGGTTGGTTGGTCTTCCTGTTTAACTTATGTCTGGACACCTTCCAGACAGTCAGTTGGGCCTTCTGGGGTGGTCGTATGACCTCCTTTCCAATTGATGTTTGGACTCCTTCCAAACAGTCAGTTGGGTCCACCAGGCAGTCGTCTAGCTCCTTCACTTTTTCCTCCATAGTCCTATAGATGGTCGAGTCATCTCACGAACTGGTCATCTCATCAAGCAATGATCATATTTGTCATCATTGCAAGAAAGAAACTATCCTATTACTACTTTATTACATTGTAAAGAGAAACCTCAAGTTATATTCAAGGGGAGCAATGGTAGGAAAGAATTAACTTTACATTGGAAATAAGGAGGTAGAGGTTCGATATGTAGGCCGAGATAAACAAGAATAAAACCAAATCATCCAACCACACACATATTTAGGGTTTAGGCCATAACCATGCTACACATCCATCAAAACTCTTTTAGGGTGACACGTGTAAATTGCATAATATATATATATATAGCGATCCAGTGAGAAACATCCTAAGGTGAGAGCATGAGAGGCATTTAAATAACTAAACATTAGTAATTATTATTTAAAATCCAACTATATAGATGGAAAAAGCATCATTTCATTTACCTTGCTGCAAAAAATCATTACAATCAGACATTGTTTACATGTCCATATGTACAATATACACTTTTTACATCCAACGGTCAACCTGAAATTCAATATAGATCGTCAAAAAATATTTGGTTGTTGTGAATGATCTACAAATTGGATGGTGATAAAATTTTATAGGAAGGTAGATATAAGGTATACTTGTAATCTATATGGTTGGATTATGAAAAATTGATCTATGTGTAGAGTTATTCAAATGCATCTCATGCTCTCACTAGATATGTTTCTCACTAGATCGCGGATATGCATATGAGATAGTTTAAATATTCTTATCGTATGTAATAAATAAATGATAAACCAAAAATATGATCATATTGATTATCCTAAAACATAGTAAATTGATGTTGCTCTTATACCATTGTTGGGAAATACAGGCACGAAGTATAGTAGAAAAAATTAAAAAAATATCTATTTGTATTCCCATAATGGCAAGATCATGGAAATAATTATGAAATAGTAAGGATGGTTTAATGATTTATACATGGTCCTGGAGTCAGTCCAGTGACTATAACTTTTTTTTTTAATTGGCCATTCTATTCATCCCGTGGCCTGGGCTCGATCGTGGGACCTCTCACTAACAAACCGGGTGTCTAACCATCTTGGTATCTTCTGTTAGACTCCAGTGACTATAACGCAATATAGTTGCAACTGTCTTCTAGTTCCTCTTCGACATTGGTTGTGCATCTCCTAGTCTTCACCACAGATGATTATATCAACTTCTACAACGACTCCTGTGGTCTCACCATGGATTGCAGGCTAATGTTGTCCTCCTAGCAGCAGCCAAAGGACTCCTACTGTAACGTCTGGGCCCACTGCCCATGGCTCTAGTAGAGTTTCAGGAATGACGACTGGCCCCACAAACCACCACTAGCCTTAACTGCGCACTTTGTCCACACTGACGCGCAAGCCAGGATCAACTTCCCGACTGGTCACCCATCCTAGTACTACTCCAAGCTGAGCACACTTAACTATGGAGTTGTTTAGTGATGGGCTCCCGGAAAAGGAGGTGCACCTTGGTGATATGGGTAGTCCAATCATTCCTTTTAAGATCAACTTATCTGAGGCCTCAATTCCTGGGATGTTACAATCTCCCCCACTTAGACTCTTGATGTCCTCGTCAAGTCTCAACTATATGACCTCATAATCTGACCCCATTTCAATGCAGACCCACAATGGCCCATGGACACCCAGCTCCCGTCCACGGCTACCAGCGCAAGGGCGGCTCCATCTCGTCTCTACGAATAGCCCTTTCCAACTTGCCTGGACCGCACGGCTCAAGACTGGCATGCCACATGCCCATGTGGGCCCCACCTACTGGAGGGGTTATGGCTCTGATACCATTTGTAACATCTGGGCCCACTGCCCATGGCTCTAGTAGAGTTTCAGGAATGACGACTGGCCCCACAAACCACCACTAGCCTTAACTGCGCACTTTGTCCACACTGACGCGCAAGCCAGGATCAACTTCCCGACTGGTCACCCATCCTAGTACTACTCCAAGCTGAGCACACTTAACTATGGAGTTGTTTAGTGATGGGCTCCCAGAAAAGGAGGTGCACCTTGGTGATATGGGTAGTCCAATCATTCCTTTTAAGATCAACTTATCCGAGGCCTCAAATCCTGGGATGTTACACCTACCTCTAGAGTAATCTACATAGACTAACTAGAACTCCAATCGTTCAACTACAACATACGGGAAGGAGTTGTCCCTACCATTGGCATATTAGTCACCAATTTGTTCTCCTACAACAATGATCCTCATTTATTTTCTCCTGTAGCTATGCCTTCCTAGTCAGGTAGGACTTGCTTGGTCTCTCTTGGTTACCACAACCAGAGAGGACAACAATTGTTAGAGAAACTAATTCTCAATTGTCTATGTTGACAACAATTGTTAGAGAAACTGATTCTCAATTGTCTATGTTATTGTTGTTCTCTGGGAAGCCCCCTGTACCCCTCTATTTTTAGGCGGTGTTAGGGCCAAGGTTCCCAATCTTGTTGGGATCTGTGAGGGAGTGGAAGGACCAGAAGATCTTGAATTTTTGCAACCTACGACACACAATATGGTCATTTGGAAATCCAGACGGTCATCTAGCACTACAAGATGGTCATCTTGTACAGTGGATGGTCATTTTGCAGTTTTCCAATCACATTTGAATTTTGCAAAATCATTTCCCATTAATGCTAAACATTAATTCCTTGCACCACAAGAATTGTGCAATCGAAACAAATTTGGGAAAGTATCTAGAACCTTCCTCTGACCTAACTAACTGATCTCGCACATGCAAGATGGTCATCTCACTCACCCATACAATCGTCTGGTGAGCCAAGCTAAAACGGTCAGTTCATCTGAATGAACCGGTTGGTTCACACCTCAGTTTGGGAAAAAAATAACCAATTCAATTTTTGATCATCCTAATAAGACAAACGGTCGTGTCACCCTATGTGATGATCATTTAGTGCACCAAACGGCCATCTCACCCTGTGAGACGATGGGCTGGGGTGTAGTCAGTTGATCTTTTGTGTTAATTGACTACCTAAACACTTTAGTAATTAATCCAATAATCATTCAAGGTTAAATTCCTCTTCTAGATGAGTTCCTATGTATGCGACCCTATAGGTCCCATATCATGTTGGTAGTTAATGTCCATAACTAACTTTTGACATCACAAGTAGAGAGTGGAGCCTAGTCGCACATCATTTCTACCAAGTAAATGGAATGTTGAAGAACAACTTCATCCTATAATATATGTAATGTGTTGTAGTGATTGTATAATTCCTTTTTTCTTTGATATCCAAAGTGAACTCAAGGCATGGACTTATCATCTTCTGAATGTTCATCTAATGTTTCTTGAACCATGAGCAGACTGTCTGATATAATGTGACCTCAATATCATATATTGATTCACATGTGCATGTGCATGTGTTTCCTAGTCTCACTTATCAAGTGGCCATGATATCATACTCCAATAGGAGGGAAAAATCTCATCTCTTTCACTCACAGTCATCCCACATGTGTCAAAATCACCCAATGATCACCGTTATAACAACTTCTATTTGAGGGATGCATTTGATGATGTCAAAGCACACCCAATGACATGTGATGAATGTAGTGATTTAAGGTCTAAGAATCACAATCACCACCTTCACTATCCTAGATGACTTTGCCCACCAATGAAGTTTTTCATGTGTCACTGTCAAGGTGGGTCTATCCAATACACTATTCTCTAACATGTATTTGTGTGCTTGGTTTGATATTACCCAATCATGACTAATGAGACTCAGTCATCAACCAACTTACACTCCGGTCTTATGTGTTACTAGTGTTTATCTACCTTCCACAATAACAACCTCCTAGGTAGAAAACAAGAATGTACATACACTTAGCATTTGTATGATCTCATTCTTCAAGTCACATACTTGAAGATATACATTATTGAGTATTGTTGTTCTTTAGACATTCACAATGTTTCCTCATTATCTCACAATTGAATGAAACAAAATGAATTGGAAGTTGCCCTTTATGAGTATTTAATCAAATACTTTATGCTTTATGCTATGTCAATCATCACATGATTGGCTCTATGGACATACCTTACCAACATGGTCAACTTCTCGTGCAATTCTTGGAATTGAGCTTCACACAAGTCAAACCTTACAAACTTATCATCCTTTTAGGTGAGCTTTGTGAGGGGCAGAGCGGTCTTTGAAAAATCCTTAATGAAGCGTTGATAATATCTGACCAATCCTAGGAAACTACAAAATTTTGAGGGACTCTTTAGTGCTGACCAATCATGTATGACTGACACTTTAGCAGGATCCACTGAGATGGTCCCTCCAGATATAATGTGTCTAAAAAACATGACAAGGACCATCCAAAAATCACACTTCGAGAATTTCCCATAGAACTTCTATTTTCTCATGACATCAAGGACTTTAACTAGGTGGTCACGGTATTTCTCTAAGTCATAGGACTAAACTAGAATTTCATCTATGAACACAATGACAAATGATTCTAGGAAAGGTTGGAACACACTATTTATGAGATTTGTAAACACACTCAGGGCATTGGACAACCCAAATGGCATGACTACCAATGTGTAATGGCCATAACGAGTTCAGAAAGTGGTTTTTGGCATATCCTTATTCTTGATTCACAACTAATGATACCCGTATCTTAGGTCAATTTTTGAAAAAACTCGGGCCAACATGAGATGGTGAAACATGTCATCTATACAGGGTAAAGGATACTTCTCTTTAATGGTAGCCTGATTGATCATTCTATAGTCTATGCACATTCGAAGAAATCCATCCTTCTTCTTTACGAAGAGGACTAGTGCTCCCCATGGGGAAGTGTTGGGTTGGATGAAGCCTTTGTCTAGAAATTTCTACATTTGCTTGTTGAGCTCAAGTAACTTAGTGGGGGCCATCATTTAAGGTTCCTTAGAAATAGGGTTTGTCTCAGGAGATAACTCTATCAAAAATTCCACCTCTCTCTCAGGAGATATCCCAAGAAAATCATCTGAGAACACATCTACATAGTCCCTAACTACCGCTATCTCCTCTAAGGACTGCACCTTAGTCTCTAGCTTGGTAACTACTTTTAAGAATTCCTGACAACCTTTGGCTATCATCTGCTCTACCTTCAGGGATGACACATACATGCCAATGGTAGCATCCTTCCTACCTCTAATGGTAAATGGTGGATGACATGGCCTCTCTATTCTTATTTTCTTTTTCCTACATTCTACCTTTTGCCTATAGGTATAGAGCACATCCATACCAATTATTACATCAAAGTCATTCATGTCAAGGAGGATAAAATCTATAGGGATTTTGTTATTTAGATATTTAATAGGTATAACTGCAGTTTTCAAGACTGACATAAAGATTTGACCATTTAGGGTAGAGACATCCAAAACATATTCTAAATCCTTGATGTCCAAACAAAGCATAGTTGCAATATTTCTTGAAATAAAAGTATTAGTAGAACCAAAGTCAAATAGATCATTCACATTTTGTCCCATAATCTCAAGCATGCTTGTATTATTTTCATAACATTCAAACTATTGCATTGCTTACCTAAAAATACAAAAGAGAACTCAAAGGGTTATTAACCTCTATCAAACAATTAGCATTTGCTTGTTCCTCTTCATTGTAGATGGCAAAAACTTAGGCTTGCCTTCACTATCCTACAGGTGGCGCTACTCCTGGAGGGTTGCAGCTGCTACTGGCTGGGCCATGAGTGGGCCTTGTCCTAATGGAGGAGAAAGGGGGAAGTTGTCTACCATATTTCCCTCTTGCTGATAGAGGTAACATCGGTGCTTCTCAAAGCGACACTTTCCAAGATGCTTCTTTCTAGAGGTAGTACACCCATGGTAGCGACCTTCTTGTTAGGTTTATTCCTTTTCATCCATATCTTACTTTGACATGGTTTCTAACATCCTTGTCCTTTTCTATGATCATTCCTTGGGTCAGAGGTACCTTCAATGAAACCTAGGTACCCCTATGGGCGGTTCGGTGCAGTCATCACAATTTTCTCCATATCTAAGGCAATGTTATAGGTGTCAGTGAAGTTTATCGATCTACTCGCCATCACATGGGGTTTGGTTTCCAGGTGCATACATTCTATAAAGTGATCCTCCTGCCTTTCCTCAGTCAGCATGTAACCAAACTGATCCAAGAGACAGAATGTATGGGCAAAGTCTGCCACTGATAGATTGCTCTAAAATAGGTAGGTGAACTTCCTCTCTTTCTATTTCTTGGCTGATACATGTACAAATCTACTAGAAAAGATCGTTCTAAATTAAGTCCATGCCATCGGGTCTTATTTCAAATCTTGGCCCATAATGTGGTTCTCCCACCATGTCTTAGTTGTTCTTTCTAGAAGGTGAGTGGAAAAAGGGACTTTCTTGTTAGGCTACACTTCCAGCATACGGAAGCCATTTTCTACTGCCAGAAGTTAGGCATCAGCTTTTTCGACTACTTCTATTTTATATTCTCCCCATAACGTCTCAATGTTCAGCTTGACAAAGTCTAAAATGGTGGCTCCAAGGCAAGGGAGAACGGGTAGTGGCTCATCATTTTCATCTCTGGTTATGTCCTTGAGGGCTAGGGTACTGATAGCTTCAGTCAATTTCTTCTCTTGTTCCATCCAAAGAGCATCGAGATTGTGGACCACCACATTCCCGACTGTGGGTCATGGTCCATTAGCAAGGTTCTCTTTGGGCTTGACCTTATCTTCTGTCATTGGTTCACCTTTTTTATCATTCTCTAGGTTCAAGTTGTCCAAGGGGATAGGTTTAGGGTTGGTGCCTTCCTTAGAGGCTCCTTCAGGGCTTTTCCTCTTCCTGGAGGACTCTTCCTCCATAGCCCTCCCCTTCTTCTCTAGGGACCTTCTCTTCCTGTGGGAGGGCCTACCTTTAGAGTTTTCCTGGGGGGTGTTAATGGGAACGACAACAGTCTTCTAACGGGCCATGCAAGTTAACATAAGTAGATAGTAAAACCCAGTCTAAGTTTTTAGAGCATTAAAGCATCATAAATTATCTTTGTTACATCTTTATTACATTCTTTTTATTGTTTGTCAAAGGATTACTTAACCCCTATTTCTCATAACCATAATACTCAGAAAGGGATACAGAGAGAAGTCAAAGGTACCTAAGGTTTAGTGAGTGAAGGGGGTAAAGAGGTGATGAAAGAGATGAGAAATTCTACAAGTCTCTTATTTTGAGTAAAGTCCTCTGACTTTGGCCAGGTCAGAAGCATAGGTGGAGTCCTTGTAAGCCAACTAGTGGTGTCGAGGAAAGTATTGCCAGCCCCTAGATCATGGTCCTTTCTAAACATTGTTATCTTTAGAAAACACTCTAATAATTCCCTTTGGGTTCTATATAATTCTTAAAATTTATTAATTATTAGAGGTGAAATGGTAAACTATCTATGATACCAAATGTAACTAGCCACTCCCCCAGTTATCCCCACTTATAGTGGACCGAGAGGGTAAGAGCCATTACTTCAATACAAGATCAATGGTTTAGAAAATAACCAGAAATAATTAATAAATTTTCACTAATAGGAAAGAGTTTGATACAAGATAAAAAGTTACATTCTCCACTAAGGAGTTACATTATATGGATTTCTAAAGTTGCAATATGAAAGAAAACTAACTAAATCCTTCAGAGATTACATTTTTGTTTGTTTGTTTGGTTCCTTCTTTAGAAGTGTCCAATTTCCACAGAAGTAATACCAGATTATTCTAAAATGATGAGAAAACAAAACTCGGTCAGTATAACAAGTTATACTGGTATGTGGGGGAAAGAAAATAAGTGCATGTATGTGTAACAACATAAGCATCCATATGAAAACTATTAATTAGATAATCAGAAAACATTTTTTTCTATAAATTCTCATACCATCATGGTTTACTTTCATCACTATCACCTTCACTAGGGTCTTTCCCATGTAGTGGACGTACATATCATTATTCAGGTCTTGATATTTCCATGGTCTTCCCATCTGGGCTAGACCTCTCATATGACCATCTTGGTTTTCCATTAATCTTCCAATCCAGGCTAGACATCTCATATAACCATCCCATTCAGGCTTGGTTTTCCTTTAGTAAGCTTCTCATCTAGGCTAGGTTCATCTACCATCTAGGGCATCAGAAAGTTATTATATATATTGTGATAATCATAATCACTTTAATGATTAAAATAATTAAATAAACATCCAACATTTATTTTGCAATCAATATGATAATCTTGGGAAAAATCGGCAAACTAAATAGAGTAATCATAGACGTAACCACATACCTTGATCAGGTGTACTTGATATTCAAGCAAGAGCAATCAGGAAAACAAGCAACCAAGCAATTATCCTAAAATTAAAGCATAGTACCTGTGTGTTACTAATTTATCCAAAATCTACCATTAATTATTAAGTTAGGTCCCAAGTAAGAGTTTTGGGTCAACTTAGGGTTTCACTAGGGTTTGGCTTCCTAAACCCTAATTATCACTTTTCATGCTCTTTTAAGTTACAAACCCTAATCTTAACATTAATTGCACTTTTAATCTCAAGGAAACCCTAATTCCTCATTTAATAGGTTATTACTGTCAAATTTGATCCAAGTTATCCTTTTTATCCAAAAAGACCAAACTTTGATTATTAAGATCAGTTGAACACATTAAGGTCAACAAAGCCTAGAAATTATGATTTTTATTCATTAATCACATTAAAGATGGTAACTTTGAGTACTTTTTGAAATAGAGGAAGACATAGGTCCTGGTTATATTTTTATTAGGTTTGTCATATTTTTCTGAGCAAAAATCATATATTACTTGCTACTATTGGACAATCCTACAATTTGTTATGATTTTTCCAAATTTATTACAAACTGATCAATTATATTATGACAAGTTAGCAAGCGACCATCGTAGAAAAAAGTGCCACTGTGCTAGGGTTGAGCCAATGAGGTCATGCCATCTCAGCACCCCACGCCCGTGTGCCAACACTCAAACAAACTAGCCAAATGACCATAAGGTTCAATACCTCTCATGAGCAGAAAGGGGCAAAGGAGGAATTTCCCAGACAATCATCTCCTTCATAGTTCTCAAGTCTGCGAGCAGAGAAAACATAGCCCAGTCAACCCTAAGGTTGACTCTCGACGTCAGGGCCTAGGAGTGAGGAACAAAGGCGGGGTGATCTTCGTGAAGGCTGGCTGAACTCAATCATCACCTTTGATTAGTCAGCGGAGGTGACCATGGGAAGGCCAAGGTGATGGTTTCTTTTTTGGATAAGGTGCTACAAACAAGTTCGTAGAAAGAGATGATCCAAGGAATTGATAGTGAGGGTGTTCTATCATAGGTATTTTGGTCTCAAGGGTGGATTTGGAGGAGGGTTCTAGGTCTTTATATAGGTTTGTCCTCTCAAGGATTCCTGACTCACGAATCCATCTTCTAGAGAATTGGGGAAACCTTTATTTCTCCTCTAGGCAGGGTCTTCTTGGGGTGGTTGTATCTGGAATGACCACCCAGACACAATGGGAAAGAAATCAAGGGGAGAGATGGTTGAGGGAGAGAGAAATCCTTATGGGAGTCCACATTTTACTATTCCATACTTTCCATGTTTGGAAGAGATAGGTGATGAATCCATCACTATACGATTCAGGATGCAATGACCCTCATGCCATTCAACACAATTTAAGGTTCAGGTATACTCCCAGTATGAAAAGGAATCGTTACATTTAATGTATATTCTAATTAATTCTCTCACTTTAGGAATTTTTGTAAAATTCATATATCTCACATTTGTATTCCTTTTTGTCTCAAATTTTAAGTCTATAATGACATTATCTAGATGTGAGCAAAGATTGGAACCAAAATTTGAAAAGAAAAGGGACTTTTCTTCATATGCAAGTCTTCCTCTAATTTCATTCATTTAAGGCATCAAAACTAATCCTTTTCTCTTTCTTCCTTTTTTATTTTCTTTATTTTGGTTATTCTTTCTATTAGAATCTATGTGTAAATGAAAACTAATTCATAGTGGCAATCTATGCCACTTTATAGAGAATTCTACACAATTCTCTCAAGTACACATAATTATCATCCATTTTCTTTTACTTAATGCTTAATATGAGATTTTCTTTTCTTCTTCCTCCATTCTATCCACTGTTGGTTTAATAAAATAGTAGAAATCATGAAATCATTCATTCAAGAGAAATTTGCAAAGTAAACCAAACATTAAAAACAAGGCCCACAAATTCCCAAATGTTTCTTTTACTAATATAATTGTATTTCAATTATATAAAATACAAGTGAAACTGAGGTTGTAACACCCACCTACCTTATACTCCTTCCTTAGCTCATCTCATATGTGACGAACTGACAAAAAATCAAGCCAAATCACCACCGGTAATAATTGTAGAATTATCATAACCAGCAGATTAACAAAATCACTAAAAATTAAAACCATTTTTCAAAGAAATCCATTTCTAGGAAACTCTTAAAGAACCACACTTTATATACATCATGGTTCACATTGTACATACTTTGTACCATCTCATCTCAAGGACAACATATAATGGTTACTTTGCCAAAACCTATACATAAGCAACATAAAATCCTCGAGGCATTCAAGCCAAAATCTCATATTGTTTATAAAACCATCACGTACTAAATCCAAGGACCTGAGAGTACAAAGACGACAAATAGGTATTCTATCTACAAGACATGACATACAGTATACCCAACCTGAGTTGTTACTGTTGTCCTTCCTTTGTAGAGCGGTCTCTACCTCCTTGTGCACGTCCACATAAAAATTGTGGATCCCACGGGTGAGACAATTGTCCCAGCGAGAGATATAACTCTCCTCCAACAATGTTATTATCATAGGTAAACAATATAAAAACTAAGCAGAGGTTCTTTTATATTAATAAGCAAGGTTAATCACTATGGATAAGAAGATTAGAACATTCTCATCCTTTAAATCATTGTAACTGTCTATGATAGAATAGTAAATCATCTATTCACTTTATAAGGAAAATATGAAGAACATGTGTATCATTTACCCATCATACTATACCAACATATCAAGCTTATCCTGTGATAATATTATCATGGTATGAAATCCATGAATCATTCTCATTTCTAGTAGTTGGCCTCAGCCAATCTGCTAACCAGGTATTGGATTATACCAATCCTATAAATATGTTCTAGCAGGTATTGGATTATTCCAATCTAGTGAAATTATATCAAAATATTAGATTACGCCAATCCTGTGAAATTATATCCAGGTATTGGATTATGCCAATCCTATGAAATTATATCCAGGTATTGGATTATACCAATCCAGTGCAATTATATCCAGGTATTGGATTATGCCAATCCTGTGAAGTTATATCCAGGTATTGGATTATGCCAATCATATGAAATTATATCCATGTATTGGATTATGCAAATCATGTGAAGTTATATCTAGGTATTGGATTATGCCAATCCTATGAAATTCTATTCAAGTATTATATGATACCAATCTTGTGAAGTTATATCCGGGTATTAGATTATGCCAATCCTATGAAGTTATATCCAAGTATTGGATTATGCCAATCTTGTGAAATTATATTCAGGTATTAGATTATGCCAATCCTGTGAAATTATATCCAGGTATTAGATCATAGCAGTCCTGTGAGATTATATCCAGGTATTGGATTATACCAATCCTATGAGATTATATATCAAGGTATTAGATTATGCCAATCCTGTGAAGTTATATCTAGGTATTAGATTATGCCAACCCTGTGAAATTATATTCGGGCATTGGATTATGCTAATCTTGTGAAATCATATCCAGGTATTGGATTATGCCAATCCTATGAAATTATATCTAGGTATTGGATTATACCAATGATGTACAATTATATCCATGTATTGGATTATGCCAATCCTGTGAAGTTATATCTGGGTATTGAATTATGCCATTCCTATGAAATTATATCCAGGTATTGGATTATGCCAATCCTGTGAAATTATATCCAGGTATTGGATTATTCCAATCATGTGAGATTCTATCCATATTGCTAAGGATTCCATAGTAATTGGAATACCTTTATGTTCCCCTTTCACTTTCATCATGGGATCTTAATCCCTCAAACTCATCATTGAATACCACATAGCCTTTACTAGGCATGATGCCTTAGTCAAGCCATCTTACCCATTCACATCCTTTATGTGATACAAGTATTCCTCATATCTCATTTTAGCATATTTAAAACACTATAGCCCTCACTTGGCTATAACCAAAAAGTAAGTATGACCAAGATTTTTTTTTGGTCGCGCAAAAACCCCTTTTACTAATAAAACCAAAACTTTGGGTACATTTTGTGCCCCTATGGAAAACTACTAGGTCACAAACCCCACGCAGGGGGATATAAGGGACCCGAAACTAAGAAAAAACTCCAAACTAAGAAAAGGCAGAAGAAGGGGCAGGATACAAACTAATTAGAAAGAACTAGCAGATGAGAAAGAAGTACATAGAGAACCAAACAATACACCCACAAAAAATGCCTATATGAACATCAACTCAGCTGCCAACACAACCAGAAAAGTCATCCCCTGTCCCGGCTCCTAGATGATATTCTCAGATGGATCACAAAGGAAACGAATTGAGGAGACAAGTCTATCACTCTATGCCTCCTTCCTGAAGAATTGAACCATCTGAACCTGGTACAATCCTTCACCAAGAAGGTACCAAACAAACACCTGATCTAGCTTAATGGGCACCATCAACATATTTTCTTAGGATAATGTTATGGGGTCATTGGCGAAACCACTAACAAATGGGGTCATTCACTAAACCACTTGTTAGTTTTTTATATCCTCTCCTCAACCCATTGACTAAGTTTGAATTTTTTATTCTAGGTGTTCACTCTATTACCTTTGTGCCATAGCATGGGTATTCCATATGTTCTCCATCAATTTAATCATATGTTATCTCGGTGTAGGATATATTAATGTCAAGTTTTAGGGCCATGAGACCCTCTTTAATCTTTTTTCCAATGCTTCATCATATGGATAAACTCTTAAAAAGCTGACAATCATGGAGCCTCTGGCTTTGAGCTCACCTACACAGAGAGGACATGAACGACAAAAAACACCTACAACTAGCCAAAGATAGCCTGCATCTGCCAACCATTTATTATTATTATTATTATTATTATTATTATTATTATTATTATTATTATTATTATTATGTTATGGGGTTCCTAGCTATTTCCCTCGTTCATTTTGAACATTTCCATCTCTTACATCAATCTCTAGATCATGAGGCTTTTATAACATCTTGTCACCTCTCACTAGGCAACATCCATCTCTAGGTCATCAGACCTATATAAACAGTATACTTGTTGTACAAGTATTTCACATGACTTTCAAGACCATATAATCGGTCTCATAGCTCATACTTTTCTATGCCCATTATCTCATGATACCAGCATGGTTGGTATTTCATGATAACAGCAATATCAAATACATATCATTGCCATGCATTACAAGAGAAATACCACCTTCCCATCATTAGGGTTAGGGTTTCCCTTTATTACTGATTAGGGTTTCAATTCATATCAACTTCCTTTATTAGGGTTAGTGTTTCCCTCTATTAACCGATTAGGGTTTCCAATACGTTCATCAAGAATCAAAACCCTAATTCATACTTCACACATATTAGGAGTATAAGTTTCTCTCTCATCCTCACTAGGATGTTGATTGCTTCATACTCTATTAAATTGGCTCAAACCTTCTCTCAAGGTATATTGGCATACTTAATCAAAGAGCATCAAACTCTTTACATCTTAATGTATTACTTGACATAACACACTTCATGTGTTACTCCATCAAATACATTGAATTGAGGTGCTTCCACCATATCGGGCATGAGGTTTGTGTGTGCTTCACACCATATCAGGCAAAGAGGTGTGTGTGTGCTTCATACCATATCAAGCAAAGAGGTGTGTGTATTCTTCACACCATATCAGGCAAAGAGGTGTGTGTGTGCTTCACACCATATCGAGCAAAGATGTTTGTGTATTCTTCACACCATATCGGGAAAAGAGGGGTGTGTGTGTGCTTCACACCATATCGAGCAAAGAGGTGTGTGTGTGCTTCACACCATATCAGGCAAAGAGGTGTGTGTATGCTTCACACCATATCGGGTAAAGAGGTGTGTGTGTGCTTCATAGGCAAAGAGGTGTGTGTATGCTTCACACCATATTGGGAAAAGAGGTGTGTATGTGCTTCACACCATATCGGGCAACGAGGTGTGTATATGCTTCACACCATATCGGGCAAAGAGGTGTGTGTATGCTTCACACCATATCGGACAAAGAGGTGCTTCAACCCAATATCGGGTTGAACCATGATGATGTCATCATCATCAACCTCTAGACTCTTATTCTTACTATTCTAGTCCATGTAGAATAGTCCTAGGTCACTAATAGAACTCATGGATTCATAAATCATGCAAGAAAATTCGAATTAAAAGTAAATAATCAACTATGGCAAGATTGATAGTAAATAATAACATAAATGAGTTCAAGTTATATAACCCTCCTCAAGAGAAACTTCAAAGCTCCAAGCTCTAAAGCTTCATGTTCCCAAGGTTGAAGATAAGCTTATCAAAGGTCCAATACTTGATCTCCTCATCACTATGCATGATACCTCATCACTTGTGGTCGATATCCCACATTTGGTCGATATCACTTCACTTGGTCGATATCACTTTGCTATGGAAGATATCACTTTGCTATGGCCAATACCAAAGCTCTATGCATGATAACCCTCTTCCTATGCATGATACTAAGACACTATTCATGATATCTAAGAGCAAGAGTGTGACGACAGTCGCCAAACCGACAAACAAATCGTCATTAATTAAGCGGAATTAAACATAAACAGCAGATTAATGAAAATCACTAAAATTAAAACCATTTTTTGAAGAGATCCATTCCAAAGAAAACTCTTACTGAAAGGTCCAAACCCTTATATACATCATTATTCACATTGTACATATCTGGTACATCTCATCTCGAGAATAACATATAACAGTTTCTTTACCAAACTATTCATGAGCAACATAAAACCTCGAGGCACGTAAGCTAAAATCTCTTATTGATTCATAAAACCAGTACGAACCAACTCCAAGGACCTGAGAGTATAGAGAAGACACATAGGACTCATATCTACAAGACATGACAAATAGTACACTCAACCTGAGCTATTATTACTGCCTCAGTTGTTGTTCTTCCTCTGCAGAAAGGTCTTCACCTCCTCATGCATGTCCACCTAAAAATTTAGGTCCCACGGGGGTGAGACAATTGTAATTGTCCCAGCGAGAGATATAACTCTCTGCCGACCATATTATTATCACAGATTAAGCATTTATAAACTGAGCAGAGGTTCTTTTTATATTAACAAGCAAGATGATTCACTATATGAATAGAATGAAGTAATCTCCTTTCATAAGGAGAACATTGCATCTACCCATGGTAGATTATAATTCATCTATCTTCTTTGCAAGGAATGTAAAGAAACATAAATAACATCTATCAACTAGAATGTATAATTGTATTGCGCATCAAGCAATGTTTCTCGTATTCGATCCTTAAGCAGACATACTATACGGTTGAACATATTTTACAATCACACTTATTCCCTGAGGAGATGGAACATACCCCGGCCATCTCCAACCGACCACAAACTTCTCACAAGTCGGTACCATACAAGGTGAATGGTAGAGCCGATTTCCATGACCTCAGACCGTCTCGGTCAGTACGAGACCACATGCAGAACATCTTGTGTCACTGCTAACAAGCTGTGCCAGGGTACGTAGGCATCCTCTCTTAGAGCTACAGTGTCAACTGCACTCTCTTAGGGGAAACATCTACACACAACCGTCCCCAATATGAGTCATGGCGACACAAGCACCATACTCTGAGCCACGGGCCAGTTCACTGTGCTCAACACAGAGTCTACGACCGAAGTCGCACTCGAGCCAGGATAAGGCATATAGCCAAATCCCCATTCATTTTGGGATTGTAAGGGGATCGGCTCACACAGTACCGTCCGTACTTACGCCATCACATACTTAAAAGTATGCACTCCGGGTTATGTCGTGGAGCAACCTGTTTCACCATCAGCAAGTTCTGACAATGATGGATCTATGGTCAGGGCAATGTTTTATAGTTTCTAGTGATATATTACGTGCATTACAACATTCTTTTAGCATCAAACAAGTTATCTTTATCAAACACAACAAATTCTACAAAGAAAGGTGTAATACATCTATCACATACTTTTTCAAATCTTTAAAACACGTGATACTTGGGATCTCAGTCCCTTGTCACATTACTTGGAATTCCCATCCCTTCACATCATCATTATCATGATTACTGGATCCAGGTATTCAAACCATAGATCATCACTGAACACTGTTACCACTTATTAGGTAACTATTACCTCTAGGTCCTCAGACCAAGGTATACATGATACTTGTTATACAAGCATCTCACATGGCTCACAAGGCCCATTAAATATCTTGTCACCTCTCACTAGGAAACAAACTATCACATGGCTCACAAGGCCATTACACATCTTGTCACCTCTCACTAGGCAACAACTTATTCACATGGCTCACAAGGCCATTACACATCTTGTCACCTCTCACTAGGCAAAAACTTATTCTCATGGCTCACAAGGCCATCACACATCTTGTCACCTCTCACTAGGCAACAACTTATTCATTCTCATCATTTATCATTAAATGAATCATCAATACAAGGTATGAGTTCCTCTCTCATCCTTACCAGGGTATGATTACATCAAACTTTATTAACTTGGCTTAACCCTTTCTCAAAGTATGTTAGCCCACACTTATCAAAGTGAATTAAACTTATTACCTCTCAATGTAACAATTGACATAACACACTTCATGTGTTACTCATCCAAGTATATTGGATTTAAGGTGCATTAAGGTACATCAACCTTGAAGTGCTAGATGTGATATAAATCATGTCTTGATGTATCACTTCCCTCATCACTTTTTACTTTCTTAAGTTCATCAACTTATCTTGTATTAGGGTATTTCCCATCCTAATACTTTATGCACTAGCCCGTCACATTTATTCTGTAGTGTATTGATCATAAGTCATACATTTGAATTGTCCAACCATCATAAATTGATATGGACTCATCTCAAGTTGAGACATTATTGATATAGGATTAACCATTATCAACCACTCTAGGTGTTTCACCTATCAAGGTATTATCCACACCATTACTTGGTGTTACACTCATTACTCCTAAGAGTGTCTTACTCTCACATTTACAAGGTATCTCAGGTTAGAAGTGTGCATATGTTCACCATATCGGGCTGTAAGTATATGAGCACTCACCCTATTGGGCTAGAGTATATGAACATCATCCATACTGGGCTAGAGGTGTGTATATGTGTTACCCATGTTGTGCATGCGGTATTAAGCAATCACCATGTCGAGCTATACATCAACTAGGGTTGTGTATCGGGCTTCCATATCGTGCAATAGCATTTGCTATTCTTTACTCATATTGGGTTACCCAAATTAGGGTTTCTAGTCAACTTACAAGTATTCATTCAACCTTGTATCATGTATTGATTCTATACTTGAATCCCTGTTTTGCAAGAATATTATGCAAGCATCTCATGCAATATCTTGTGCAAGACATATCGGGCAATTCATACCCATATCGGTTTATAACTACTTGTATTTATACTTGAACCTGATATCACTTTTATAAAGTGACACCATCTTCTTCAAGTTCTAGACCTTTGTTATAACTGATATAATTCATGGTAACAGGTTTAAGAAACTACTAGAACTCATAATGTCATCAACAATTTCAAGAAATTTCAGTATTAAAAGTATTTCACTAATTATAACAATTTAGGTGAAGAAAAATAACATGGTTGAGTTCAAGTTATATAACCCGCCTTAAGAACCACTTCAAAGCTTCAAGGTCCAAAGCTCCATGTTCCTAAGGTTGAAGATGATTTTATAAAAGGTCCAAGGCTCGTCCACAACTCCTTCATATACAAGGAATCACCATGGATAAGTAATTGGTGAAGAAGAAAAGAAAGGTAGATCATAACCCTAATTCCATGCTTCAAATCAAGCTTGAAAACAACTATATCTTACCTTAGGGTTACGTTTTGAGTTCTTTATCTCCTTGGCCGACACCCTACCACTCTTTGGCGATATGGACTTCCTCTTGGATGATACAACTTTGCTAGTGGCCGATACCCCCTCACTTGTGGCCAAAAAGCACTTCAATTGGCCGATATCAACTTGCTATGGGCAATATCAACATGGTATGGCCGATATACTTGCTATGGCCGATACCCAAGACCTATGCACGATACCATTGTGCTCTTGCATGACATGCCAACCCTCTTGCACGATATGATACTCACTTGCACGATATGGCACTCACTTGGAGTCAAAACACTTCACTCTATGGCCGATATCACCCTATATGGCCGATATCACCTACTTGGGTGATATGGTCTTGCCATGGGCGATATCCCAAGGCCCATGAACGATACCACAGCATCCCTTCACGATATGGGAGCTCTATACACGATACCTTAGGGTAGGAGGGTGGTAAGGGTCGCCAAATTTCACCAAGGGGTGAAACTAGGGGTATATATACTTGTTGTTCATGAAGAAAGTAAAAAATGAGATGTCAACATTTTGAGCTAGTAGGTTCCACGTGTCATGCATGGGTGGCACGTGTACATGCATGCATCAACATTTATCTTGACATGCAAAAAGGTTGATGATCATCTAGAGATGCAAATTTTTCCATTGCTTTTCCATTTGGATAAGTCATCTAGGTTTAATCACTATTTTATGTCAAGCTGATACACTTTTTCTAAGGAAACGTGTTGGCCATCACACCTCACATCCTTGAGGTGCTTTGCATGATATGACCTTTTCCAAGAGATCTCAAAACGATATTATACACCTCCTTGGGCTCCATGGCCGATAGGCACTCATATATAAGCTTTTCAACTTGATACAACTCAAGTTAAGCTTCCAAATTCAACCCTTCTTCTTGGTCATTTCATCACCAAGATTACCATCATTCATAATGGAATAAAACATGGTATATAATTCATTATCTCTCCTCTAAATGATACATAGAGGAAATAGGAACACTCTAGAGGTGGTAATTTGCATATCTACCCCACATTTTGGGTAAATTACAATTTGTACCAAAATTGGTGCACAAGGTACCAACATTGTTCAAACAAGTTCAAACTTGGAATTTAGGCTTTCCACAAGCCACAACATTGCATAATTCTCTCAATAATGATACTAAAACACATGAGGCATGTTCAACATGTGACATTTTGCATTATAGCCCCTCAATTTGGGTAAATTGCACTTTGGTCCAAAACAAAGGAAAATTTCTCAAACAACATTCAATCTGGACCAAACTTGAAACATGAGTGTGTCACATGATAACAAAGCACCTTAAAGGATTATATTAAAGTTATAATCAACTTAATTAGCCAAAACAAATAGGGTTATCTCATAACCCAGGTCAGGGTCGTTACAAGTTATAAACCCCTAACAAGGATTTCGTCCCTGAAATCCCAGGTAAAGGAAGACATATATTATTCATTCATCATACCATCAAGTCTCCACATAACATCTTAATCTCATTGAGATGACATATAACTTTGATCAACACAAAGTTCTTCCACACATGGTTATCATTGAATCAGTCACATATGGCACATATTCCACTGTCTTTTTCATTATTGATTGTAGAGTCAACTCTATATCAGGTAATACTTTTCTTAGTCAGGGAAACATCATTCATACCTTATTTAACTCAGGTGTCATACCTTACTGATTTGTCACCTTTCTCAACTTACAACTTTTTGTGACAAGATTTTGGGGAGTCTCCCATACTCCTCATTTAGCATTTTACTTTTAAAGAAAAGACCAGAGTTATGTTCTGTCACCCACTTGTGACTACAAGTCTTATCATATATCTGCTGTGTCATCTAATCTACTGACACAACATTAAACTTTCTTACTACTTGTACCAACTATCTCATTAGTTTTACATTCTCTTATTATAAACAGAGGTTACTTATCAATTAAGAACTTATCTTAGAGGTATCTTTAGATGTTATGTATAAGTTGCCTTAACAGATCTTGATAGGGGTATTCTAAGGAATTATTTTTAGCTTGATAAGCATTTCCCACAATGATTTTACAATTGTTCCTTTAATAATACATCCCTATTGCAGTTATGTTTATGCAAAGCATAAACCCCTAACATATTATGTCCATGCTATTTTATATAACTAGACTGATTTCATAGTTGTCCATTCCAGGTAACCAACATAAATCATCTAATTAGGAGTTATGTTTTTACTTTGCCATATCACCTGATGCTTCTTAGATACCATAATTCTTGCCTTAGTATCTGTCACATGTGTCGAAAACACATCACATCCTCATCATTTCCATATCTCTATTATTATTACCAAAGTCACACATATACAAGGATCTTTCTTTCATCTTGGGACAGTACTTGTTACACGTATCTTTATCTTTGAACCAAAGTCCAAGATGAAATGATACTTTTCTAAGTATCCATCAACTGAACACTTTTATCTCATGCCCATCAAGTGTCATAAGACTCACTTGATTGCCATGTCCCTAAAAAGAAAGAACACAAAGGAACATATTCCTTTCGTCACCCTATCATTTCAAAGAGGAGACATCATTATCTCGTAATATTTATTATATGAACCTTCACTGTTCATGGGTCATTTACACTCATTTCATCTTAGATTCCTTGCCATTAGCATAGGAATTATAAGGGTGATTACATGTCATCACTCCTTTCTCTATTATTGTCTAACATGTTTATGAACATTTTGTGATTTCATCACATTTCCCATTTCCACACTATGGGAAAAGATATTTAGTATTCACACAAGCTTTATCTGATAGGGATCATCTCCCTTGTTCTCATTCTCTTATAATGAGGATTATACTTTTTTTTACTTCCTCATACTCACAAATTGATCTGAGATCATCTCTTATTCTACTTTATTGCACTTTGTATGTGATGCAAATGTCCATACCATATTTCCAGTTTAGTTATACTCACTAGATTGTCTCAGAATGACTACTTGATCAGAGTAATCAGAAAGATAACAATCTAAGAGTTCCATACTTGCCCTTTCTCCAATAATTATATACCTGGCCAGGGTATACAAGTACTGAGATTAGGTAGTATGCACTTTGTTTACTATCATGTTCCTTATTTTTCATGTCTTTATAAACACAAGATTTAACATTCCTAGATTTTCTCTAGGTACCACATATATACCTCGTCCTCTTTCACACAGATAAGAGCAATTATAAAGCATTTAAAAGAATACTGAACAGAATATAAATTCTAGTTCTCATCATATCTTTCCTATGTCCCCATAGGAAAATCAATAGGGAAATCCATAATAGCAATCCTTTTTAGGATTATTAGATAGCATCAAGATAAGGCATATTGAAATGAAAAATCTCTATCTAAATGTTACCCCTCGCGGTCACCTACCACTCCAGGTTGACTCAACACATAGAGTCTAGCTGTTTCATGTTGTTACTCTTGCCTTTTTACACTATTGGGTTGCAACTTTTGTATGCCCTATCAAGCCTTCCTCGGTTGTTGAGTCATTTCCTCCCTTCTTTTCAAAGAAAAGAGTTTAGTATGCTCAACATGTCCATAACTATAGCATGTCTTGTCCTCGTACCATGGTCTTATCGGTCTTATTACCGATGTAGAGACTAAACCATGGGTTCTTACAGGTGGAAAGTTAGGACCCTTGCCTTAACTTAGTTGCTACTGCCCTGGTACACTAGGCATTTATTGCACTGGTGGCACCGAAAACTTTGTCTTTTTAGAACAACTAGGAACATATCTCTAGAATTGTAGAGACCTTTCCTTAATTCTCAGCTTATTGCCCCTTCTTGGGCATTACCATCACAGATCTACTATCTGTCTAAACTTATGGCAGAGTCTACTTACTCTCCATATGTTAACCTTTCCCACATTTTCCACTGTTCGAACATGACTATGTCATTTAGGAACCCTTTCAAAGCACAAAGTTTCTGTATTGAGGACTGGTAACCTAGGTTGTAACGCTAGTATCCAGTCTACTATATGCATCATTGTTTCCCTAACCAGCCCAACAAGAGCATAAAACTAGGATTCTCTATCCTGATTCGATCAAGATGGGAATTCTTAGGCACTCATTCTTCTCTTTCCTGATCCCTTGCACCCTCTCCTGTTGCAACAACATTGCTCTCAGTAATGTGTTCCTCATGTTCCCCAGTCATTTATAAATTTTACCCTTTCTTATGCATAAGCGGAAGTCACTATAGGGTATATGGAGGACACTAACACAAACTCAACACCTTAGTCCTATATCTATGTAGACTCAGTGAACCTTAAGCTCTGATACCAAACTTTGTGACGACAGTCGCCAAACCGACAAACAAATCATCATTAATTAAGCATAATTAAACATAAACAGCAGATTCACAAAAATCACTAAAAATTAAAACCATTTTTTGAAGAGATCAATTCCAAAGAAAACTCTTACGGAAAGGTCCAAAACCTTATATACATCATTATTCACATTGTACATATCCGGTACATCTCATCTCGAGAATAACATATAACAGTAGCTTTACCAAACTATTCATGAGAAACATAAAACCTCGAGGCACGTAAGCTAAAATCTCTTATTGATTCATAAAACCAGTACGAACCAACTCCAAGGACCTGAGAGTACATAGACGACACATAGGACTCATATCTACAAGACATGACAGACAGTACACTCAACCTGAGATGTCACTGCTGCCTCAATTGTTGTTCTTCCTCTGCAGAAAGGTCTTCACCTCCTCGTGCACGTCCACCTAAAAATTTGGGTCCCACGGGGGTGAGACAATTATAATTGTCCCAACGAGAGATATAACTCTCCGCCGACCATATTATTATCACAGATTAAGCATTTATAAACTGAGCAGAGGTTCTTTTTATATTAACAAGTAGGATAATTCACTATATGAATAGAATGAAGTAATCTCCTTTCATAAGGAGAACATTGCATCTCCCGATGGTAGATTATAATTCATCTATCTGCTTGCAAGGAATGTAAAGAAACATAAATAACATCTATCAACTAGAATGTATAACTGTATTGCGCATCAAGCAATGTTTCTCGTATTCGATCCTTAAGCGGATATACTATACGACTGAACATATTTTCCAATCACACTTATGCCCTGAGGAGATGGAGCATACCCCGGCCATCTCCAACCGACCACAAACTTCTCACAAGTCGGTACCATACAAGGTCAATGGTAGAGCCGGTTTCCATGACCTCAGACCGTCTTGGTCAGTACGAGACCACATGCAGGACATCTCATGTCACTGCTAACAAGCTGTGCCAGAGTACGTAGGCATCCTCACTTAGAGCTACATCGTCAACTACACTCTCTTAGGGGAAACATCTACACACAACCGTCCCCAGTATGAGTCATGGAGACACAAGCACCATACTCTGAGCCACGGGCTAGTTCACTGTGCTGAACACAGAGTCTACGACCGAAGTCACACTCGAGCCAAGATAAGGCATATAGCCAAATCCCCATTCATTTTGGGATCATAAGGGGATCGGCTCACACAGTACCGTCCGTACTTACGCCATCACATACTTAAAAGTATGAACTCCGGGTTATGCCGCGGAGCAACCCGTTTCACCATCAGCAAGTTCTGACACTGACGGATCTATAGTCAGGGCAATGTTTTATAGTTTCTAGTGATATATTATGTGCATTACAACATTCTTTTAGCATCAAACAAGTTATCTTTATCAAACACAACAAATGCTACAAAGAAAGGTGTAATACATCTATCACGTACTTTTTCAAATCTTTAAAACACGTGATACTTGGGATCTCAATCCCTTATCACATTACTGGGAATTCTCATCCCTTCACATCATCATTATCATGATTACTGGATCTAGGTATTCAAACCATAGATCATCATTGAAAACTGTTACCACTTATCAGGTAACTATTACCTCTAGGTCCTTAAACCAAGGTATACATGATACTTGTTATCCAAGCATCTCACATGGCTCACAAGGCCCATTAAATATCTTGTCACCTCTCACTAGGAAACAAACTATCACATGGCTCACAAGGCCATTACACATCTTGTCACCTCTCACTAGGCAACAACTTATTCACATGGCTCACAAGGCCATTACACATCTTGTCACCTCTCACTAGGCAACAACTTATTCTCATGGCTCACGAGGCCATCACACATCTTGTCACCTCTCACTAGGCAACAACTTATTCATTCTCATCATTTATCATTAAATGAATCATCAATACAAGGTATGAGTTCCTCTCTCATCCTTACCAGGGTATGATTACATCAGACTTTATTAACTTGGCTTAACCCTTTCTCAAATTATGTTAGCCCACACTTATCAAAGTGCATTAAACTTATTACATCTCAATGTAACTATTGACATAACACACTTCATGTGTTACTCATCCAAGTATATTCGATTTAAGGTGCATCAAGGTACATCAACCTTGAAGTGCTAGATGTGATATATATCATGTCTTGATGTATCACTTCCCTCATCACTTTTTACTTTCTTAAGTTCATCAACTTATCTTGTATTAGGGTATTTCCCATCCTAATACTTTATGCACTAGCCCATCACATTTATTTTGTAGTGTATTGATCATAAGTCATACATTTGAATTGTCCAACCATCATAAATTGATATGGACTCATCTCAGGTTGAGACATTATTGATATAGGATTAACCATTATCAACCACTCTAGGTGCTTCACCTATGAAGGTATTATCCACACCATTACTTGGTGTTACACTCATTACTCCTAAGAGTGTCTTACTCTCACCTTTACAAGGTATCTCGGGTTAGAAGTCTGCATATGTTCACCATATCGGGATGTAAGTATATGAGCACTCACCCTATTGGGCTAGAAGTATATGAACATCATCCATAATGGTCTAGAGGTGTGTATATGTGTTACCCATGTCGTGCATGCAGTATTAAGCCATCACCATGTCGGGCTATACATCAACTAGGGTTGTATATCGGGCTTCCATATCGTGCAATAGCATTTGCTATTCTTTACTCATATTGGGTTACCCAAATTAGGGTTTCTTGTCAACTTACAAGTATTCATTCAACCTTGTATCGTGTATGGAGTCTATACTTGACTCCCTATTGTGCAAGCATCTCATGCAACATCTTGTGCAAGACATATCGGTCAAGTCATACCCATATCGGGTTATAACTACTTGTATTTATACTTGAACCCGATATCACTTTTACAAAGTGACACCATCTTCTTCAAGTTCTAGACCTTTGTTCTAACTGATATAATTCATGGTAACAGGTTTAAGAAACTACTAGAACTCATAATGTCATCAACTATTTCAAGAAATTTCAGTATTAAAAGTATTTCAGTAATTATAACAATTTAGGTGAAGAAAAATAACATGGTTGAGTTCAAGTTATATAACACGCCTTAAGAACCACTTCAAAGCTTAAATGTCCAAAGATCCATGTTCCTAAGGTTGAATATGACTTTATCGAAGGTCCAAGGCTCGTTCAAAACTCCTTCATATACAAGGAATCACCATGGATAAGCAATTGGTGAAGAAGAAAAGAAAGGTAGATCAGAACCCTAATTCCATGCTTCAATTCAAGCTTGAAGACAACTATATCTTACCTTAGGGTTAAGTTTTGAGTTCCTTAGCTCCTTGGCCGACACCCTACCACTCTTGGGCGATATGGACTTCCTCTTGGCTGACACAACTTTGCTTGTGGCTGATACCCCCTCACTTGTGGCCAAAATCACTTCAATTGGCCGATATCAACTTGCTATGGGCAATATCAACATGGTATGGCCGATATTCTTTCTATGGCCGATACCCAAGGCCTATGCACAATACCCTTGTGCTCTTTCACGATATTCCACCCCTCTTGCATGATATTATACTCACTTGCATGATATGGCACTCACTTGGAGTCAAAACACTTCACTCTATGGCCGATATCACCTACTTGGGCGATATGGTCTTGCCATGGGCGATATCCCAAGGCCCATGCATGATACCACAACATCCCTTCACGATATGGGAGCTCTATGCACGATACATTAGGGTAGTAGGGTGGTAAGGGTCGCAAAATTGCACCAAGGGGTGAAACTAGGGGTATATATACTTGTTGTTCATGAAGAAAGGCAAAAATGAGGTGTCAACATTTTGAGCTAGTAGGTGCCACGTGTCATGCATGGGTGACACGTTTACATGCATGCATCAACATTTATCTTGACATGAAAAAAGGTTTAGGATCATCTATAGATGCAAATTCGTCTGTTGCTTTTCCATTTGGATAAGTCATCTAGGTTTAATCACTATTTTATGTCAAACCGATACAGTTTTTCTAAGGAAACTTGTTGGCCATCACACCTCACCTCCTTGAGGTGATTTTCACGATATGACCTTTTCCAAGAGATCTAAAAACTATATGAGACACCTCCTTTGGCTCCATGGTCGATAGGCACTCATATATATATATAAGCTTTTCAACTTGATACAACTCAAGTTAAGCTTCCAAATTCAACCCTTTTTCTTGGTCATTTGATCACCAAGATTACCATCATTCATAATGGAATAAAACATGGTATATCATTCATTATATATACTCTAAATGATACATAGAGGAAATAGGAACACTCTAGAGGTGGTAATTTTCATATCAACCGCACATTTTGGGTAAATTACAATTTGTATTAAAATTGGTGCACAAGGTACCAACATTGTTCAAACAAGTTCAAACTTGGAATTTAGGCTTTCCACAAGCCACCACCTTGCATCATTCTCTCAATAATGATGCTAAAACACATGAGGCATGTTCAACATGTGACATTTTGCATTGTAGCCCCTCAATTTGGGTAAATTGCACTTTGGTCCAAAACAAAGGAAAATTGCTCAAACAACATTCAATCGGGACCAAACTTGAAACATGAGTGTGTCACATGATAACAAAGCACCTTAAAGGATTATATTAAAGTTCTAATCAACTTAATTAAACAAAACAAATAGGGTTACCTCATAACCCAGGTCAGTGTCGTTATAAAGAGGGGGATAAATTTTGAAATTTTCACTAATAGGTGAAAGGAGTGGTATATATACTTGAGGTTCATGAAAAAGTGTGTATATGAGGTGTCATCATTTGAAGCTACTAGGTGCCACATGTCCATGCACGGTTGACACTTGTCCTTGCATGCACTCATATTTATCTTGACTTGCAAAACACTTCAGGATAATCTAGAGATGATATTTTGGCCATCACTTCTCTTGTTGGATAAGATATCTCAACTCAATCACCACTTTATTCACAACCCAATACAACTTTTCCAAGGAAGTCATAAACCGATACAATTCACCTCCTTGAGGTGCTTAGCCTATCATGGACAAGGACAAGAGTTCAAAAACCGATATGAGACTCCCCTATGTCTCCTTGGATGATAGGCACTCCATATATAAGCTTTACACCTTGATACCACTCAAATTAGGGTTTCATATTCAACCCTTTCTTGGTCTTTTCATTACAAAGAGTACCATCATTCAAATATGATTCAACATGGTGTCTCCTTCTTTCTCTCTCATATATATGATACTAGGAGGGAGTAGGGACACTCTAGAGGTGATAATTTTCATATCAACCCTACATTTTGGGTAAATTACAACATGTACCAAAATTGGTACAAAAGGCACTAGCATTATTCAAACAAGTTCAAACTTGGAGCTTAGGCTTTCCACAAGCCGCCCCTTAGCATCATTCTCTCTCTTATGATGCTAAAACACATGATGTATGTTCAACATGTGACATTTTGTAATATAATCACTTATCTTGGGTAAATTGCATTTTAGTCCAAAACAAGAGAACATTGCTCAAACGTTATTCAAATAGGACCAAACTTGAAACATAAGTTTGTCACCTGATAAAAAAACTCTTTAGAGAATTATATTAAATTTCTAAGTGACTTATTTAAGCCAAAAAGATAGGGTTAGTCTTAAACCCAGGTCGGGGATGTTACAAGTTATAAACCCCTAACAAGGATTTTGTCCCCAAAATCCCAGATGATGGGAGACAATTGTTACTCATGCATCATACTATCAAGCCTCTATATAACACCTTGATTTCATGGAGATGACATAAAACTTTAACCAACATAAATTTCTTCCATTCAGGGTCATCATAGAATCTGTCATACAAGACACATACTCAACAGTTCTTTTTATTAATGTTTGTAGTGTCAATCCTATGTCAAGTAACACTTTCTAAGTTAGAGAAGTACTATACATACTTTGCATAACTCAGGTGTCAAACTTTACTGATTTTTCACCTTCTCAACTTCATCTTGGGAATTTTCCATACCCCTCACTTAGTTTAGCATTTCTCCTCCAAGGAAAGACTAGAGTTACATTTTATTATTCAAAGAAGAATTATCTCAAAGGTATCTCTAGATGTTATTTGCATAAGCTACCTCAACAGATATAGATAGGGATATTCTAAAGAATTATACTTATCTTGATAAACATTTCCCAAAATGATTCTACAATTGTTCCTTCAATTAATACATCCTTATCGATGTTATGTTTATACATAGCATAAACCCCTAACATATGATGTCCATATTATCGTATATAACCAAACTAATCTCAAAGTTGGCCTTTCTAGGTAACCAAGCATTAATTATCTTATTAGAAGTCATGTCCACACCATCTCATACCTTCAAAACTTCTTTGACACTAGAATTCGGTACCTTGGTATTAGTTTCATGTGTCAAAACATATTACATCCTTATCATTTCCATCCTCAAACATATAATAGGACCTTCCTTTCATCTCGGGACATTACTTAACACTTATACTTTATCTTAGAACTAAAATCCAAGACTAGATGATACTTTTCAAAGTATCCTTCTATAGATTACTTCTAATCCATGCACATCAAGTGTCATAAGACTTACTTGATTGTCATGTCCCAAAAAGGAAAGAACACAAGGAAACATAGTCCTTTTATCGCCCCATCATTATCTAGTGTTGTTTATTAAATAAAAGAGATTATCGCCTTCTTTGAGTATTGCATGCATTTTCAACTGTTCATGTGTCATTCAATTCTTGTTTCCCCTTAGATTCCTTTCCATCAACATAGGAATTATAAAGAGGATTACATGTCATCATCCCTTAGCATTATCACTATCATGATTACTGGATATGGGTATTCAAACCCTTAGTTCATCAGTGAACATTGTTACCTCTTATCAGGTAACTGTTACCTCTAGGTCCTCAGACCAAGGTATACATCATACTAAACATCTTGTTTTGTTTAAGTTGATATGTGATTAACTCATATTCCTTTGTATAACAATTAGGATGTGGTTGAAGTATCCGTGCCACATCTCCTACTTCATTATGCTCTTTAGATTGTCTCAAAATGACTACTTGATCAGAGTAATAAAAAAGATAGCAATCTAAGAGTGTCATACTTACCTTGCCTTCAATAGATGAATACATGGCCAGGGTATTCAAGAACTGAAATTAGGTAGTATGCCTTTGTTTTATATTATGTTTATTCTCTTTAAATTTTACTACTTAGTATCTCAAATTTTCTCTGGGTGTTTCTTTTACATCTCTTCCCTTTCTACATGAAGAGAGAAATTTCAAAACATATAAGAGAATATTGGACTGAATATCGGTTCTCATCCTTTTTATCTCTTCCTCATGTCCTCATAGGACTAATTAAAGTAAGCTCAACAACAACTACCTTTCTCATAATTGGTAGAGAGAAGAAAAAGAGAAGATAATTCAGAATGAAAAGTTTTATCCAACATGTTACCTCTTATAATTTATCTAGTGTCTTGGCTGACTCAACGCATGGAGTCTAGTTGTCATCTGCTATTGCCTTTGTCCTCTACCACCAGAAGTAGATGGACCAATCTGTGACACTTGTCTTCATTCTTGGCCTTTTGCTCTACTAAACTGTGGTCCTTGTGAGTTTTGTAGATTATGCCTTGACTGTTGGGTCACCTCATTATTTCTTCTTAGACACTTCCTCCTTAGATGTCCGATCTGTCCACATTTATTGGCAAGCTCGGCCCTCACATTTTTTCCTAGACAAGTTCCTTGTTGATACTAAAGGCACTCTTGGAGTTCCTGGAGGTATACCCCAACCTTGGTCCTCACTAGGTGACCACTGTATTGGTGTCCTATATTGTTGTTGAACCGGTGTTATAAAAAACTTTGGTTGTTTAGTTCTGCCAATCCATTGTTCATGTGACTGTGTAGACCTCCTTTTGAGGTTTATCTCATGTTTCTTTTTCACAAACCTTTCTATCCTCTGGACACATTCCACAAATGTGGTGAATCTCTCTCTACTTTCTATCATAGCTGCTGAGATAGATACCTCAACATTCAATCCTTTCTCAAAACGTTGAATCCTCTCCTACTCAGTAGCATCCATTTGTGGACAAAACCGCAAAAGTTCCATAAACCTAGCCTCATATTCATTAATGGACATGGTTCCTTGCCAAACCTTCTCAAACTGTGAGATCTTTTCATCTAAGTATGTTTGTGGAAAATACTTAGTAATGAATTCTCGACAAAATTCCTCCTTGACAACCTCTTCATCATTCCTTTTTACCTCTTCTATGGCCCACCAGTGTCTAGCAGTACCCTTCAAAAGGTATATAGAATGTTTGACTTTGTCAACATCTAGGATACTAAGGATCTTAAAAGCCTTTTCTAACTCAGTGAGACACAAATCAGCATCGGTTGGGTCAGTTGTTCCAGCATATTCTACAACTCCTACACAGTGTAGCCATTCAAACGTCTTACCAGACCCGTGTCCCTCATTGGGAACTGGTGCTCTAGGTGTTGGTGCTGGCATTCGGTCTGCCATATGCATTACTGTGGTCATGCCTTGCCCAAAAAGAGCATGAAAGGTTTGGTTTTCTAGCATAACTTCATAAAAATGGGGATTCTCAAGCATTAATTCCTCTCTTGCCTGATCCCTTGCGCCTCCTACTGGTACAACAACATTGCTCTCAGCAATGTGATCCTCATGTTCTCCAGACATATTTAAGCTATATCCCTCCTTATGCATAAGCATAAGTCACTATAAGATATACTGGACGACACTAGAACAGACTCAACACCTAAGTCCTATGTCTCTGTAGACTCAGTGAACCTTAATCTCTCATACCAAAACTTTATGATGACCTGACAACAAATCAAGCCAAATCACCACCAGTAATAATTGTGAAATAATCATAAGAAATAGATTAACAAAATCACTAAAAATTAAAACCATTTTGCAAAGAGATCCATTTCCACGAAACTCTTAAAGAACCGCACTTTATATACATCATGGTTCACATTGTACATACTTTGTACCACCTCATCTCGAGGATAACATATAACAGTTGCTTTGCCAAAACCTATACATAAGCAAAATAAAACCCTTGAGGCATTCAACCTAAAATCTCAGATTGTTCATAAAACCATCACGTACTAAATCCAAGGACATTAGAGTACATAGATAACACATAGGACTTTTATCTACAAGAAACGACATACAGTACACTCAACCTGAGCTGTTACTACTGTCCCCATTGTTGTTGTCCTTCCTCTGCAGAGCAGTCTCTACCGCCTTGTGCATGTCCACTTAAAAATTGTGGATCCCACAGGGTGAGACAATTGTCCCAGTGAGAGATATAACTCTCTGCCAACAATGTTATTATCCTAGGTAAACAATATAAAAATTGAGCAGAGGTTCTTTTATATTAACAAACAAGGTTAATCATTGTGGATTAGCAGATTAGAACATTCTCATCTTTTAAATCATTTTAACCGTCAATGATAGAGTAGTAAATCATCTATTCAATTTATAAGGAATATGAAGAACATGTGTATCATTTACACATCATACTATACCAACATCTCAAGCTTATCCTATGATAATATTATCATGGTATGATATCCATGAATCATTCTCATTTCTAGTTGTTGGTCTCAACCAATCTACTAACCAGGTATTGGATTATACCAATCTTGTAAATATGTTCTAGCTAGGTATTGGATTATGCCAATCCTGTGATATTATATCCAGCTATTGGATTATGTCAATCCTGTGAAATTATATCCATGTATTGGATTATGCCAATCCTGTGAAATTATATCCAGGTATTGGCTTATACCAATCCTGTGCAATTATATCCAGGTATTGGATTATGCCAATCCTGTGAAGTTATATCCAGGTATTACATTATGCCAATCCTATGAAATTATATCCAGATATTAGATTATGCCAATCCTCTAAAATTATATCTAAGTATTGGATTATACCAATCATGTGCAATTATATCCAGGTATTGGATTATGCCAATCTTGTGAAGTTATATCCAGGTATTGGATTATGTCAATCCTGTGAAATTATATCCAGGTATTGGATTATGCAAATCCTATGAAATTATATCCAGGTATTGGATTATACCAATCTTGTAAGATTATATCCAAGTATTGGATTATACCAATCCTGTGAGATTATATATCAAGGTATTGGATTATGCCAATCATGTGAAGTCATATCCAGGTATTGGATTATGCCAATCCTGTGAAATTATATCCAGGTATTGGATTATGCCAATCCTGTGAAATTATATCCATGTATTGGATTATGCCAATCATGTGTAATTATATACAGGTATTGGATTATACCAATCCTTTGCAATTATATCTAGGTATTGGATTATGCCAATCATGTGAAGTTATATCCCAATATTGGATTATGCCAATCCTATGAAATTATATCCAGGTATTGGATTATGCCAATCATGTAAAATTATATCTAGGTATTGGATTATACCAATCCTGTGAGATTATATCCATATTGCTAAGGATCCATAGCAATTGGAATACCTTTATGTTCCCCTTTCACTTTCATTATGGGATCTCAATCCCTCAAATTCATCATTTAATACCACATCGCCTTTACTAGGAATTATGCCTCAGTCAATCCATCATACACATTCACATCCTTTATGTGATACAAGTATTCCTCATGTCTCATTTTAACATATTCAAAACACTATATCCCTCACTTGGCTATAACCAAAAAGTATGTATGACGAAGATTTCATTATTATTATTATAACCATTTATTATTATAATGTTACGGGGTTCTCATTTCCCTAGTTCATTTTGAACATTGCCATCTGTTACATCAATCTCTAGATCATGAGGCTTTTATAACATCTTGTCACCTCTCACTAGGCAACATCCATCTCTAGGTCATAAGACCTATATAAACATTATACTTTTTGTACAAGTATTTCACATGACTTTCAAGACCATATAATCAGTATTATATGAAACATCATAGCTCATACTTATCTACACCCATTATCTCATGATACCAACATGGTTGGTATTTCATGATAACAACAATATCAAATACATATCATTACCATGCACAACAAGAGAAATACCACCTTACCATCATTAGGGTTAGGGTTTCCCTTTCTCACTGATTAGGGTTTTAAGTCATATCAACTTCCTTTATTAGGGTTAGGGTTTCCCTCTATTAACCGATTAGGGTTTCCAGTACGTTCATCAAGAATCAAAACCCTAATTCATACTTCACACATATTAGGAGTATACATTTCTCTCTCATCCTCACTAGGATGTTGATTTCTTCATACTCTATTAAATTGGATCAATCCTTCTCTCAAGGTATATTGGCATATTTAATCAAAGTGCATTAAACTCTTTAAATCTTAATGTATTACTTGGAATAACACACTTCATGTGTTATTCCATCCAGTACATTCAATTGAGGTGCTTCCACCATATCGGGTATGAGGTGTGTGTGTGCTTCACACCATATCGGGCAAAGAGGTGTGTGTATACTTCACACCATATTGGACAAAGATGTGTGTGTGTGCTTCACACCATATCGTACAAAGAGGTGCGTGTATGCTTCACACCATATCAGGCAAAGAGGAGTGTGTATGCTTCACACAAAATTGGGCAAAGAGGTGTGTGTATGCTTCACACCATATCAGGCAAAGAGGTGTGTGTATGTTTCACACCATATCGGGAAAAGAGGTGTGTGTGTGCTTCACACCATATCGGGAAAAGAGGTGTGTGTATGCTTCACATGATATCGGGAAAAGAGGTGTGTGTGCTTCACACCATATCAGGCAAAGAGGTGTGTGTATGCTTCACACCATATCAGGCAAAGAGGTGTGTGCATGCTTCACACCATATCGGGAAAAGAGGTGCTTCAACCCAATATCGGGTTGAAATATGATGATGTCATCATCATTAACCTATAGACTCTTATTCTTCTTGTTCTAGTTCATGGACAACAGTCCTAGGTCACTATTCATCAATTATGCAAGAAAAATCAAATTATAAGTAAATCATCAACTTTGGCAAGATCGATAGTAAATAATAACATAAATGAATTCTAGTCATATAACCCACCTCAAGAGCAACTTCAAAGCTCCAAGCTCCAAAGATTCACGTTTCCAAGGTTGAAGATAATCTTATCAAAGGTCCAAGACTTTATCTCCTCAGTACTATGCACAATACCTCACCACTTGTGGCCGATATCCCTTACTTGGCCGATATCACTTTGCTTGGTCGATATCACTTTGCTATGGCCAATACCAAAGCTCTATGCATGATACCCCTCTTCCTATGCACGATACTATGACACTATTCATGATATCTAAGAGCAAGAGGGTGAAAATTTTCGAAAATTTCACTAATAGGTGAAAGGAGTGGTATATATACTTGAGGTTCATGAAAAAGTGTGTATATGAGGTGTCATCATTTTAAGCTACAAGGTGCCACGTGTCCATACATGGTTGACACTTGTCCTTGCATGCATTCATATTTATCTTGAAATGAAAAACACTTGAGGATAATCTAGAGATGATATTTCGTCCATCACTTATCTTGTTGGATAAGATATCTCAACTCAATCACCACTTTATTCACAACCCAATACAACTTTTCCAAGGAAGTTGTAAACTAATACACTTCACCTCATTGAGGTTATTAACCCATCATGGAAAAGTCCAGGAGTTCACAAACCGAGATGAGAATCCCCCTATGGATCCTTAGCCGATAGGCACTCCATTTATAAGCTTTACAACTTGATACCCCTCAAATTAGGGTTTCATATTCAACCCTTTCTTGGTCTTTTCATCATCAAGAGTACCATCATTTAAAGAGTATACAACATGGTGTCTCCTTCTTCCTCTCTCCTCTATATGATACTAGGAGATAGCAGGGACACTCTAGAGGTGGTAATTTGCATATCAACCCTACATTTTGGGTAAATTACAACTTGAACCAAAATTGGTATAGAAGGCACTAGCATTATTCAAACAAGTTCAAACTTGGAACTTAGGCTTTCCAGAAGCCACCCCTTAGCATAATTCTCTCTCTTATGATGCTATAACACATGAGGTATGTTCAATATGTGACATTTTTCAATACAACCCCTTATCTTGGATAAATTACATTTTGGTCCAAAATAAGAGAATATTGCTCAAATGATATTCAAACAAGACCAAACTTGAAACATAAGTTTGTCACCTGATAACAAAACTCTTTAGAGAATTATATTAAAGTTATAAGAAACTTATTTAAGCCAAACAAATAGGGTTATCCTAAACCCAGGTCAGGGATGTTACATCATCCTTAGTTCTATCACAACATAGACCACCATTGGTGCCCCTCTGCCTATTGTTGTTTGGATCCACTGGCTACAGATATCTCTGCTCCGACTGAGGTACTGATGTCACCTTCTTTGCCCCCTGCTCCTTACATTTCACATCATGATCCACTACCCTAACCTCCATCACCAAGATTGGCTTTCAATAGTGGTTCAATAGATCTGTGGACTACTATGGAAATGATTGCAAGTGGTTGTTGTCAGCTCAAATTACCACCAAGTCAACATGGATTTTTCCACCACTCAAATCCAATCTCTATTCAAATCTTTATCTTCATGTCCCTAAACCTTAGTCACCCTATTTCCTCTCCCTGACACCCAACAAACAAGGTAGCAACCTTGCAAACTGCTACCACCTTCAACCTACAACACCAGCAGTAACATTGCCCCATGCTAACCCTCTTCTCTACCACCTACATCAATGCTAAACTCCATGTCTAGATTGGAGATCAAATTATGATGAGAGTAAAGATGTTACCTCCTTGAACAAAGTTCTTTCCTCTCAATATTGGCAATAGAGGTTGCAACTTCCGTCACAACTACATACCACAATGACAGACTTCAGAGTTGTTGGATGCCTTTTGATCCACTAAACCACTAGGTATAACTTTGGTCAAGTCCATGGAGGAAAGAGCATTGAAGAAAAATCAAACTCTACTACTTGTTTTGGATCTAACAATTGGTCACCATGGATTAGTGTCATCTCCATCTTGTATAAGGTAAGGAACCAATGCATATGTATTTCCATTTATTTAGAATCATGTTCATAAGATAAGTGAAAATTGAGATATTAGGTAGTGGCCCTACAATTTATAAATTGGTTATAAAATAAAAGATATCCAAGTATAGTAGTTGTGCATAAATTAGTATGATATTGTTACAAGTAAACACCAAACCACACATTTAGTATTTTAACCTACTATAATTGTAGAGATTTGTTAATATTAATGTAATAATTTGAGGATATACAAAGTAACACTAGGGAATGTGCAAGATATAACAAATGCTAGACATACACACATAGAATATCATCTTTGCCCATTCCAGTCAAGCTCAAGAGAAGGTTCAATAGGAGGACCTCTACTTCCTCTACAGACTATTGGAGGGAGAGACTGTCAACTTTGGAGCCTTCCTTCTCTTCTACATGATAACAGTTCGGCGCAATGTGACAATGAAGGTGTCGAATGTATTTGGAGGTCTCATCACCCCCATTGTGCTGCATTTCTACCTTGATTTATCCTCCCTCACGCCAATGGAAAATACAAATAAGATGGACCTCCTGCACTTCCACAAGGAGACCCTCCTCGGCTTGCACCATAACGTGTTGCATGCGACTTGCACACATCGAGGAAAGTTCTCGGAGCATAGCCTCCCCGACCCCATCTTCAACCTGTGAGGAGTAGCCTATCTTAGGTGTGTGTGTATATATATATATATATATATATATATATGCATGCTAAATATGATGTTTAGGAAAAATACAAAAACACATAGTATTAGGAAGAGAATGACACTACAAAACCTACTTGGGATAATGCATATATTCCAGTATCCAAGAGAATGAACCTATATACATCAATAGTTGTTCATATACATAAGTAGTACTATACAACATCATCCATTATTTTTATAATTTTATTCTTTATATTACAGTATGTCCAATCACTTTACAGTTTCTTCCTAAGTACAAAGAAACATCATAAAGTCTACTACTTATTACTATTTGTATATTACAACATATTTACGGTCTAATAAAATTTACTCATTTATATAACAATATTTTCAAACACATTATAAAGTATTCAAATACGTTCTGGGTTACTCTCATTCATATTTATTTTTTTATTTACATAACATAGATGCCTCAATTTCTAAAGCTAATTTTCCCACTAGTGAAATGCACTCATAGTTATTTGTCATCTAGATAAAAATAATGGCATCACACCCCTTGTACTGGATTTTGAATAAAAAATGACAGAAACATTGTTCTATAACATACATAATTGACTTTTGCGTAATTACAAAAGATGCCACCGCTAATCTATGCATACATGATTCACTTTCTGTATAATTACTATAGATGCCACCGCTACTCCAGCAATTGTATATGATTTAGATTTATTTACATATCATGCCACTGATACTCGTTGCACAGGTATTATAGCCTTGTTACCCACGCAATCACTGAAGACTTACTATATATATATTTATTTATATATGTATATTATATATATAGAGAGAGAGAGTCAGGCTAGAATACACTCGAGTGTACAGATCGCATGGATACACTCAAGTGTGTTTGCATATCAAGACTATTTTTTGCAAAATGTAAACCATTGATCTTTACCATCATACTATAACTAGGCTACATACAAATTTTGAGCCCATTTGGATAAGTGTAAGTCACTCATCTAAGGGCAACAAAATCAACGTGCAAAACTAATTTGAAATGCATAGTTTTTGCGGTCTTTATAACATGACCTATAAATGTCCAAATGTGCTCAAATTTTGTTTATTCTCTATTCACAAGATGTTTAAGAAGATCAATGGATTAGATTTTTGAAAAAAATATTGCATCATGAAAAACTACTTGAGTGTATTCAGCTCCGAATACACTAGAGTGTATTCTAGCCTAACTCTCTCTCTCTCTCTCTCTCTATATATATATATATATATATACATATATATATATATATATATATATGTATATATAATGAAGCATATGTTCACATAGTGACATTACAAATCCTAACCCACCATTAAGTGATAAGAATTTGAATAAGTGCTATATATATCTATAATAGGAGTGGATACACATGTATTCTCTATTTGACTAACATAACTAATATGTTCCTAGGAAGAAAATTTGACATCATGGACCAAGCATATAGATCGACTTAAGCCTTAGATATGAAGATCAGGCATGTACATCCTCAATTTTATTTTGGGCATTATTTGACTTAAACCTAAATTTATTTAATGAGACATCTCTTTAACTATCTATTTTACTGGAATCCAATTATTGGACATTCATATTTCCTTCCTTAGATTCATCTAAATTCTTGTGGTTGTTAAATTATTATTTTATAATGGGTCTTTGGACCCCTTATGCTATTATTGGCTTTTGTGAGAAATTGACTAAAGTGTTAGTCTTGCCATCTATTTATGCTTGCTACATGTTTGTCTAGAATATCTAGAATATGTAACTCTTTCAAACTTAGCATACCCCTTAATGTTTCCAAATTAAAATCCAACCGCAACCCTTGACATGGCCTCTGGCGACGCGGGGGTGCCGCCGCGCTCTGCCTCCCCGGTATCCCCTCCCTTGCCTGACCCCTTGGCTTCCACCTCCAACCCTCACCCCCTCCCTCTACCTTTGTTCCTCTTATTCCTGGGAGTGTGGTCCGCTTCGGTCCCGCGCCTGACATAAAACCCACCCTTGACATGGCATCTGGCGACGCGGTGGTGCCGTCGGGCTTTGTCTCCCCGGTATCCCCTCCCTTGCTTGACCCCTTGGCTTCCACCTCCAACCCTCGCCCCCCTCCCTCTACCTCTGTTCCTCTTCCTCCTGGGGGTGCAATCTGCTTCGATCCCGCGTCGGCCCCTTGGTCTGACCCCTGGCAGTTGTGACGATGGGTAGGTCCTGGGCGGAGATGATGAGGCATCCCATGGAGGTTCATGGATGTTGCAGGCCTGTCATTGTGCTTGAGGACCCCAAAGCGCCGGCGTTCTGTGATGGTGATACCCATCCATGGATGAGGTTCTCTCAACCAGTGGTCACTGCTATGGAAGACTTCCACAGGTTTACCATCACCATCTAGGTGATGGGAAGGACTTGCCACATCACTCAACTTTACGGCTAGATTCTAAGGTTGTGGAAACCTAGGGGATACGTCCAACTATCGGCCCTGAAGGATGGAGTCTTCCTGGCTAGATTTGCTTCTGATGACGACCTAAAAGCGTCGCTGGAGGAGGGGCCATGGTTTTTCAACAACAAATTGGTCATCACTCGTAGGTGGTCACCGTAGGCCGACACTAGGAGGGAGGCCCTCACCTCTGCCCCAGTCTGGGTAACCCTCCCCGATGTGGGATTGTATTGGACGCACATGACAATCTCCATCATTGGGTATGGCCTGGGTACCCCCAAAGTGGTCGACTTCCATTCCAAAGGGAGGTATGTTGGTGCTGCTCACCTTTGCGTGGAGATCACGGAGGACAAACCACCACCTCTGGTGGTCATGGTTGAGATGCTTGATGAGAGGGAATTGGAGATCAGGGTTGTTTATGATGCTCTGCCCGAGAGGTGTGAAGCCTACAAGGTGTTCAGTAATGGGTCTGTGAGTTGTCCGAATAATAAATCTGAGACACCGGAGGTGTTTGACGCATGTGGTAGATCAAGCAGTAGGAGGCCCAGTAGAAGGAGGAGGAAGCGGGCTACCATTCCTCATCCGATCGAGATGGGACCTCAACAACCCGAAGTGACCCAACGACAACAGCAGGAGAAAGCTGCGTCTAGCAACCAGACTAAAGCGGTTCACTCAGGGGACAGATTGACGGATGACCCTGTTGTGATGAAAAGGAACTTAGAGGGTGGTGGACAGAACTTGGAGGATGGACGACCTCCAGACCCACCATGTACAGAGGCTGCGGATGAGAATCAGTTCTCAGTTCTTCAGAACTTGGATTCTGAGGTTAACTTCGAGGACCTGATTTGTCAGTCAGTGACGAGAGCAGGGGTTGATGCGTCGGGCACCTAGTCTAACAAAGGGAGGCATACCTCATCCAGAATCTCCACCTCTGGAAGGGGTGGTTCATCTCGTACCAAATGACTATCCTCACATGGAACGTGAGCAGTGCCTCGAGGCCAGAGAGGTAGAGGAGGGTGAAGGAGATCATCAATAGGGATCAAGCTACCATAGCCATCTACTTGGAGACTAAAATAAAATGGGCCTTTGGGTAGAGGATATCCAACCTATTTCCATATGGTTGGGGTTGAGATTCTAATCTCCCACAGGTTGATGGTGGTAGAATTGTAATCGGGTGGAACAACACAATTTGGGACGTCCAAGTTATCTAGGCTACTGACCAATTAGTTGTTGCTAGCTGCATCAATGCGGGGGGGTTTCACTGTGTGGTCAGTGTTGTGTATGGACACAACAATGAGATGTGTAGAAGCAACATTTGGGACCAGATCATTAACTCCACGTAGCAGGCTCTACCACACCTTGTGATTGGTGATTTCAATCATGTAAGGAAGGGATCTGAGAAGTTTGGTGGCAAACCTATTCTGGATTCCATCATCGGAAGGTTCAATGCAGTAGTGGATGCAGCTAATCTGGCTGAAGTCAACATGACAAGGGGGGTTACCACTTGGTAGAATAAAAGAAGTATGGGTTTCATAATTGCGAGCAACCTTGATAGGGCCCTGGTCAATGCGAATTGGCTAAATGGGTTTCCCAAACCGTGAGTGAGTTTGAGGGGGCACCCAAACAACGACCATGCGTGGATGTTGTTGAATCTTAATGGTATAGGACAGATGAACAGACCTTTTAGATTCTTGAACTTATGATTGGAGTGGTCGAGTCTTAATAATCTGGTGGCGAAGACTTGGAATACGCGCATTGAGGCCAATCCAATCTTTGTGGTGGCAGAAAAGTGGAAAATCCTTAAAGTTGCAATCAAGAATTGGGCCAAGGATCTCTCAGACATCCCTACTCTAGTGCAGAAAGCTACGCTAGCATACTCTAAGGCTGTTGAAGACCTGAGGAAAGTCCCGCTTCAACCCGAGTTGATGGGGGTAGAAGACAAGGCTGCAAAGAAGCTTAAACAACTAGAAAAGGTTGAAGAACTCCTATTTTGGCAGAGAAGTAGATTAAGGTGGATTAGAGACGGTGATTGAAACACGAAGGTGTACCATGCAGCTACTAAGAAAAAACATATGAGAGACTGCATCCACTCTCTTACCAAAGAGGATGGATCACCCACAGGTGGGCCAGAGGATGTGGCAGATGAAGCTATCAAGTTTTTCTCTGATTTGTACAATCAAGGCAGATGTTCCTCTTCTTGTGAGCTCCCCCGTCGATGTGTCTCCGAGGAGATGAACAGGAAGTTGTGTGGCCCAACCTCTAATGAAGAAATTAAACGTGAAGTGTTTTCCATTGGTGTGTCCAAAGCACCTGGGCCAGACAGTTTTAATGGGAAGTTTTTCCACACTTTCTGGGAGATTGTTAAGGATGATGTTAGCCGAGTGGTGAGATGGTTCTTGGTTGGAGGCTCTATGGTCCGAAGAGTCAATCATGCGTTCCTATGCCTTATTCATAAGAAGCCTAATGTTGTCTCTTTGGAGGACTTCAAACCTATAGCATGTTGTTTTATCCTCTACAAAATAATTGCTAAACTCCTGGCGAAGAGGCTGAGTACCATTCTACCTGAGGTGGTGTCCCCTAATCATTCCGCTTTTTTCAAAGGTAGATCTATATCTGATTGTGCGCTACTAGGTAGTGAGTTCATGCTGGATTTCAACTGCAAGAATAGAACCAAGAAGGCTTGTGTGAAGGTTGACATATCGAAGGCCTACGACCATGTTAACTGGTCAGCCCTTTGGGCGATCTTAAAGGCCTTTGGGTTCTCGAACAGGTTGATTGGTTTGATGAGGCAATGCGTAGAGACAACCTCTTTCTCGGTGCTTGTCAATGGTATTCCTAAAGGGTTGTTTAAAGCTACAAATGGTTTGAGACAGGGAGATCCTCTATCCCCCCTGTTGTTTAGGCTGGTAATGGAGGCGTTGACCTTTCTCATTCAAAAGGATGAAGCAAGGGGTGATCTCAAGTCCTTCAAGGTGGGGAGCACGCCAGTCCTATGACATATGATTTTTGCAGATGATGTCTTGTTGTTTCTTGCAAGTCATGACAAATACTTGAGGGCGATGAAATCCACGCTGAAGACTTTTGGTAAACTTTCTGGACTTTACATCAGCAGGATCAAATCTAGGATTTACCTTTCCAGATCTTGTAATGATAGGAGTGGGAGGCTCAAATATGTCTCTGGTTTGGAGATCGGTACTTTTCCAACTAAGTATTTGGGCATACCGATCATGGGAGGCAAAGGTTCTGGTAGGGAGTTTATGGAGATCATTGATAATCTCCATAGAACGGTGGACAAATGGGTGGGGATGAAGCTGTCATTGGCTGGCAGAATTGTTCTAGTTAAAGTTGTTCTTACGAGCAAGCTCCTTCTGGTGTAGACAAGCTGAATTACCTGGGTTTATTTTGGACAAAGCCAGAGCAATCATTAGTTCGTTCCTCTGGTCTGGTAGAAATCATGACGTTGCTTGGAGCATGGTGGTAGTGCCTACATATCTTGGTGGTCTAGGCATTAGGGACCTGGTCGCCATTGCAGACCATGCGACTGAGATGAGGATTGACAAGTTCCTCATGAATGGGACGTCTACCTGGGCTATCTGGATGAGAAGGAGGTATAGGGAGAGGTTGCTGTTGTCCGATCAGAATAGGTCCTCAATAGTTTGGAGGAGAATGAACCTGCTCTGGATAAAGGTTCATACAAGCTACCTGTTGCTGAATGGAATGTGGAAAAGAACTAATACCATGGCCTGGTCACAGGTTGTTACAGGCCCGTGGGTTCCTTGGGCTCAACTCATTTGGAACCAGACTCATTTCCCCAAATGGAGATGTTGTTTCTATAGGGGGGTTATGAGGAAGATGCCTATGATGGATCGGCTCATCAGATGGGCGCTGGGCAAGAGCACTACATGCCTCCTGTGTAAATGTGAGGATTAATCACACAAGCACCTATGGTGGGAATGTCGTTATAGCAGGTACATATGGACGAGGGCTATGCTGAAGTGTGGCTGGGGGGAAACTCATCGTGCGAGCTGGATGAAAGAATTTCTTGGATTCTAAGGAACACAAATAAGAATCAACCTATGAGACACTTTGTGGGCATTTGTATGACTACCATCATGTTTCATGTGTGGAGGGAAAGAAATTCTAGGTTACATAATGGACCTGAGAAGGATGCCACTGTTATTTTTTATGATATTGTAAATAGCTTACTTGTTGTTGGCAAAGCCAGACCTTAGCTCATTTGTGGGCTGAACAGGTTGGTCTTAAGCCATTGGGGTTTTTGTAGTTAAATCCCCGACTTTTGTATTTGGGGTTCCTTTGTTCCCAAATACTTTTTGATACCCGATAGTGATATTTTAACTTATCCAAAAAAAAAAGAATATCTAGAACAGTGGTACTTATGTATAATCATACTTTATAATGAGAATGTGTATTCCTAATTGGATGTGTGTTGCCACCCTTATATCTTTTAGGCCATTATCCTATGGTGTTATGGCCATGTTTTAGGTATATTTAGTCTACATTGTTATGCATGCAAATTTTATTGTTTAACTTGAGATTGAGGTCAAATGATATGACAATATAATTATTCTTCATGTTTGTACTATGAATTTAATATGCCTCATTTATCTTGTTACACCTCTTTTGAACTCACCTAATTACAATTAGCCCCCTTCTTGTGAGAACATCTCATCTTGCACTTTTAACACAATATATTGTCCAAAGTACTTATTATATGTGCATACTTAGGCTTTACTGACCTATACCTTGTTTCCTATGTTCTAGGTGATGTTCCCTTCCACCCAGGTGTAGGTATATTATAAGAAAAGGATGCAGGAAGATAGTATATAGAGGTATTGGACCTAAGGATAGCTTGGAATGGTTGTTTCACCCTTTGCAACTAGTCTTGTATGTGATTAGATGTATTATATGTATACCTTTTTACTTTGTTATATCACCTTTTAGGTGTGGAACAATTGTATAAGGAATGTTTTGTAACTTGTAATAGTTTTATTTCTACTGCTTTATTGTTACATGACTCTTGTATTGTACCATTTGAGTAGATCCCCTATCAGGTCTCACTATTTTACAAAATGATACCAAAGCAAAAAGTAATCAGTAGCTTGACTATTTTAAGTTATCTTGTGTTGCTCCTTAATTAGGCAGTTAGTTGACCCTTTCTTTACATGTGGTTCATGTACCTAATCTTGAGTAGAGGAATACCAAATAGGGTTTCAATCCATATATAATTTAGTGATTTCCACTACCCGAACCACCGTGTGGTTGAGACCCGGTTCTTGGGAACCATAGTTAACACCACACCCTTTATGGAATATGTAATTTCCCTACATAGGGGTGGACTAACTTGGTCATTAGATTCGTGTCCCCAACCTTATGGGAGGATAATGCACGACTAATATATGGATTGACTTGAACTCTCATATATAGGATGAACCCTAATTTCTGGTGGGATCCACTACTTGTTTTTTTTCTAGCATGCCTTGAATACGTTCATTGGGAGGATTAAGCATGCATGGATGACAGTCAAATCTAGAATAAGTTGTAGAATTGTGATGATTCCCTTGATATAGGGAATGAAATGAATTATATATGCTTTTGTTATGTATTTCTTAGTTTCAATATTGATTTTCTCTACATAGATCTTCCCAAATCTATCTATCGAAGGGTTGGATACCATTCTCATTGAGCTTGTTATGCCTCATTCATGATAAATGGTTGAGGAAAGCTATAAGTTTTAGTAGATATACTTAAGTGTTCACCTCTCTCATCTCTAATAGTGTACTTGGTTTTTCTGGTGATTGAGATGAGTAGCTTGACTATATAGGTTACCTTATTTTGTGAAGGCACTATGGTTGTAAACCATCTAGTGATGAAAAAACCTTAATTTTGGGTAAACTTATGACTTCATTAGGTCCTAAGAGCGGGTAGTGTGAATTATGATTATGAGTGTCATGAGCAATGGTGGATGTCGTGCCTTATAAGGGTTCAATAGATGTGGACCATGCATAATAAGAAGTCCTTCTCCCTCTTATGCTTACATATTAGAGATGTATTCATGTGCTTTTCTAAATATTACAAGAATTAGACCCTTTTGTGGAATGAAGTGGTGATAGAATAATAGTATATGTGTTGTGTTCGTAAAGGTGGGATGACTTGGTTCCCAGTTCGATTTTGACGCCAATTTTAGTTTTTCATCAAAATAATTTTATCGCTAAATTTATTTTCATTGTTATGTTATATGTATAAAAAGACAAGATTTCATATTTTATGAATGGTTTTTGGAACCAAGTCACCTCCATAAGGAAGATTAGTTAGTAGAAGAACCCTTTTTAGTGAAGAAACCCTTGACTGGCATGATCATCCCTGAGACATTAGGCTTAAGTGATGTAGATAGTGTGAAAAAGATGTTTCCAAGTTATAAAATACCAAGTTGAGATACCCTTATCCCCTATGGATGATGGGTAAATTATACATTAATATTTTAAAGGGTGGAGTCTTGCATGCTTTATCCACTAGTAACTCCACGTGCTTTGCATGTGACACTTATGCATTACTATTTCCTTAAATGATAAAATTAAATCCTTATAAATCCCAACAATTAATATTGTACACAAGCGGGAACATGATACTTCTTTTTATCACTTAAATATTCATAACCAATATATTTCTAACTTTAATCTAGTATTATGTTTATTGAAATTCTATCTAGTTGAATAAAATTGCAAATATAATACTATGGGACTTCCTAGCTTTAGTCAAGTGTTACACTAATTGAAATTTTCTATCTATAAGAAATATTTGCAAAACCAAGATGAATTGGAAAAATATATTTTTTCATAGTTTGTCCAATGCAACTCAAAACAAAATGAAGTTGAAGTGCATTTAAATTAATTAAATAATTTCCCATGACCATATTTTCTATTGTATTATTTACTTGAATGTCAAAGAGATTAAACAATGAACCCAAGCATAAATCAGTCAACAATAAAATTGCAAATGAAAATATCATACATTGATAAGTATGAAGTAAAGTCAAAGTTGAGTTAACTCATTTTTTCAAGAATAAACAACCATATAATGTCTACATTAATTGATTCAAATAGGACCTTTGAAATCGACCGAATGTAACTTACACGTTTTTTCCAGATTTCTTTTACCACCATTCCACTTCTTGGATAAAAATAAACACCATTTAGTCATGGGAATAACAAAGGAGTGAATATATCCTTTATTGTGTATGCAAGTAAGAGAAAGGGGAGGTTAAAAGAAAAAGGCATAAGAATAATTATAAAATCGTATAGTGTGGACACTAAAAGTAGAAACAATCTCAATCTTTTAAAAAGAAATTAGAAAACCCATGTATTACAATATATAGAGAAATTACATTTTCCACAGTCTATTTCTCTCATAGTCTAATTTTGAACATATCCTAAAAAATGGTTTATACACTACTTGTGTATTCTAAAATAGTATTGTTATAAATTATAGTTTTTCATTTAAGATTTTCTATATGCCATAATAGATTTTTAACCCCCTCTCAGGAGGTAGATGAAACCATGTTTCATACGAGAAAAACAAAATGAAAATGTCTAAGAACATAAGTCATGTACATGTCTCATTAGACATGTATTTAGTTAGTAAATGACTGAAGAAAGAGTTTATATGAGTACACAAAGTAATCATACACTAAATGAAAGATTGGGGATTTATTATAAAAATTGGCTAATTCCATATCATAAGAGACAACTATAAAAGAGGAAGGAAAACACACACATGCATATGCGTACACATAGACGTGTTATATCAATTGATTATGCTAAGACATTAACCAACATGCATCTTCATTGTGTTTGGTACCCAAATTCTTCAAATTTTAAAATACCTTAAAAATATGATGAATAGGAACATCCCACGGAGGTGGATGCAATTCAAATTTTTTGATACCAAACACATCCTAATCAAGGATTGTACATACCCAAAGTAAAACACAAATGAATACCATTAATTGTCCCAAACAATGGTATTTTCAAGAATCAAGAGGATAAAACATAGATACATGTATGAAAAATGGAATAATACGTAAATACTACATTTATAATAAATATGTAGATCCAAAATGAAAGGTCCATTGAATATCTTTATGTTCTATCTATAGTACGACCCTACAAAGTTCCAGGGACTGAAATCTCCAATTTTATTCTCTTTTCAACTTAGCAATGTTAACATGTCTCATATTTGAAGTTCTAATAAATTTTCATATAGGTTTACTTTGTGATATATCATGAAATAATATACACTACATAATAATGTACATCCATCATATTTATGTTCGCATACATGACATGTACGATGAGTATGTATATGTACAAATTTTGAGTATAATGTATCATATAAGTTCATGAAGTTAAATTATGAAACATTGAGACCTACAATATTAAGGGTCCTTGCAAAAATATTAAGACAAGAATAATGATATTTGCATAAACAAGAATAAAGATACTTTAAAAACACATAACTAAAATTTATAAATAACTTAGTAAGTAAAAAAAATTGATCATATAATTTGCAGGAAAGAGACTCCATTTAGTCAAGTGGAATTTGGGTACTTGTAAAACCTTGCTTGGTGTTCAACCTAATGGTGAACCAGTAAAGCCTTGAGTATGAAGCATGTTTTCCATAAAAATGGGTTTAAACTCCACTTGATTTTCTAGAGTTGGCTGGTTGTGGGTCAACATATTTGGTTTCCCATTTCAACTTAGTTTTAGAATCAATTTTAAATGTTACTCTATTGTTTATTATTCACAACAAAACTAATACCAATAGATTGTATTCTTGTACATTCTAAAGCAGAACAATTAATATATACTATATCTAGACCATAACACTTAATATATAATACATTCAACAAAGTCATTTCTGCATAGTCATTCTAAACAATGACAAGGAGCTTATTTAATTTAATGCAAGACCAGCCATATTATCATATCCTCCCTTTGAAGGTTGATCATAATTCTATCTCTTATTGACCATTTTTGTTTTATTCTTTTTTAGTTGAAGACCAATAATGTCTCAGACCACCATAATGTTTCACAAATATTGATAAAAGCTAAAAATTGTTCTAACTAACTCAAAATGAAAATTTTTACTTGATCTTAGAATCACCTGAGATTTCTGCCACTATATCCTTACCCTCGAGTAGATTTTTCACTAGCTACACGTAAAGGTAGTGGCGAACAAGAAAAATACATAATGTAGTCATGGGTATAGTTTGCTGCCCTACTCAATCTGCTATAAGTCATTGAATAAAAATGGACACAAATCAATCAAAACAAAATTCATTTATCTGTTGGTTGCTCGAAAATGGGACTATCAAAATTTAGTTTGAATCATGAACTTGACCAGAAAACAACTGGTCATGAGTTTGGATTTTGTCCATCTTTCACATTCTTGAGTCTGGAAATTAAAGTCCAATGTGATACTGAGTCAATTCATATTTTGATTTTTGTAAAACATTATCACTTTCATGGTAACAAATTTTAGCTGTCCCTCTTGTGGTAGGATTGAGAATCCATATATTTTAAAAGTTATGAATACCTTGCAATAATTTAATAATACATATCAATATATAAATGCAGATATAATTGTTAATGCATTGATAGAACATATATTGAATCATTATCTAATCACGTATAGAAGACATTGATTCATCCTTCATTAGATTCTATAAAACTGGACTCCGTCTGACTATTTTAGGTTCATGACATTATTAACTTCAAATTCTTGGATACCAAAAAAACTTCAAATTTTTGTTCAACGAAAGTTGATATTTATGCATCCAATCATATGGGTTCGACTTCAAAATTGTTAAGCTAGACCCCAATTTGGAAGACAACACATGAGAAATATGAAAACAAAAATATATGATAAAGAAAGAAAGAACGTGACAAAATCTTTTCAAATCAAAGTAAGATTACATCATTTACCTTCTTTCTAGATGATAGTAGAAATCAGACTTCTCTTTTATCCTCTATCATGCTTTATCCGAATTCTCCTTGGCATTTTCCATGCAATGATTACATACGAAAGGAAGGGGATGGTTGTAAGTGTATCATCTGTTGCAAGGAACAACCATGCAGTAAATGTACATCTCCTAATTCTTTGAAGGGATGATTATATATAATGGAGGGTAAAATTTCGTATCCTGCTACCATAGAACCATTCAAGAACAATGAACTAAAGGAGAGAAGATATAAGTTGTTCTGACCAGTGGCGGTGGGAGGGGGAAAGCTAGGGCACGTGCCCCCCCTCTAATTTTGAAATTTTTTGAGTATATATATTATGTATGTATGCATGGTATTAAAGTTAATATTAATTTTTATGTGTTATCTCCTTCACACACTAATTAACCTATTTTCAATGTATATAAACTCTCTTCCATAAATAATTTCATTACTAATACAATTTTAGGTAAAGAATCACAAATAAAAATACATCAAAATAGGGTAATTTCTTCAAAAATTGATGATGTTTCTTTATTTTACAAATATAACTCAATTTTCCATACTTAATGAATTATTCTTTATTAAGTAAATTAACAAGTGTGTTAAAAACACATACATATATGTCAACTTAATAACTGTTATTTTACACTTATTTGTATAATGATTATATAGTAAACAGATATCTTTAATTAATAGTATACTTTATTAAATGTCAAATAGTTTCATATCATGCATAAATAATTAAATATATAAAAATTATAACAAGTATGTAGTTGTATGGGTAATGAGGAAAAAAATGATATCAATTATCAAATTATATACTTTATAAAATACTAAATAATTTATATAAATATAACCAATTAAGTGTGTAACAAATACAGAAAGTACATAGGTAATGAGGGGAAAAAATTGATATTTATGTCATATGTAAATGGAGAGAAAGAAAATTGATATTCATAATTAATGGTATACTCCATGGGATACCAAATATTGTTATAATTAAATGTATAATAAGTGTAGCAAGTACATAGTTCTATGTGTGGTCTTTTACTTGTGCAAATGGTGTATACTATTTATATTCTATTATAGGTGTAATGCATGATACAAAAGGTAAAGTCAAATAAAATATGAAAATTTTTTAGTAGTACATGGTGTCACGAAAAATTTATTGATATTTTTTTTATCAAAATCTATGTATTTTTTTTTGAATTTTTATACATGAATAAATATTTGTTAAAATAATATAATATCACGTGTTATGATGAAAAAACCCATAAAATTATACTTCTATTCACAAGTTATGCAAATATTTTTCTCTAAATTATAAATATAATTTCATCTTAAAGTCAAGGATAATGAATTTTATTAGTTTCCAATGCAACCTAGAAATAACTATCTTTAGAACTTAGTGAGCAATAAATTGTCATAAGATCTATCTTAGTTAGGTAAAATTTATGAATAAGTTTAAACTATTATAATATTAAATTTCTTACTTTGTATATAATAATAATAACGGCCACATACAACTACTTATATATTCATTTCTTAACTTTATGTTAATTTTTAGTTATTTGCTTGTCTTACTCATCACATAGGAAATTATTTATGTGATCTTGAAAACTAAATAATAATCTACACGATCTATATTGAACACTAAATTTATGTGATTTTTCCAATATGGAGAATTAATATAAAGGAATAGTTTGTCTTATACAAAGAAATTAAATATTTTCAATGTTAGTGGCCGTCATTTCAAACTTATCTAAAATATTAAAAAAATCCTAAATGTGTGTGCAATGTTATAATACACATAGTACTACGCAATAATACATAGATATGTCTCTAACCGCATTTTTTGTTTATGTAAGACTCCTCTATTTTTCTCACTAGATCCTAGTAACTAGGTCAATATCATGTCTTTGAGACATGTCCACACTCCATTTGTCTCATGGTGATTATTTAAATCATATTTATATCTAATTTAAAATAAAAATAATATCGATCTCACATAAATATATAACATTATTTTTACAAGTGCCCCCTCTTCATCAGGGGCCTGGCTCCGCCACTAATTCCGACGATGTCAGGGGTTTTACCAATGGATCTTTTCATAAGCATGGCTGATCCGAAATGGACATATATCTTTTATTTGAAAGTGCTGGAGTATACTTAGGTCCTATATAGCTCATCATGATGACTGTGACCATCGACAGAAACTGTATAATCGCTGATAATATATCAGGATGAATCATAAATGCATCACCTGCCATGGGCTGAAAGGCATTAAAACTGTATAATGGCTGATAATTTATCAGGATGAATCATTAATGCATCACCTGCCATGGGCTGAAAGGCATCAAAAACTCAAAGGATGAGTTGAAAATGTAAAAACTCAAAGGATGAGTTCAAAATGTGGACTGTATCTACTAAGTTCACAATAATACAATTACCATTCCAGTTGGAAGGCTGACATCATTGCTGAGGTGTGAAAGATTTAGGATCATCTGTCGATGGTTGGAACAACAAAAAGTCGCACAACAAAGCACCACGGTCATGTAGTTCCACAACACATCCACAACATGGCCTCGGCTTCTCGTCAAGGGAATCTATATTGTTGGCACTGCATTTATCCTCTCATATCAAACATCTACAAGCCCATTAAAATGATTGACAAATCCAAGATTATAAGGTCACAATGCGGTAGGATGGTCTTGGATTTTCTTATAATGCAATAGGTACCTCCGAGTTGTTGTGGTCTCTCTCACTTGGACGACGTGATGCAAGCTTTTGTGGTATCAAAAAACTAACTAGGTCATGTTGCAGAAGTAGAGGCACTCCTTGTCAACCAGATCCACTACAAGGGGTAAGCAAACATTAGACGTGTCGTCAAGAGCAATTGATCATCGAGTCGGTTATGACGTCTAACAGCGGGCAGCGGCCGGCAGCCTCTGGTGGCGTCCGCTCCAGTTACAGAGCTATCAACTGTTTCACCTTGTATACAACAGATATTTTCTACCCAGCCTCGTCTCCACCTCACCCGACCTGGTCCCCATTCTATGCTCCAATACCAAAGTGTTGAGGTGGAAAACCTTCTTCGCCTTCACGAACAAAGTTTGCATTCCGGCCACGACGAGGTCCACAAGCGTCAGTGCTCTGCGCTCCTGTCCGCCGTTGAGGGGGGCGCAAAGAGGCGAAAAGCAGGCGGAGCAGCTGGAGGCAGCTGCCAAGAGATGCGTCGAGCACTGCCTGGTTCAACGTGGCCAAAAACAGCGAGGCCCTCATCACCGGGCTCTGCGCCAGCATCGTGCAGGCGGCCTTGCAAAATCTTTCCAGCGGGAACAACAACAACAACTGTGCGTCCAGTATGGATCTTCATGGCGTCGTGGCCGAGGAAGTAGAAGGGTATGACGACAGCCAGGAGGAAGCTGGAGCAGCAACCGTGGTATGATCCATTTGGTGCCTGGAAGCATTGTCTTCAGCGATCAGCGTCGCACAAAGGAGTGATGCGTCAGCAGCTGGTAAGTGTTGTTTCCGTTGCAGATCGTGCGATGAGCATGACGCATGCGTCCTTCTTCTCATTTGTCGTCACCTCTGCCTCTGCCAGTCATGGGAGAACTCAGTGAGTGACTGTCCCATATCAACGGAGTAGAACAACACTCTCTTGGTTTGGGGTTCGGATTAATTACGGCCGAAGACTCTCCAATTGGGCGGAAGAACAAAGAATGGACTACGGCCTCCTCGTTGCCAATCTATCATGAGTGACCGGAGACCCTACAGATCTGGATTGAGTTCCAAGGAAGGTTCTAGAACAAAACAGAAAAGAGTGCCATTGTATACGGAATTGTAGGAGACCGGCTGTAGCACGTACCACATTGTGATAACCTGGACTCTCACCCTTTGTAAGTAACTCCAATTTTGGACCTCACTCTAGCCCTCACCTCCAATTTCATGTTTGAATGAGTTTCACACACAACTAGTGCTTATAGTATGCTAACATCAATAAAACGATGCTCCATTTGATTTAAAATCCATTTTACCCTCCGGTAACACATGTTGGATAATTACGTTGCTATTTGCTATCATTATCCACTTATTTTAGTTTAACTTAAACTTTGTTATTTCCCTAAAAAGCATGAGCCTGCGATTTGTGCGTGCCATGCAATAGCAACGACGTGGTCATGCGGCCTGATTCTAGGATCTGGATTAACACGATTTGATTAGAATGTGGCGTAAGACACGGCACATTAGTTTCCCTTTGTTCATAATAAAAGGAGACCAAGTATTAAAAAATGCTGCAAGTTGCACGCAGCGCAAAAACACCTGTGTTCTTCTCTGTTTTCTCTTCGATCTAGTTGACAACACATCACAACCTTTTCTTTGAATTTTGTTCATATATTTGTAAAATTTTGTACTCTATCCTTGTTCTCACACTGTAGAGCTTGTTTTGATGATTTCAAAGCATGTCGTTTTCATCAAAATCGGAGCTAGGATGAGATCGATACACTCCTTTCAAATACCATAATGTCTAACATTGTTTTATAGCCATTTATTTTGTTTTAACCCTAAATGGGCCGAAAATCTGGACGTGCGGCCCATCTCCCCCCCCACCAAAACGTGATCCGAGCTCACTCGCCTCGACCAATCAAGAGCCCCGATCCCAAAAGCAACGGTTGGTGGCCGTCGGATGCTACTACCCCATGATCTTCCCTCGATTGGACGGCTGATATATCACCACCTACCTCTATACGGTGGCCGGCGAGCTTGGCGCTGAGCACCACCTACTACCCTCCCTTCCCGCCATCTTTGACACAAGATAACCATACCTTTGTCTATAAAATCCCCTCCCTAGTTCATTGCCCCATTTTTCTTCTCATTTTGCAAACCCTAGACCCCTTTTTCTTCCTCCTCCTCCACCTCCAGCCCCAATGCACTACTAAACATCACTCCTACTTCTACAGGTAAATTACGGTCTACTGGTATAATATGCCATTGGACTACATTTAATTGTTTCCCGGGCCAGGCCTTCCAGAGGCTACGGTGCTTTCACGTTGGGCCCAATTGTGTGCGGGTTAATCCCAATCTGGATTCCAGTTCCCCCGCTTATTTCATTTCCCCATTTCTATTTTTCACTTCTCGGTTCCCCAATCTCGCAATTGATCTGCTGGCTGTTCCACTTTCGCGCCCTAGTCGCCGCTGGCTGTTCCACTTTCGCGCCCTAGCCGCCGCTGTGAGATAGGAGGCGAATAGAGATCATCGCATGCATGCAACAATGAAGGACGAAGGCAAGGAGATAGGCCCGACTGCAGTACACGCAAGCTTAAAGAAGCCAGAGATCTGTACAATCACCTGTCTTACACGCATACCAGCCGCTCTCTGGTCAGAATTCACCCTTTTCTTCGAGCAAGGTTAGCAATCTAAACCCGGTTCCGTTTTTAAGTCACCCTACTTCATCTGGTTTTGTCTATTACATACATTCATTTCCTTCGTTTGGCTTAGCCGACATAGGAAGGTATGCATAATCTATCCATGTTCTGTACGTATGGGGTAATTAAAAGTAGCATTGCCCACTTAGATTACAAACATAGTTGCTAGATTGTAAATGAAAAGATATCCATCCACTACTACTCTTACGATCTGTTATGTGAATTTGCACATGTCCACGTCCTGTTCTACGTCTCTGCTTTCTCGAACCAGAACATGTCATTTTCATACAGCAGCTTTAGACAAAAATGATGATGGAGAACTACTTCGACTAGAAGAGTGTGAGAACTGAAATATGAATATGATTTAATATTGAGAATGAATTCATCATTTACATGCTTTTAAATCTACCTTAAATTACACACGAAGGACTACACTACCTTGTTCCAGTACACCATTACAACATCACCAGTTCGTATACATTGTAGAATCATCTTTGTAAGTATAAAAAATTAAAATAAACATGTGATTACTCTCGTCATCGCTTCCAAAGAACGCTAGTATTTCGTCAGGTTTTAAAATAATATCCGATCTTTCTAGTAAATCAACTGCTTATCTACACCACCCCTCTAGATTCTATTCCAACGCCCAACACCACCTGTTTACCAATGTGGAGGGAAACTATTAGGAGTAGCCAATAACACTTCTGAAATAATAGAAGTTACAAATATTGGCATATACAGATAAATTAACATGGAAAGAAACAAACAGTAGCAGATATACAGATGAATTAATGACGTTGGAAGAAAAAACCAGCAACAGTTAATCAAAATTTAATTATTAGAAGCCGGACAGACTAGCACACAAAGATAGTTCTTCAGTTTAAAGATCTAAATGTCTCTGGCCAGATTATAAAAGAATAATTTTTATCTATGTTTGATTGTTAGAGACTTCAGGGAATTAGAAAGTAAGTGTGGAAAAACTAATTTGTTTCATCATAGACCACCTGGGTACAGAAGAATGCTAGCAATTCTAATTTTTATTTGTTTCATCATAGAAAGGGCAACAGGTATTCTATTCCAAGGATCCATAAGATGGAAATTTGAGTGTAGTCTGCCCTTGGGTTGCTGGAGACACATATGAGTTGCCAAATGAAACATCATATGTTGAGACTACTTCTGAGAATGTCAAAATATCAATAGAATGTACATCCGATGATGATAATAACTTTTGGGTGAGGCCTGACTTAGATCCTGAGATAGATCAAGTTGATGTGAATGTTATTCATGAAATAACAAATACAAGGAAACGCAAACGTTTGCGGTAAGAAATGAATTATTATATTTGTTACTTGTAATTATTTTCAGCTTTGTTAAATTTAAACATTCTATTGATGATATTTTTTAATTCATGTTTCAAGTATTCTCACACTTTACACTTTTTGTTTAGATAAATGCCTCCTAAGCTTGCCTCTCTGAGTAGCATAATAAAGAAGAGACCTACAACAAACAACACTTGCACTGATTCGTTAGATGGTGGACTAGGTAATATACTTCTAAAAATATGATGTTAAGTGAGTATTTCTATTTACTAACAAACATTCTTTAGATAAGTAAATACGACAAAAAAAATAGCACCATGTATTCCAATTGAGGACGATACAACCCACTTGTTAGGAAGTATCTATTAATTTAAATTAGTTATATGATTTCATGTACTAGTGTTTGTTTGTATTTTTTTTAACTCCATTAGATTTTATCTTATCAGGAAAAGAAAGACAAAAGGTCAAATCTACATTGGAAAGGGATAAATATTCAATGCAACCACATGTACTAGATGACAAACTCTTCCCTCCATTGAGTATTCTTTTAACTAAGATTTATCCTAGATTGCACTATAGTTTATGATGGTGATGTCAATAACCTTACTAGTCTCTATCATATACAGTGAGTGAGCAAAGACAAAGCAGGAGGTCTTCAATACATACTTCTTTTGAAGGACATTCATCTTTAGGAGGTACCTTTTTTTTTCAAAACATGTCACACTTACAATCATGTTGATGAATCTATAACTCCCTTACCTTTTTTGGTAGTGAATGATAGGATACAGATAGTCAAATCTACACCTCAAACCTCTTCTTGGGGTGGTAGAAACCCTCCTTTAGAAGGTTTTTTTGTTTTATGATGTTATGATATATATTACACTAGAGTATATGCTAGTCATGTGACTAACATCGTCAGGATCTCTTATTAGCAGTTAGTGGACAAACAAAGTCCATATCTTTATTGCACACATATTCTCAGAAGGATCCACCTTCCTCTTTTATAGGTAATTTTATTATGATATGTATCTTACACTTATAAGAATTTTTATGTTAATGAAGTTTTAATTCTATTGTTTTTGGTAATAGAGAATGGCCAAAGAAAAAAGATTGGACATTCGGTGCAAACATTAAGGGATGAAAGGATCACCCTTATGGAAGGTATAGTTGTTCAAACTACATTATGCTTTTACAAGAATGTATATATTTGTTCAAAATAAACTTATCTGAGAATCCATCATTTTTTGTAGTGTATGAAAAAATAAGAAATATTAGATCCTCATTGCAAACACATTTGGAGGATGATCAGATCCCCCCTTTGGAAGGTATATTTGTTTAGAATAAGCTTTATTGTATTTTACATTGGAGTTTATGTTACTATGACATTAATGCCATATATATCTATCATAAATAGTGAGTGAGCAAAGGCAGAAATCTAGATCTTCATTGCGTGCAACTCTGCATGAGGATACACTTTCCTCTTTAAGAGGTAATGTCATTCAAAAATAAATTATATACAAGCAAGTATGTCTATCGCAAATACTTTTCTGAGAATCAATCATTTTTCATAGTGAATGAAAAAACAAAAAGTATTCGATCCTCAGTGCAAACACCTTTAGAGGATGATCAAATCCCCCCTTTGGAAGGTATATTTGTTTAGAATAAGCTGTATTGTATTTTACATTGGAGTTTATGTTACTATGACATTAATCCCATATATATCTATCATAAATAGTGAGTGAGCAAAGGCAGAATTCTAGATCTTCATTGCGTGCAACTTTGCATGAGGATACACTTTCCTCTTTTAGAGGTAATGTCATTTGAAAATAAATTATATACATGCAAGTATGTCTATTGCAAATACTTTTCTGAGAATCCATCACTTTTCATAGGGAATGAGCAAAGACAAAATATTAGTTATATACATGCAAGTATGTCTATTGCAAATACTTTTCTGAGAATCCATCACTTTTCATAGGGAATGAGCAAAGACAAGATATTAGATCCTCATTGCAAAAACCTTCACGGGAAGACTGGATCCCTCCTTTAGAAGGTATATTTCTGTAGAATAAGATTTATGGTATATTATAATAGAGTTTTTGTTGCTATTCTATTAACCCCTTATATCCTTATCATGAATAGTGAGTGAGCAAAGACAGCATTCTAGATCTTCATTGCGTGCATCTCTGCATGAGGATACACTTTCCTCTTTCATAGGTAATGTCACTGGAACATAAATTATATTATAATAGAGTTAAAGTTGGTATGTTATTAACCTTATATGTCCCTATCATAAAAAGTGAGTGATTAAAGACAACATTTGTTTAGAAGGTTCATTTGTTTAGAATAATCTTTATTGTATATTATAATATAGTTTATGTTGGTATGAAATTAACCCCATATATCTCTATCATAAATAGCAAGTAAGCGAAGGCAACATTCCAGATATTCATCGCGTGCATATCTACATGAGGATACACTTTCCCATTTCATAGGTAATGCCATTGGAACACAAATTGTATACATATAAGTATGTTTATGTCAAAGACTTTTCTTAGAATCCATCATTTTCTGTAGTGAATGAACAAAGACAAAATATTAGATCCTCTGTGCAAACACCATTGCGCGGTGATAGACTCCCCCCCTTTAGAAGGTATATTCGGTCAAATTAAGCTTTATTATTTATTAGAATAGAGTTTATGTTAGTACATCATTAACACCATAGACCTGTATCATACACAGCGAGTGGGGAAAGGAAACATTCTAGATCTTCACAACATGCATTTCTTTATGATGACACACTTTCCCCACCAAGAGGTAATACTACATTGGAAGATACGTGGAACACTAACAAGCATGTCTATGTCAAAGACTTCTTTTAAACTCCATTATTGTTTTCAATGGATGAACAAAGACAAAATATTAGATCTTCAATACAAACACCTATGCCAGATGAAAGACCCCCATCTCTAGAAGGTATAATTGATCAACCAAGCCTTTATATTTTACATTATATTTTATATCGACACACTTCTCTATGTAAAAGGAATATGTGTTCATACTTGTAATAAATCTAGACTATGACTATATTACTTTCATTGCTTGATGTTGATAATTTTCAGATGTTAACACTTGTCACATGAAAAAATGTTCCACAAGGGGGAGAACTACCTTGAAAGCAGTTGCTCCTATGAATGGTAAAAAACACAAGTGATATATTTTTGATGATGGAAGAATTGTTGGTCCTGGAAGGAGAAAATTGAGTAGCTTCTTAGAAATGTTAGCACGCAATCATTGTCTATTTCATATACATAAAGAATGGGGATTAGAGCATGAGTCAACAAGTAATCGTGTAATGGTTGAAGTTCATGTAAGTTGTCTTTTCTCATTTACTCTACATGCTCATAATATGTCTACATTTAAAACTATAATATCTATTTTTTTACTTTATTGTAACGTCATCGTGCGTATTTGTGTTTTGTCATAAAGCGTGACTATGACTTCTTCAGTATGGATGGGACTCCATTGCTTTCATTTGAGGATGTAATAAACTTTGTCAAGAAGACAATCAACCAACAATTGAGGGATTTTTGTGCATTGCTAAAAAGCAAACTAGACCCTCATATACCCATTGTTGAACAAGTGCAACCCTTAGATAACAGAGTTCCTCCAGATCATTGGCTATCATTAATAGAGTTCTGGAGTAAAGAAACAAAGATGGTAAGAGGATGTGAAATTTTTTATAACTTTGATAGTTAATTCATAAGGTACTTATTCAATTGAGATGAATAATGACATTGAATGATGTGTAGGTGGAAGCTTGTAGAAACAAAAGAAGACGAAGTGTTTTACGTGCAACACATACATCAGGACAAATATCATTTGGTGAAAGACAAGATAAAGCGGTATGATCACTACCATCTCATATAAACTCACTAGAATGTGTATTTCTATTAATCAGGTTGTGAATGTCTTATTAGGAGAAAGATGGTGTTTTAGTTCCAATTGTAGAAACATATTTGAATTCTCACAAAAAGAAGAATGGAGAGTACATAAGTGAGAAGATGAAAGAGATTTGTGTAAGTATATGTTTATTAAATTTTGTCAATATATTACAAAAAGAACTTGATTTATGAATTTGAATTGTAGGAAAAGATAGAACTAAGGAGTAGAGAGTTGGGTGCACAAAAAGCAAAACAACCATTGAAGTTCATTTCAATTGTTGATGATGCACATGGATCCCATCATGGAGGATACAAAAGAGGGTTTAGTGGAGGTATTACAAGAAGGAACTTGAAGAAGAAAATGTTAGCCGAAGAATCAAATAGGATTGCAACAATAGCTTGGAAATCACAATTGGAAGACAAAGACAATCAAATTAAAGAAAAAGACCATCAAATCAAAGAAAAAGAATGTGAACTTGAAATTTTACGTGCTAAAATAAAATCACTTGAGTGCCAATTAAGATGATATATCTTTATCTCATTGATAATGAACTGAAACTGATTTTGTTTATTGACAATTATATACTTCTAATTTTTAGGGAATGTTTGCAAATAATGAGTTTAATTCTCAAGCAACACCACATGCTTTGGTATGTTGATGATGTTTTGTACTTTTCTTACTAAATATAATTTCTTATAAAATAATTTGTCATTTTTCAAATCTTTTTTTAGGATGGGACAAATTATGATTCTCTAATAAATGTGCAAATTGATTCTGACTTGGTAAGTGAAACAATACTTCTAAGATGTAAAAAGTCATGAAATCTAATATGATTTTTGTGTTAGGATGAACCTTATGATCCATTAACATCTTATCAAATTCAAAGATCGCCTACACATGTAAGTACTACTATTTTGACCATGAGGCTATATTAGGATGTTGTCAATAATTTTTCAACATTTTTACCTTTCATTCTAGTATCGAGCATCTGGGATGAGAAAAAGAGTGTTAGGTCCCAATATTGGGACACAGTGAAAGACGAACATTGGATTTTTTCTATCATAATCTTTTTTGGGTATGACAACTTTCTATTTCTAAATTACCATATATAATATAGACAAAACTTTCCCATAGTATGTTGTGGAATAATCTGTGTTACAAGCATTGAATTTTCTTACCATTAGGAATTATGGTGGATATGGGATGGCATGAAGTTCATGCACTTGGAGGGCTTGGTCATTTTGGGGGAAGAAGCATGACACATGAAGAGGATGGCTTAATTTTCATGGCTTGTTGATATCAACTTTTTTTGGGTATGAATATAAACTTCTCTTTGATGAGTAGCGGTATATTATAAAGGATGTTGGGACAAGGATGACCCAATAAAGGGGGTGATTTGAAGTTCATGGGTTGTTGATAACATCAATTTTATGGGTATGAAATTAAATTTCTTTTTGATGAATAATGATATGGTATCACAAAGTAACACACTTGACAAATAATGATATTTTTGTTTTCAGAAGGCATGTGGCTAGGATGGCTAGAAGTTCATTTTTCTTGAAAGGAATTTCCATTCTGGGAGAAGAATGATGACTGGTTTAAGGTGCATTGTCTAACTATCTAAATTATTTTCTTGCATATACTTTTGCATGTTTCAAATGTATTTATCAACGAGATTAAGCTATATCTTTTAATCAACACATGAACTCAACTTAGGTCTCAATTATAAAAAATCAGATTTATTTTGGGCCTAAATCTAATAGTTAAGTCTGATTTAGTGCAAGTTCGTAGTCTCTTGGTAATACTAGGTGCGATTAGCTTAGATAGGCACAAGTTGGCAAATTTTGGTTTGAATTTCTTCAATTTAGGTCATATTGGCAAAAGAGGGCCTCAGTAGTTATAATTAGTCCATATATAGATTAAACTTGGGAAAATTATGTCTCTTTTAGGTGTATCGCAGTTCAAGTTCTAGATGGTGTACTTTTGTTGGGCTTGTGTTGTTGATATTGTTCTAAAAATTTGCATACGATAATCTCTGAATGCATTTGTTAGGCACCTTTGCTAGATATGTGTGGTAGATATTGATCATTTCACCTCTTTATGCATTGAATTGAGTGGATATTTATGTAAAAGAGACTACTCCAATAATTGATAATGGAATAGGGGCTAATGCCTTATGCACTTTTAGTAAACATTCTTTCTAGACATGCATAGCTCTATTTATGTAGCATATAACTATGTTCCTTTTACTCAGATGGACCAGTGAGAGATCTCTGGTTTCCTTTTAGACTTTTTATTTTCCAAGACATTCAAAATTTTGTTAGCGACACACTAGATTAGGAGATGGGTCTTTTTGTTAGCTCAACAAATTTATAATTGTATAGTACTTCACATTATTTTGATTCAAGGTATCTAGGTGTCAAGCACTCCTCTTTTTTTATAATGTCAAGCACTCCTCTCTAGGAAAGGGGAACCTAACATCCATGTGCTACAATAGGCATTAATACTATTATGTATATCTTACTTGGGGTTTCAATATAAGTGTATAAGATCCGCATGACTGTGTCAATAACTTTATATATATTTGGTTCATTAATCTCGCTTCATATTAATTTAAGCAAATTCATGGTCAATATGACCTATATTAGCCCTAAGTTCATATTTCTTGTATCTAACTTACTATAATTTACTCTAAATTAGACCTAACCTGGACTTATACTTCTTTGCCCTGATATTACCCTAATTGAGAAAAAGTGTTTTTCCCAATTTAGGCCTATGAGCAAAATTAGACCTTCATGACACTGAACTCAGACCTAATTTGACCCAGATGGATCTAATTTGTTACGAATGTCAATTGGTAATTGATTTCCATGCCCACTTGCCTAGGAATGTATGAGCGAATGGATAGTGCATTCTTTTAATGTGTTGACACACAACTTGGAGCGAGTATGCCTCCGAGAACTCCTTATAGCTTAAATCTATTTGGAGTGATACTCGAGACAATATGTGATCAATGGTTCCATCTATACTATTAAATTCCCAGATCAAATCGTCAATGAATTCACTTTTAATGAATGGAATTCTTGCCACATGCATTGTGTAGGCTGGGAGGGATGCCAATTTGGATTTAATAAGGCAAACTTTTCCAATACACAAAAGAGTCCTATCTGTTAGTGTCTTATTCATGTTCTCCAATTTCTTAGTATATCTAAATAGTTTCCTTGGAGGTGTTGAAATTAAAGTAAAGGGCACCTAACATCTTTTTTGTTTCTTGTATAGCTTCTGGTCTTCATTTTTTTTCCTCTGGTCGGTCAGTTGAGACATACGATTTTTCCTTCATTAAGGCTTGACCTTATTCTTTCCTGAATGACATGAAGACTTATAATGGTGTTTACATTTGTCTTCTTTTCTTTAGTGAATAATATTATGCACTCCATGGATGCCATGTGGGAGATGATTGAACCTTTACAATATCCTCTAAATGATTTCTACCTACCTTCTTGGAATTGACTTTGACAACTCGTTTAAACCCATGATAAAGAGGCATGGGTAGACAATGTCTTCTTGCTGTAATCCCCTTCCTACTCTAAATAATAGAAATTTTTCCATATTCCATTGATGACGATTCCTATAGTAATCATATTCATTATTTATGGTATAAGGTTGGGCGGCCATTCAACTCTACTGATAAGTCTGTTTAAGCCATTGAAGGACCATGGAACTAAGGTTTTGGATTTTTTTGTAGGCATTAGTTAAACCAACAATCGTGGTTTAGCTATGTGCTTGCTCTTATGTTGAGTGTCTCCCTGAACTAAGATTAAAACTTTATTAATTTATCCCTAAGGTGACATAATTCTGGCCTAGAAAGTCTTTGACCTTTATGTAGCCAACTGGACCAGGGCACTTACAATTAGGATCTTCCTTCGATGTTGATGGTATCTATGTGGTCGCCTCGACAACTTATCTACTTTGTTACTTGGGATTATTTTAATTAAGTTTGACATCTTTCTATGAATAATAATTAGATCCTACATTAGTTTAACAATATTAGTAGGTGTTTGTGTGTCTTAAAAATATGTTTGAACCCATACTTGTGCATATACAGTGAAGAGCTTGGAAACATATTGCAGCCTCATCATATTACCTTCTCACTCATGCAATATTTTACTATACTTAATGTGATTCAACTCAAAATGTGAGATCCTTTGTTAATTGCAATAGATGTATCTATTAGTTTGGAGGTTCTAAGGCAAATTTCAGTATTTCTAACCCCCTAAGAAAAATAACTCCATTCCTCCTACAATTAGGAGTATACTTTCCTTATCATAAGTCAGACTCAGATGTCCTTGTTTTTTAATGTCACACAGTGAAATTTGAGTTGTTCTGGATGAGCTACTTTGGTATATGTATGCTATTAATGAGACTATCTTTTAGGACATTGCCTGATATTCTGTATGCATTTCGTTTCTTTAGATTTAGACCTTACATGTATACGAGAGGGAGTCATTTTATACGCTGCACCATAAATTTTAAATCTGCATATGTATCTCCACTACAACAGAAATGATTTTGTATGAGGCACGAGCACTAAGGGTTATTAGCCTTATTTGAATGTGTTAGAGTTTTAACTCTTACACAAAGGTGTGGGCGGGATCCCGCCAAATACCTCTCCTATGCAAAGACGGTCCAGATCAATTCATTAATTTGTATGGCTGGGATTAATTATAAATAGGGCAAAGTAAGAAATTTCCATTCTCCTAAACGATCGTCATACGACACAGAGTCTTGTTTCATCAGTCCATCCCCTTCGTTGCCCAGGGCATCTTACGATCGCACGACGGCCGCCCAACCGGGACTCTTGCTTCCTCCGCACAACCAGGACGCTGCCAACCGCCCCGGTCGTCTTTCCTCTAGCAATGGCCAAGTCTGAAACAAGGTGACGGATTGGGCATTCTGCAACAGGGGACGACATTGGTCTCTGTCCGCAGTAGGGCAACTACTTCTCCTATCCGCAACAAGGCACCGACGACGCTTTCCGTTCAGAGCAAAGCAACTGTGGTTGGACGCTGCAGCAAGTTAACTTCACCGCCTCTAGTCCGCACTAACTCTACAAAAAAGTTGTAGTCTTGGCTGATCAAACAGAGGGCAGGCTAATGTTTTGCCCAGGTACCTCATTATCTTATATCTTATTATCCCCCTTTTCTGACCAGCATATGTTCGTACAGCCCTGATCTTTCATGATTTTGTAAAAGAGGATTTCCTGGTTAAATTAAAACGCTTGCCTCCTGAAGGACTCGTTACCAACTCCTTAATAGTACGAATTCTAACTAGTGGTGCAGGAAATTAAGTTAGGTGTTTGGGAAATTTGTCCATATAAGTTTTTGGCTAATGATAATTTCTTTTGAGATAGTAGGCTTCTTTTATGTGCTAGATTTGGACTTTGATTTCTCAAATTGATGTTCTTCTTTTAGTATTTTCAATCTATGTTAAGTAAATGAAGTGATATCACATTGAATCAAATATGATGGGGAATGAAGTAATTTTTTCAGAAGATGTGTCATGAAATATGATCGGCTTAATTTTCCAGTTACTATTCACTGAGTGCATTGCTAATAATATGATATTATGTTAAATTGTTACTGTGTAAATTGGTTTTTAAGAATTTATTGGTATTAGAATTGAGGACGAAGGACTACTGGGATGCTTTTATTAATGTAATGAAATATGAAGGGGGAGGTTCCGCTTTCTTTTTCTTATCTTAAATATAAATTTGGGATTGATATATCATGATAGAATATTCAAGACCCACTTGACACACAAGAAACAAGGAAGTATCCTAGGGAGGTGGATGCATCTTATCGATGACCTTTTTCTCCACCTATACCGAGCATCTAGAAATTGCTACAATGAATTACAAAGGGCGTATGATTGTGTAGCTTGTCATAGTAATCAAGTTGGAAAAATACCATTGCTAATAATAGTGGATTTTAGAAGGGAAACGAGTTCACCCTTATTTTTTTATAAAATACAAATTATATTTAAACTGAAACATAAGAAATATACATATAGATAGAATCTATTGACAACTTATGAAAATACACAAACTCAACACATTACATTGTACACAACTTCATAATTTCACTTTGTTTCTCACAAGTAATAGCCAATAAATTTCTGCTAACAATGTCCACATTACTAGAAAGCATGCTAAATGTAGTAATTAAAAAATTCCCAAAGCTATATATTGTTATTTGTGGTGTCCATTTTGAATAAACCACATGTCAAAAAGATTAAATTTGTCTAGGATTAAGGTCACATAATATGTAATGGTTAGACTCATTACTACCACATATTAGGGTCATAACTATAGCTCACAGACTTTGGAATAAGCCATTTAAATCTTCTCTTATAGATACATGATGTCATCTTTTATATCAACAATTTAAATGATAAGTATTTTTTTAATATAGGTCTTAATTGATGGAGGATTTTATTAGTGATAAAAGTTGGATTTTTTATGGAAAGACTAGTTTTGATAGATGTGAGAACACATATTTTCAAAAAGGAGTGGATGCTTTTTTAAGATATGCATTTCAAAATAACTTTACAGAAGAAGTTAGATGTCCATGTAATAAGTGTGAGAACAAGTGTTATGCAGACATGTCCACTTTAAAAACTCATATCATGATGAATGGATTCCTGGAAGACTACACAACTTGGACAAGACATGGTGAGGTACCTAGGAGTCGAACTGGTGAACAACATACTAGAGTAGTCCATTGTATGGATGATATAAATGGGATCATTTATGATACAATTGGACAAACTCACTATATTAGTTATGATCCTACAATAGACAATGTTAATAAAAAGCACAATGATGATATAAAGAAGTTTCAACAAATTATTGAAGATGCTAGTCAACCTCTCTATCCTGGATGCTTGAAGTATACTAAACTATCTTGCATTATCCGTTTGTTTGAATATAAATGCAAATTGAACTTGACCAATAATGTACTATCAACCATTTTCATGATGTTTGCTAAATTTCTTCCTAATGATAATACTTTACCAAAGAGTTGGTATGCATGTCAAAAGATTATGTCAGCTCTAGGTTTGGATTATCAAAGAATTCATGCATGTCGAAATGATTGTGTGTTATTTCACGGTGAGTATGAAAAACATGAAGCATGTCCAGTCTGTGGGTCTTCTAGATGGAAAAGATCAAGGAAAAAAAGTAGGGTTTGGAGGTTGCAAAGAGTACCTGTAAAATTACTTCGCTACTTTCCTTTGACCTCAAGATTAAAGAGATTGTTCATGTCAAAAAAATTAGCACCACTTTTAGTTGGACACGACACTTTTCGTAAGAATGACAATGATGAGATGAGTCACCCCAAAGATTCATTAGCATGGAAAGATTTTGATTTAAAACATGCATCATTTAGTTCTGATCCTCGTAATATAAGACTTGCTCTTGCAAGTGATGGCTTCAGCCCTTTTAATTCTATGATCAGAAGCAGTTGGAGTACTTGGCCGGTTGTTTTAATATGCTACAACTTTCCTCCATGGTTGGTAATGAAACCTTCATTATTTATGCTTTCTCATCTTATAGAAGGTCCTAAATCTCCGGGAAATAAAATTGACACCTATTTGCAACCACTAATTGATGAGCTGAAAACATTATGGGTAGATGGTGAGCTGACTTATGATGCAAATAAAGATGAAATGTTCAATATGTGAGTAGCACTCTTATGGACAATAAATGATTTTCCTGCGTATGGTATGTTATCTGGTTGGAGCACGAAAGGATACAAAGCATGTCCACATTGTGGTAGTGACCATGGTTCTATTTATCTTCCACATAGTCGTAAATGTGTTTATTTGAGACATCGTCATTTTTTAGATGCAAATCACCCATGGCGTGTGGATAAGAAAAACTTTAATGGCATGGAAGAACATGGTAGTGCACCTAAACAACTTATAGGTTCAAATATACTAAAGCTCTGGAAAAATTATGATATTGCTAATTCAAGTGGTCAGACTATTGGCGTAGGAAAACAAACAAGTTCAAAGTTACCAGATGGATGGAAAAAAAAGAGTATTTTCTTTGAACTTCTTTATTGGTCTACATTGTTGATACGCCATAACTTGGATGTAATGCATGTTGAGAAAAACATAAGTGAAAATATCCTTAATTGGTTACTACACAAAGATGGTCGTAGTAAAGAGAATGTTAATGCATGTTTGGACATGCAAAAATTAAATATGAGAAAACCATTATGGCCAAAGAAAAGAAAACACAATGATAAATTATCACTGCCTCACACATCATATAGTATGACAAATAAAGAAAAAGAGGATTTCTTGATGGTGTTAAAAGACTTGAAATTTCCTGATGGGTTTTCCTCAAACATATCAAACAAAGTGCAAACATGGGCCAAAAAGATTGTTGGATTTAAAAGTCATGATCACCACATGTTGATGCAACATCTTTTACCTCTATGCTTAAGGAGAACTGTTTCCAAGCCTATTGCAAAAGTGTTAATAGAATTTTGTCACTTTTTCAAGTCCTTATGTGCAAAGAAAATTAGTTATAAAAGCATGGAAAAGTTGGAAAGGTCGATGCCAATTCTACTTTGCAAGCTTGAAAGGATTTTTCCACCAGCATTTTTTGACATCATGGTTCATTTAACTATGCACTTAGCATATGAGGCTAAAGTTGTAGGTTTAGTGGAATACATATGGATGTACCCATTTGAGAGATATATATACTCCTTGAAACGGTTTTTACGTAACCGAAGTAGACCAGAAGGATGTATTGCAGAGGGATATCTTTTGCAGGAAGCAACTATCTTTTGCCAATATTATTTGAAAGATGTAGAGTCCACTTTAAATAGAAAAGTTCGATACGATGATGGACCTATTCGTGCTGGATTATTTGTTACACTCTCATATGATGAGCTGAATCAATCACGCAAATTCATTCTATTCAATATCACTACAAAAAATGAGTTTTTAGTGAAGGTCATTTGTGAAGGACCAAAACCCTTCAAAAATATTGACTTTCTGTGAAGGGCTATCCTACACAAAAAAAACTAGTTTCCTTCAGCCGAAAAAAGACAATTAGTGAAGGTTTAAAATTCTACTAGAATGCAAAAATTTTGTCACCAGGGTTCCCGCCACACTAATTAGTAATTAGAACTTAATTAGTCCGATTAGTCCGAACGGTTTCCTTCCTTGCGCTCTCCCTTTTTCCCTGTTTGATCGCTCACTACGGTCGTCCGTCGCCTAAGCAACAACGCCCCAACAAAGGAGCGGCCACCGGCAAGAGGAACTCCAGTGGAAGTAGCGACGCCAGCGTGAAGATTTTATGCAGAACAAACAGCCGCCGCGGTGAGGTCACCCTGCTTGACCGTGTTTGATCGCTCACTACAGACGACGGCTGTCGTCGCCTGAGCAACAACGCCCCAACAAAGGAGCGGCTGCCGGCAAGAGGAACTCCCAGCGGAAGCAGCGGCGCCAGCGTGAAGGTTTTGTCCGGAAGAAGCGGCCGCCGCGGCGAGGTCACCCTGCTTGACCGTGAGGTAGGTCTCCCTGTTTGCTACCGTTCCCTCACTGTCATATTTTTTGAATCCTGGGTCGGAAATCGTCTTCTAGTTGGTATTACTCTACCGGTCATTGGTTATGTGTGGTTTGTCTGTCTTATAATGTTGGTAGCATTGTAGAGCAACTCATCATGCACACCCGTCAGAACTGAGAAAGAACAGGACGGCGGCACATTGCCGGCAAAATGATTACCGGCACATTGATATATGCCCACTAACTCACTGTCCTCCTCGCTGTCACTGTACTTGCTTATACGTTATAATTTGGAATCAAATTCCTATATTCAAAATGATTACCGCTGACTTCTATTTTCTGTCATCTGTCTAAGCATTCATCATCTTTCGAATCCAGAACCTACAATTGGGTTTCTTCTTAATTAATATTTATCATCTCCACCTTTTTTAACATGCTCCTATGGAGAATCCCACCTATGTTAGATGATAGAAAAGCAACAAGGAACATTCAAAGAAGACACATATGTCGATCACCAGCTGATTTTGTATATACTAATTTATCATTAATGATCACCAACTTTATTGTGTGGCTTTGATAGATGCTTGTCCATCCATCTTGGGATAAGTTGGTTCTTTCTTAAGCCTTTCCACATCTACATGATTTCACTTTCTTCCCTTGCGTTTTTCATTATTTTGATACCATATTACTTGAGGCGTTAAAACATTTCAATCAAATCCAACGAAATCCATCAGTCAATGTTCTACATGTTTGATTTTAAAGTGTCTCTATATTCAGTAAAGAGCGGTAACTATCCCTTCGTTGACATAAACCTTTCTTTCATTTGCTTTTACGCATAGAAATGAGTTATATGAGCCCTTGCCTACTAGACTTGAGCCAGTATTGGACACAATGTGGACCCCCAATCCGCCTTCTTGGTTTTCTTGTGGAAGGCAACGCCCGAGAAGGCAAAGAAATGGGAATTGGTTTGTGCTCGCTGAATGAAACTTTGATTTGTGTTAGTTATCCTTATCTGATACTTTCACAGGTAGAGCAGTAATAGTGTTTGTCCTGTCTTTGATGAAGGCAACACATACATGCCTCAATGCAGGTGGTCGTTCGCTGAGAATCGAGGAAAATGAACTGCACCCAAATGGGGAGCAGTCGGCCTACATAGATTTTCCATATAAGAAGACATGATGATGCATATCATTTTCCTAGGACATTTTTACGTTACACCCAACCAAACCTAATTAGTTAGAAACCACAAATACTTAGAAAACATGTTTTAGTTTTCTGTCGAACCAAACGAGCCCTTAGGTCTGTTTGGTCGGGGTGAAAATGAACTATATTTGGGCTAATTTGGTTGTATGTAGTTGCAGCCAGCATGACGTTTTTGAAAACATAAACATGAAAATGAAAATTAGAACACAATACGTATTTTTCAATTCAATTCATCCAGACATGCCCTTAGTTCCAATATTCATGTTTTCCAACTGCTCGTGTTTGGTACTATGTTAGGTCTCGTTTGGTTTGGTTGTGTTCCAACGTTGTGCGGCTTCAACTCATCATTATTTCCATTTCCTTACGGTTGGTGTTGATTGGTCGGAACGCACATTAAGAAAAACTAATGCTTTCTATGTCAAACTTTTGTTGCGTCCCTATCAGAATATGTGCTCAAGGTTGCAAGTAGACTAAAAGGCACCGAAGAAATATGTTTATCCCAATCTTTGTACCTTGTACCTTGTTAGGCTAAGCCCAACTAATGAGATTTCTTGCAACTAATATATTTTCATGATCCTTTTGATGGTCCCCTTTTCCATCCAAATCATTGTCATAAGAATGTTGGGTTCACATAAAGAATGACATCATGTGGGCATAGTCACAAGTTCAGTATTCGGGATACGTACGGTCCAATTGAAAAAATAAAAAAACAGGAACTGAAAAAAATAAAAAATGGGAATTATGCGGAAAAGTCAAATAAAAAATAGTCAATATACGGTGAACTATTCTGGAAAAGGTTGAAAAAATGGGCAATATATATTTGGTGATGCATTATAAACCTTATAATTGTACATTTATATTAATTGTGTAAAATAATTAGTGCTAATGAGCCCAAAAATAGGTTAGGTCTTTTCAAGATTCTAGGGATCCAAGGAAATATATTCGTTTTCATTATATTATATCTAGAGACTGTATTCATAGATGTATATTGGTAAAAATTATTACAATCAAAAGTTTTATCTTTTATTAATTTTTTCCTTCAATTTATAAGGAATTTCTAATATATTTTTTCTTGTTCAGTTTTGTTTTTTAGTTGTAATGTGACCGTTAACCTCTTGTGTACTTGTATGTAGATGGATTTCTTGCGGGATAGAAATTGGATGTATATTGGTAATAGGATGCAAAGTGAAGTATTCCAGTTTGGTTTACAAAAATTCATTGAATTTGCACGTACCCATCAAATACCACCCAGATCGGGAAATTTAATTTGTCCTTGTAAAACATGCTCTAATAGATACATTAAATCAGAGGATGATGTATTCTTGTATGTTTTACAAAAAGGATTTGTCCGCAGCTATGATGTCTGGACATATCATGGCGAGATGATCGGGAGGAATACAATATGTGCAATGTCTGCTAGACCTACATCTGGAAGTATGCATCAAATGCTAGGAGATATATTCGGAATGGGCGATACAAGTCTTGTCAGTGAGTTCGAACTCAAAGAGGAGCCTGCAAATCTTAATGCCCAATGCTTTTTCAAGCTTCTCAAAGAAGTCGATCAACCACTTTATGAAGGTTGTAAAACTCACTCCAAGTTGTCCTTTCTGGTGCCTCTGTTATATTTGAAGGAGGAGTCTGGATGGTCAAATAATTCTTTTACAAAGTTGCTGAAGTTGATAATCTCAGCCTTCCCAAAAGAAGGCAGTTTTTTCCTGAGACTTATTATGAAGCAAATAAAGTTGTAAAAGACCTTGGCCTCAAAAAAGTTAAAATTGATGTATGTCAAAATGACTGCATGCTCTTTCGTAAAGGTTCATCAAAGAAAGATGTGTGTGATACTTGTGGTGAGTCTAGATGGAATGAAAAGACATATAAAACAAAAGGAAAGAAGGTAGCTGAAAAGGTGATGTATCACTTTCCTATTATCCCTCGTCTGGAGAGACTTTACATGTGCCCTTCATTTGCAAAAGATATGATGTGGACATTTAAAGAAAAACGAAATGATGGTCGTATTCATCATCCCTCTGACACGGAAGAATGGATCTCAATAGACAAAGAATTTCCAGACTTTGCTGCTGAACCATGAAATGTCAGACTTGCTCTAGCTACAGACGAATTCAATCTGTTTGGACTTATGAGTGCTTCAAACAGCACATGGCTTGTACTAGTAACCCCTCTCAATCCCCCACCTTGGCTTCTTCTAAAGGAGCCATACATAATGATGTCTTTGTTGATCCCAGGTCCTCATATGGTTGGGAATGATATTGATATTTACTTAGGGCCATTAATTGATGAGCTTCAAAAACATTGGGGTCAGGGAGTTAAAGTATATGATGCTTATAGCAAGAAGAACTTCACTATGCGGGCAATGATCTTATGGACCATAAATGATTTTCCGGCTTATGGTGACCTTTCTGGTTGGAGCACCAAAGGGAAAAAAGGATTTAGGTTGCCCATCTTGTAATGTAGACACCTTATCCAAGTGGCTTCAATTTGGCAAGAAACAATGTTATGGTTTCCATCGACGTTTCTTGAAAAACAATCATATTTATAGGCGTGATAAAAAAAGTTTTAATGGAGAACAAGATTTCCGTCAACCTCCTAGGCGCTGGTCAGGTGATGATATACTACAACAATTTCAAGGTTGCACAAACATCACATTCGGAAAAACTAATAAACGTAAAATCTCTAAAAATGGACATCAGCCATTACCGCCTGGATGGAATAAAATAAGCATTTTTTTTCGACTCCCGTATTGGAAACATCTATTACTGAGACATAATTTGGATGTAATGCACATAGAAAAAAATGTCTCTGAGAACATCTTGAACACTTTGTTGGGCGACTCGAAGAAAAGTAAGGACAACTTACAAGCTCGTCAAGATCTAAAACAATGGGGTATCCGAAGGGATTTGTGGCCAGTCGATTCAGGGAGCCATTATTACTTGCCTCCAGCATCTTTCACAATGAGTAGTATGGAGAAAGAGAAGTTTCTATCTATTTTACAAACATTGAAGGTTCCTGATGGATATTCTTTTAACATATCTAGGTGTGTCAACGTGAGAGAGAGAAAACTATTGGCATTGAAGAGCCATGATTGTCATGTTTTAATGCAACAACTTCTTCCTGTTGCCTTGCGGAACTGCATAGGCATAGATGTTTATAAACCTATTACAAGCCTATGTTTATTTTTCAATAAACTTTGCTCAGATGCTATTGATGTAGAAGAATTTAAGAAGCTTGAAGAAGACATTGCTGTCACACTATGCCAGTTAGAGAGAGTTTTTCCTCCATCATTCTTTACCATTATGATGCATTTGCCTATCCATTTATCTTATGAAGCAAGGGTTGCCGGTTCTGTACGGTATAGGTGGATGTACCCCATTGAGAGGTACTTGAAGAAACTCAAGAATTATGTCAGAAATAAAGCTCAGCCTACCGGTTCTATTGCTAGAGGCTATTTGGCAGAAGAATGTTTGACATTTTGTGCTAGATATCTACCTGATTTTGACACAAAATTCACTCGTACTCCTCGTAATGTTGATGACTCTCCTATTAGAGTGGGGGTACTGAAACACTTTGATGTGCAAACTTTAGAACAAGCCCATCGAAATGTACTATTTAATATTGACATGTTCGATGATTACAGAAGGTAATCAAACTTTTTTTTCAATTTTAAATAGTTTCTAATATATACTAACCACGACTTTTGAATTTTTCCAATAACCAGTGAACACATGATAAAGCTTCAAGAGGCTGAACCAAATATCACACTACGTGCTTTAGAAAAAACACGCAACACAGTTTTCTAGGTGGTTGAGAGAGCATGTAAGCAATTTATAAAATTACTAAAGTTTTATTTTGAAAGAGTATTTAATCCCTTCTTATTTTTATGTTGATAAATTAGGTAATACGTATGCGAATGGATCATCTAAAGGATGTTAGTGAGGAGTTGAGATGGATATCCCAGGGTCCTTCTATAGATGGAATGTCATATGAAGGCTATTCAGTAAATGGATACCGATTCCGCTCAAAACATGTTGAAAGTACTTATACTACACAAAATAGTGGGGTGTACTTGGTGGCAGATACATCTAGTTATGCAAGTGGGAGGGATAAAAATCCTATTACAGCTACAATTACATATTATGGACAATTGGAGGAGGTGATTGAGCTATGTTATGGTCCAAACATAAAAATACCATTGTTTCGGTGTTCTTGGTTTGATGAAAGTTCTTCTAACGGTTTGCGCATTGACAAATATGGTTTCACACAACTCAATTTCTCAAGGAGACATAATCAAGATGAGCCATTCACTCTTGCATCACAAGCAATGCAATGCTTTTATGTAAAAGATCCTGATGATGATAATTGGTTCACTGTTTTGAAACTTCCACCTCGAAATTATTCTGAAGTACCTATCGTTGACGATTATATGAGTGGGACACAAATTCATAGTGGTAACAACCACACAAGTGATGATATCTCCTGGTCAAGGAATGATATGCATGGATCATTCGTTGCTAGGGAGCCTGAGGAATAAAGTTGTTTTGATTAGTTGTTGCAAACCTTAGTGAATGATCGTTCTTACAATATTTTTCTTTGTGGATTATTATATTTTGGTGCAAGGATATTGCCTTGTCATTTGTCCCTTTTTTGATCTTATGTAGGATGAGGAATATTTTGTGTTGATGTAATATTTTTATTTGTGGATATTTATGTATTGGTGCAAAGATATTGCATTGTCATTTGTCCCTTTTTCTTTGTGGATTATTATGTGCTTACAATGTTGTACATTTATTCCATAAACTGTTGGACTAACCTCTTATGCATTTCTACAATTGTTATGTTTTCATCTTATGCAGGATGAGGAACACAAGGTCAACTATGAGAGCTTCTACAACCCTGCCACAACCCACTACTACTTCACCTACAGTCTCCTCTCCTTCAACTGAAGTAGGAGATGAGCATGAGGAACTTGAGGATGAACATGACCACTATATATGGAAGGGGCCCTGCAAGTGAGGTTAATCTAATTCCAAAACCAGGAGAGCAGCGACACAAGGTGGAATGGAATGCAACAGGTAATGCAGTTGGAAAGAACAATATAAAGTTGAACAGTTACTGTGGCATATTAGCTAGAAAGCCACAAATATGGAGTTTAGATCTACAGTGGCGAGAGCAACCACAACTAGCATTTGAAGATAGAAAATCATGCATTGGGGTACTTAAGTAATTACAAAATTTCTTTTTAGTCTAGACTTAATGTATATTTGAAGAGTTTTTTATTGTTTCTTAACATCTCCACATATTTTCCAGAAATTCTTTGATTTGGGAGATCATCCAAATGCATGGAACTACGTAGACGCTCACATTCACAAAGCTTTACAAAGTTGGAAGTCACGGGTTAAGAAAGATTACTATCTAAAGTATAAGGATAATCTATATTTGATGAGGAAAAAGGTTAAGCATAATGCATCATTAGATATTCACCAGTTTGACAATCTTGTTAAACAATGGTCTTCTGAGAAGTCTGAGGTAATATAAAATTAATATATAATCATTTATCTTTCATTTATAGTGTTTAGTAACTAATTTTTTTTTTATAGAAAATTGCTGTCACAAATAAGGTTAACAGGTCAGAAAAACAAATGCATCATACTACAGGATCCAAACCATGGAGTTGTTATAGGGAGGAAATGGTATCACCTTTCACTTTGTATTTATTTCCAATGAGTTCTAAATATGAAATTGTTTAGCTAGTAGTAATAATCCTATTATTTGATTTATGAAAGAAAACTGCGGAAAGGGAGCCAACTCAAAAAGAATTTTTGAAGAAAGTATATGAGAACAACCCGTTGTGGTAATTTATTCAATATTTAAATCAATAATATATTAAATTTTCAAATAAAACTTGTCTAGTTTGTACATTGACTTTGTTCAAATAATGACAGGATGACATAATTGATATTGTTGAAAATGAAGTTACAAATGGTGAAGTAACTGATCCAACACAAATCGATGAGGTGACATGTCGTGCCTTTTTGCGTGTAGTCAACCCCATAAAAAAGAATAGGGTTCGTGGTATTGGACTTGGACATGCCGCGGAAGGGAATACTGGGAAAGCCTCCAAAATTCGGTATGAAATGTTATTGCGAGAAAGTATTGCAAAAGATGTAAGTAATTTAACAAATTTGTAAGTGTCATATGATATTGTAATTATTGTCTTCTAAAAATATATTTCATTGTAGGATAAATTAAAAGAGGCTACTCAAGAAATGAAAAATATGCAAAAATATTGGTCCCAATTTATAACATGGGTGCAACAAAATCAGGTTATTTGATGGCAACAATCGAGTATCAGATAAAACTTATTGATATAATATTGCAATATAAATAGAATTTGTTTTATTCTCTTCTATGTTTTGAATAGGCCGAATCAGCTAGAAATACATAGTTTGGCCCGACGAGTGTGTTTCCAAATCTACCCCCTTCTGGAGTATTTCAAACTAGTGTTGGTACAACATCATCAAATGTTGGAGCACATGTACATATTTATAAAATTAAAGAATTTTAAATTTTTATAAATAACAAAAGTTGAAAATGAGAATCTTGTTTTCAAGGCTCAAATGTTTCCAAACAGGACTTCTCCTGGTGTGTTTTCTACTCAAGCTGCCAAAAATAGTATGAATGGGCCATTGTTTACATTTCAATCACAGGTATAATATTACATACATTGTTTATAACGGCTTTTATAAAATAAACTCCTTCTCATACTATCAATTTTTTTGAAGCCACATTTTTTCCCAAATGGACCTCCTACTGCTATGTTTCCCGGTCAAGGTGGTGCAAATGGATCCCAGGTATAAATAAAATATTAAATTCTTTTCAAGAATCAATATTTACCTATTCATGTTCAACTTTATTGAAAATTTAAATTCTTTTCAAGCATCAATATTACCCAAATGGTCATCCAATTGGTGTGTTTCCCGCTCATGGTGGTACAAGTGGTTCACAGGTATATATATATATATATATATATATATATATGTATTATGAAATGTGTGGTTATTCATGTTCATCTTAAATTGAAAATTTAAATTCTTTGTCAGCCTCAATATTTTCCAACTTCAACTCCTACTGGTGCGTTTCCGGCTCATGGTGGTACAAGTGGAGAAAATCATGCAAGGGATATTGTAATGAAAGACATTCATAACGCTTGAATAATTTTCAACAATTTACAATACAGTTTTTAATTGTTATGAAACCTCACAATTCCTTGGATATATATAGTATTTAGCAAATGTGTTTGAGATCCATAGGGCATTAGATCATACGTTCTTAGTTTTTCATATTATTTGGTATTTTTTTGAAATTTTAATTGATGTTTATCAACATGTGAAGCTTCCATGGATTCCCCGAGATCCACATTCTAAATTTGTTTTCTAGCTGTTCTTTCCATGTAATTGCTATTGCTATCATGACATGATATAGAAGAGAAGACTTGTGTGTGTAGTAGCTGTCATATGGAATTGGTGGGTTCTCAATGGCTATGTTTGGGAGAGTTGTGGTGGTATCTATGTCAACTCTGTTGATGTTGGTGCTGATCTAGTAGGCAAGCTTAAGAAGAATATTCATGAGAATGAACCCAGAACCCAGTTATGAATTGTATGTACATGCACTTTGTAGATATGTTATCTATCTCTGAGCTTAAGAGGTGTACTCTATTGCCATCTGTAGTATATTTGATTGTAGAGGATTCTCTGGTGATAATCACATGCATTTGGCTCTCTTGTATTGATCATATCGATCAGGTGTTTAGAGATTAGTATCCAGGAATAAAACGTTAACCAATGTATCCATGAATATCAAGTTTAGCTGAGAATATTACCTTTTATCATATGTTACTTCCTTCCTGATCGTTATCCTAAACAATGTGCATAAACTTAGATCTATTGTCTTTTTCTTTTAATCTGGATAAATATTGTAGCTTATACCGAACGTTCAATATTTTCTGTCAAAAGCAGAAGCCAGGCCAATGCTTGGTATATTTGAATTCTTATGAGAGTTTGTAAATCCATACTGGTACCTCTGTTCTCTACATATCCGAACGTCCCATATTTTCTGTCCAAAACAGAAGCCAAGCCAATGTTTGGTATTATTTGAATTCATATGAGCGATTGTAAAGCCACAACAGTGGTACCTGTGTGCTCCATAGAGCCGAGTGTTTGTTGCATACCCTATATTATAACAACGCTGGTAACGGTTTACATGCTTCACAAGACCAAGGGCATATATAAGCCATGCACTAGCAATAACTTTTTTGCTTTGCACCTCTCTCATTCTTCAGTGCAAGTGCCCTGGTAAGCATGACAATAGTACATGCTAGTACTACAATAGGTTTGAAACACAACATTTATATAAATGATTTTGACTCTGAATATACTTCCTCAACCATTTATGTAGTATGTTACCAGTCATCTGATTTTACAACCTCGTATGATGCATCCATATCAAATGGCAGCTGGTGTAAACAATCAACTTTGCTTAAGGTATTGGTTCTGCCGCATTGTCTTTTATAGGTTTTTGTTAAGATTGATGGGTTGTCTCTTGATCGGGCATTGATATAAATGAAGAAATTTTTCCTATATAACTTTTTATCTACGAAGGTATTGACAACATCTGTCATTGATGTTTCTTGCTAGTTGTTGAAGTTGTATGGACTTGGTGCTCGTAATTCTCATATCATGTTATCTCAGAAGACCGATGCACCCATTTCTCAGCAAGGCCAAGCAGACATCAAAGTGTAGGGAGCTGAGCTTCAGTCTCTGAAAGTTGACATCCCAAATACCAAGGTAATGCTTATCAATTCTCAAGATAAATTATGCATACGAGTTTATAGTTTAACAATCTTCTTTATACTAGTGTCCAGAATATATAACCCTAGTCCTTAACTTATGGATATGGAGTTTTCTTATTGAATCTATTATTGGGAGAGAGGCTTATTTAAAATCTGGGCTGAAACATGATTGCCATGTCAGCTCGATTATTCTTAATGGTACTTGGTACATTAAAGAAAACAGGATGAATAAAAGGCTTTTTGACTTGATTTCCATCCAGAAGCTTCCTCGAGGTGGAATTTATCTGCCAAGAATTTATGGAATAGAATCAAAGGTGACTTCTATGGTCTTATATCAAACCATTGAGGGAGACCGTTCTCCTCCTTTTGCTGCTCCCCTCTCACCCTTGGGTGATGGTTGAGTTTGGCCTGGTTTTTCTTTTGTGATGGTTGCTCCCCTCTCTTTGCTTATTGCAGTGATGGTCGAGTGTTTGCTTCTTGGGCTTTGTCTAATGATGGTTGAGTTTTGTTTGCTGGCTGCTCCCCTTTCTCCTAGAGTGACGATGTGATCTTTTTTGGGGGTTATGAGGATGACCTGCTTCTGTAAGGCCCTTGTTTTTCTGTCTTCTGGTTCTGTTTTAGCCGCATGCTTTGGGTTTTGAGATGGAGAGTTTGTGTTTGGCTATTTGGTCTTGATGCTGGCTTCCTTGGGGTTCTCTGGCATGCTCCCCTCTCATTCATATAATGATGGTTGAGTTTGTCTGAGCTTGACACCACCTTCTCTTAATGTCTTGGTGAAGCCTCTTCTCTTGGCTTTCTGATGATGTTTTGTGTTACAAGGTTTCTGTTGATGAGGCATGTTTCTCGTTTCTGTTTTGGATGATGGTTTGGTGGACTGTTTAGATGTTGTTTTGTCCTGGGAAGTTCTTTTGCACTGCCCCCTCTCAGTTGTGGAAGGATGCTTTTGTGTTGGACAGTAGATATCCGATCCTTGGTGTTTTTCTGTTGCTGGTGATATCCTGTTGCTGGTTTAGTTCACTGCTGCTATGGAGTGACGAGGCTGCTATGCTGCAAGTTCACTGCTGCTTTGGCCGAAGATTCCCCAGCCTTGATGGGTCTCATGATGTTGTTTCATGTTTCTTATCCCATTCTTTAGGGCTGGTTTGGTGGACTATTTTATTCACCATATTGGCTTGTTGCAATTAGACCATAATGTTTACCATACAACTACGCAGAGAACCTGTTGATGAATCATTTTTATTGGATTTTGTTTCAGATTCATGGAAATGTATGCCTAGCGAGTGTTGTTGTAACACAAACTCTGGACTGGAAGCTACACGCCTTCGATGTATTATCTGAATTTGATGGGAATAAGGATAATCATGGGGCATCAATGCTGGTACTGTGCATGTTCTATTTCTTGTCTCTACTCTCTATCTGATTGTATTTTCTTCATTTTATTTTTTATTTCATGATATGATCTTCAATCTCAATATTCCCATCAAGCGTTACTAGAAAACTAATGATATATAACTATTTAAATACATGCATGCTACTGACATATTTTCACATATGGATAGTACCATAATGTTAGAAGAACTGAAGAAGCTACTTTCATGTTATGTTATGCCATAGGACAAAAAAATATAGCTCTTCATATCTGTGCAAACTTTTCATTATATTACATGTGCATCTTTATTGTATAAATGAAGAAAACTTTCCAGTGCCAAATTGGGTAAAATAGATTGATCTTATTCTACATGTTATATCTTCATGAATTTTAATTTGTCATATAAATGACCTCATCGAATTTCTTTTTGCATCCATTTGAGTGGCTAATTGGATCTCAATACAAGCCTATGGAATCAGTGAAATCTGACTGGGCTATGATAAGAAAATCACCCCCGTGGGATATTGATTCATGGGGTTTAGGTATTCCAATTTTGTGCTTTTTAACTATGGATGTATCATTTTCTTGCACAAGTAGCTAGATAGAATTCAGTTGAAAAATTGCATTTATATATGTTATGATCTTTTGTATGATTCTATTACACACTACTAAATTTGTTTAACCAAGTTATATGTACAGGAAAAATAAACACTTTATAAGCATCAAAAGGTCTGCATTATGCATGTGTAGGATACAAAAATGCCCTGGTCATGTGTAAAACACACATCATATCCTATTTTCCACTGACTGTTTGGTCTTCTCAGAAATTATCTTAAATGCACAGAAAGAAAGCTAGACTAGTATTGTTGCTTGCCATTTTCTGAAAATTTTATAAAAATATATTGCCATTGACCGTTCTTACAAGAATTTTGATATGTTAATGCCCTGCAGCTCAATGCATAAATGTTAATTGTGGCCTAAAAGTTTTTAAATGAGCTAAAATTAGCTTATAATATAGAGAAAATTGATATCTTATGCTATATGAAATTTGATCAATATGATAATAAAAGATGATTGATTACTATTCTTCTTTAGCTAATTCATTATGGCATATCTTGACTCTATATATGTATGTTTGCATATTTGGAAAGTTTATATGGTAAATAGACCAATCTTAACTTCTTGTTATGACTATTTTTTCTATAATCATGGCTTCTTTTTCTTGAATTTTCTATTGGCTTGTCTCTATAATACCACATTTGTTAGCTTTAACTATCAAGAATTGCCTTTCCACCTACCTTTTCATAGTGTGTGCTTCTTGATTTTGTGCTTGATGATTAGAGGATTTGGCAATCGACACTTTTCGTATGAAATTTATATCTTTGTGTCCGAATTATAGATTGCACGCAGATTAGAAAACAACAATGTTAAGCTTGTTTTGTATCATTAATTTTAGTCGACATTCTACAGAGTAAGATTGAAACTTCTTTTCATATGTATGGCAAGCTACTTGATATATGAGCTTTTTTCTGGCACACAGTTGAACAAGACTGAAGACCTTCGTGATACTGGTTCTATTCCAAAGGTAGGTAGACAACTGCCAAATAGTTCTACTTTATCGAGTCTTTTCCGTACTGAACTTTATGTCCCTTTTCCCATTTATCTACTGTAGATAACCAATGCTGGTAATCTACATCGTACACTTTCTTAGAGAGTGCTTAGATCCGCTTCAAATGAAAACCTAACATTCATCTAATGCAGACTACAATTTCAAACCTTGGGCCCAAGCAGTACATATTAATGGCAAAATTTTTGGCTTTTGTATATCTTCTCTGTTGTCCTTAGAAATTCCTCATGTTCACCTTGTTGTCACTGTCCTTCAATACGTTAGCCTTTTGGTAACTAGCAATTAGTGAGAAGATTGGTAGGAATAATTAAGATCTGCAACCTGCAATTTACTTCCATGATGTTATATCGTATATTTTATAGTAAGCCTTCCCAGTGGAGTCCTTGGGTGTTTCTGTCCATGATGAAGAGGAAAGAGAAAAATGGTTGGTGGTGTGGGATCGGGATTTGATTAGTATAAGAGTTACAGTTAGCTCATTCTGTCATCTTCTTTAACTTACTAGAGGTTTCTATCCTAATTCTTGATATGGTTCCAACTCTTCAAAGAAGAGAAACTACATCATCGGAAAGCACCCCAAAGGTGTCAAAAGTGAAAGGTAGAAAATGATGTTGATTGGCCTCACATGTTGTTCCATGTTTATGAAATTTTTGTATTGCTGCCTCGGACGCTGCCTGCCCTGCTTTAAAGTTTTTTGAAAGGATACATGTCAAGGGAGAAACTCCTGTTAGGTCAAAACAGGCATGTTTTCCATTCATCTAGTGAAATAAAAGAATGTATGTAGGTCGCAACGAATGAACACCATCAGATTGAGTGCCAAGGAAGGCCAAAGGAGCTTCTTTCAATACCTTTAACCCAGATCGAGTGCCAACATCATGATGAAACTTATAACTAGGCCGCGAGCGGCAGTGCTCTGCATGATCACCAAAGGCATCAAGATTTGTGATGTTGCAAATTAGACAACGTTCATCACCTGGATATAAGGGAATCATAAGCCAATACCGAAGGATAGCTCAATACTCAATGGGTAACATAGACAGACCAAGGCCATCAATAGGAACAACCCTCAAAAAATTTTGTGCATGATCGGCTTGTAAATAAGTGAGAATAACATGTTGCCGTAAGGATAGGTCACTTGCCATGATTTGCTGGATGACCATTTTGTAGTAAGCATCTACCAAAATAGACTGGGTCTAATGGCTGATAGCCATGTTGGGCGACAGCCTTGGGTGGTGATGGCCGATAGGTTTGGTGTGTGTGTCGGCCGACAGGCCTTGATAGGTTTTAGTGAGGGTGGTGATGAGTTATGGTGAGAGTCTTGTGATTCTTTAATGATGGCCTCATGGGTCATGGAAGTGAATGTTTATGCTTAATGATGGTGGTGTCTTGTTAATGATAACAACAATGAATATGATGCCTTGCAAACAATAATAATGATGATGCTAATGGTAGTAGGGATGATAATGAGGAAGGTAATGGTAATAAGATGCATGATGTGATCCTTATACTTATTTGTAAATAATAAAGAAGATGATAGTAATAATGTTGATCATAATAATGATGACAATAATGACAGTAATGATATAGCAATCCTTGTACTTAATTATTGAATGAGAATGGTGATAGTTACACTAGTAGCTTGCATAATGATAATAATGATAATAATGATGATAGTGGATGGTGACATAATGGTAGTGGTAACAATAGTACTAGTTCTGTATGTTTGGACACCTTGATTACTTGTATAATTCTGAGATAAGGATAAGTATCGATATGGCTTGCTAATGATGTACTTTATACACTTGATCAGCAAATAGTGTAAGAATGATAAGTAGAATATCTTGAATGGCATTTCATGATAGTAGCATATTCCTTATAATTGAAGTTATAATTATTGAGTATCCTAACCATGCAGGTGATGATTAGCCATGAAAGGACTATGAGACACATGTGATAAGTAACATCACTTGGTAATTACTCTGGTTAATGAGATGATGTGTTAAGTTCCATGATGATGATGTGAGCCTTGAGAGGCATTGACAGTACTTGATAAGGGATTGAGATCCCATGGTATGTGATGATCCTCGAGATGGATATGGATGGTTGGCAAGAGGCCAAGTGGTAACATGTGATGTTGCATCCTTGTGATGGATCAGGTTGATGTGATTAAATAATAATATAATGTAGTTTACTTTCTGTTATATCTTGCATGTTGTACAACATGGTTGAATTCTGCAATCCATCTAAAAGATACTAATTAATCACAGTGAAATATATCATGTAGTTTTCCCTGGCCATAGATCCATCATCGTCAGGACTTGGTGATGGTGAAACAGGTTCTCCTACGGGTTAACCTGGAAGCGCATACTGTTGAATATGTGTAGGTTGCTCCTAGCCTGAAAATGAGGAGGTAAGAGTGTAACTTCGGTTACAGACTCAGATATGTATGAAGAGCATGGTGAACAGGCCCATGGCTCAGGATATGTGATGCATGAGCATGAATGCGTTCATGGCTCAGAACACGGTGAACAGGCCTGTGGCTCAGTTTTACTAGCATCGAGACCTGTACCAAGGCGGGCTAGAGTGAGGGTAGCCTATGGAGCTGACCCTGTGGCTTAGACCACTTCAGCATGTGACTGCGGTCCTGCTTGTGTTGTACTCGTGTACTGACCACGAGGTGGGAGGTCGTGGAGTCCGGCTCTTCCATTGACCTTGTATGGCACCGGCTTGGGTTTCGTAACCGAAGGTTGGATTTGAACGGTACGGTTCAAATCCTCAGGGCATAATAATAATACGTAATATAGTCATTTACTGCTTAAGATAAACATGAAACATTGGTTGAGGCCTTGTTTGTGTAATATCTTTGTTATATCTTGCAGGTTATGTGGTAATATGTCTTAGATTGACAATCAGGTTATGTGACATTATATTTTGTTATGATAATCATGTTACATAGGGATATATCTTATCTTGCTAATCATATTCCTTGAGATATATTTGGTTATATGCTTTTGTATAAATGGGTAAGCTTGTCGGTAAGAATAATCTGTTTTATATAGACTGCTCTTGTTATACATGTTATTAGATATCTGCTGTTATAGTCTATCTTGCTGAGGTTCTGTAGTTGCGGTGGGGAGTTATGTTTCCCGCTGGGACAATTGTTCAATTGTCTCACCCCGCTGGTTTAACCCCTTTTTAGGTGGTCGAGGTAGACGAGGTCGTGGTCGTGGTGTTGTCGCCGAGCAGCTTGAGGAGCAGTAGAAGGCAAGCGTTGGACATGCTGCTGTTTTGGATGTTTTGTAGTAGAGTCTAGAGTCATCCCTGTACTCTAAGGTCCTTGGCAGTGTTTTGACGATGCTTTACGATGAACGATCAATGACGTTTGTATATCCTATTTTTGGCCGGATGTGGGCCTTTATGTACGTGAACATGTGGTGAACTCATGTGATGGATGAACAGTTGTTCCTGAGTTGTGGACACGTATCAGATCACGTGTATGTACATATATATGACATGCTTCTGTGCAGGATGAGGACTGGAAAGTAATAGTTTCACAGTTTATCAGTTTTTCACAATTGGTTTTAATTAACCCGTATTTTCATAATCTGTGGTTATGGTGATTTCCGCACGTTTTCGCGTAACACCTCATTATCCATGTGATAATGGGATGTGTTGCCACAAGTTTTGGTATCAGAGCCTTAGGTTCGCTGAGTCTACAGGGATTTAGGACTAGGTTGAGTCTGTTCTTATGAGTTTTCCAGGTTTTCTTACAATATCTTCTTCCCTCAACGGAAGAAAAGTCAAGATGTCTGGAAACCATGAAGAACACTCTGCTGAGTACAGTGATGCTGCATCAGTTGATGGAGCAGATAGACATGCACATGGAGATCGGGTGCCTGAGGTCCCCCAACCTAACCTAGCCATACTTGAACATCCTGCTTACCAATAGCTTATGGGGCAGTTAATGGCTACGATGAATCTCATGGTTGAGCGATTACCAGTGCCTCCTCCACGAGCACAGGTTCCCCATGGAGAAGCATCGGGTATTGGGAAGACCTTTGAGCGGCTTCGCCGAGTTGGAGCTTCGGATTATGTTGGGACGGCTGATCCAGCGGATGCAGATCTGTGGCTGACAAGTCTCGAGAAGGCTTTCCGGATCCTTGACATCCCCGAAGCAGACAAGGTAAAGCATGTTGTCTACCTTCTGAAAGGTAGTGCTGGTCACTGGTGGACCATCGAGGAAGAGAAGCGGCCTGGTGAGGTGATATGTTGGGAAGTGTTCCGATGCGAGTTCGTCGCCAGATACTTTCCAAAGACGTATCTGGATGAGAAGATCAGTCAGTTTGAGAAGTTGCGGCAAGGAACGATGAACATCACCGAGTATGAAGCTAAGTTTATGGATCTGTTGAGGTTCTGTCCTTACATGGCGGCAACAGACGAGGAACAGATCAGACGTTTCGAGAAGGGTTTGAGTGCTGAGTTGACAACCCCGGTGTCTGCGTTGGAGAACCGAGAGCAGTTTGCTACATTCATGGAATCTATTCGACGGATCGAGAGGACAGTTAGGGAGAAAAGAGAGTCTATGTCTCTTAAAAGACCTGCTCAGTTTCAAGGACAAAGGTTTGGTGGCTTTAAGAAGCCCAGGTTTTCAGCACCGTCAGCGATGAGAAGCTCTGGTGTACCATCTCAGTGGTCTCCGAGTAAGGGAAAGGTTATGTTTCTTCGCCGTCTAAGGCGCATAGTTCAGCTTCTGTGGTAGTGACAGGGCCAACTAGGCCACGGTTTGAGGACAAGTCATGTCATCTTTGTGGACAAGTCGGGCATTTCAGGCTTAATTGCCCGAATAGAGATGTTGAAGTGACACAGCAGTCGAGGCAGAGTTTTCAGAAGTTAGAGAGACCGTAGGCTAGTGGTAGTAGAGGTCGAGGACGCGGTCAAGCGTCTCAAGTTGGATCGTCTGCTCAAGGAAGCAGAGGTCGTGGACAGCAAGCAACGGCTCGATTCTATGCCATGAGTCAGCCGGAGGCGATAGTCAACCCGCGAGTGGTGACATGTCAGATGGAGTTATTTCATTCTGATATGTCTTCTTCTTGCTTTATATCTGTTCTGGTTGACCCGGGTGCTACACACTCTTTTATCGCCTATAGTATGCTTGAAAACTGTCGTTTACCTATTAGTTGTAAGAAGGATAGCTTGTTGTTATAAACCCCTCTTGATGGTTCCTCTTTGCTTCGAGAAGAGTGTCCATCTTGTGTTTTGTCTTTTTTGGGACATCATATCCAAGTGGATCTTATACCACTTGATATGCATGGTTTCGATGTTATCCTTGGGATGGATACCTTAGAGAAGTATAAGGTTGTTTTAGACTGTGGTTCCAAGCAGGCAGTGTTTGATGTTGCTAGAGAGAAGTGGATCTTCCAGGGAGATAGGAAGATTCTTCCGACGTGTTTGGTATCAGCTATGGTGGCAGATAAGTTGTTACGACAAGGATGTGAGGCGTTCCTAGCTCACGTGGTGGATACCGTTGTGGTTACCAAGGCGAAAGGTCTTGGTCTTGAGGAGGTGCCAGTTGTTCGAGAGTTTGTAGACGTGTTTCCTGAGGAGTTTCCTGGTGTTCCTCCACCCTGAGAGATTGATTTCGAGATCAATCTGGTCCCAGGGACACAGCCAGTTGCACAGTCAGCGTATAGGATGGCTCCAGTAGAGATGGCAGAACTGAAGAAGCAGTTGCAAGAGTTGTTGGAGAAAGGTTTTATCCGACCGAGTACGTCGCCGTGGGGTGCTCCCGTGTTGTTTGTTAAGAAGAAGGATGGTTTGATGCGGTTGTGTATAGATTACCGGCAGTTGAACAGGTCACGATCAAGAATAAGTACTCGTTGCTGAGGATAGATGATCTGTTCAATTAGTTGTGTGGTGCTACAGTGTTTTCGAAGATCGATCTACGGTCTGGATATCATCAGTTGAGGATAAAGGCAGATGACATACCAAAGTCAGCTTTCAGGATGAGGTATGGTCATTTTGAGTTCGTGGTTATGCCGTTTGGGTTAACCAATGCACCTGCAGCTTTCATGGATTTGATGAACAGAGTGTTCCGTCCGTTCTTAGATCAGTTTGTTGTAGCCTTTATGGATGACATCTTGATCTATAGTCAGGATAGGCTAGAGCATGAGCAACATCTTCGTCGAGCGTTGACTCTTCTTTGTCAACATCAGTTGTATGCCAAGTTCAGTAAGTGTGAGTTCTGGTTGGATGAAGTGACTTTCTTGGGTCACGTGATATCTGCTGAAGGAGTCAAAGTGGATCCAAAGAAGGTGGAATCCGTTGCGGATTGGGAACAACCGAAGACGCCGACAGAAGTTCGTAGTTTCCTTGGTTTGGCAGGATACTACCGGAGGTTTATCAAAGACTTCAATGTGATCGCGTTGCCGATGACGAAGTTGACCAGGAAGGATGTACCTTTTGTTTGGGATGATCGATGTCAACAAGCTTTCCAGAGTTTGAAGGAGAAGCTGACCAGTGCTCCAGTGTTGATCTTGCCAGAGCCTGTGAAAGGCTAAGTTGTTTTCTGTGATGCTTCCAAGAAAGGTTTAGGTTGCGTGTTGATGCAGGAAGATCATGTGGTTTCTTTTGCTTCGCGACAGCTCAAGAAACATGAGGAGAACTACCCGACTCATGACTTGGAGTTGGCAGTTGTGGTTCATGCGTTAAAGATTTGGAGGCACTGTCTGTATGGGGAAGTGTGTCAGATCTTTACGGATCATAAGAATCTGAAGTATATCTTTACACAGCAAGAATTGAACATGTGAAAATGACGATGGATGGAGTTGATCAATGATTACAACTGCACTATCGAGTATCATCCTGGTAAGGCAAACATGGTAGCTGATGCGCTTAGCAGGAAGTCTTCTTCTCTTTCTTTAAAGAAGGCACAGTTGAGTTCTCTGGTATGCCATAAGTGAGATATGTTTGTTTTTTGCGGCAGATGAATGTGCAGATGGAAGTTTCTTTGTTGTCTGGTCTTTTCGCGTAGATGCAAGTTAAGCCTACGCTGAGACAGCAAATCAAGGATGCACAGCAGACAGATGATGCGGTACAGTTGATTAGATCAGAGTTCGGCAGCAACAAGCATGATGGATTTCATGAGTCCGAGGATGGACTAGTTTGCTATCGTGATAGGATGGTGGTTCCAGATGCTGATGATCTGAGGAATTTGGTGCTTGAGGAAGCACATACGTCGATGTATGCGATGCATCCAGGTGTCACCAAGATGTATCATAGTCTGAAGGATTTGTATTGGTGGCCCGGTTTGAAGAGAGATGTAGCCGAGTTTGTGGCGAGATGTGCGGTGTGTCAGCAAGTGAAGGTTGAACATCAGAAGCCGGTAGGTATGTTGCAACCTTTGCCGATACCGCAGTGGAAATGGGATCACGTAACCATGGATTTCGTAGTTGGTCTACCCCGGACAACTAGGAATCATGATTCCATTTGGGTGGTAGTGGACAGATTGACTAAGTCTGCCCATTTCCTACCAGTGAAGACGACGTATACAGCTGAGAAACTAGCCAGAGTATATGTGGATGAGATAGTACGTTTGCATGGTATGCCAGCAACGATAGTTTCTGACAGAGGTCCTCAGTTTACGAGTCGTTTTTGGGAACAGTTGCACAAGGCATTGGGAACGCAGTTGAGGTTAAGTACAACTTTTCACCCGCAGACAGATGGACAGTCTAAAAGGACTATTCAGATTTTGGAAGACCTCCTTCGAGCTTGTGTTTTACAGTTTCTAGGAAGCTGGGATGAACATCTGAGTTTGATAGAGTTTGCCTACAACAACAGTTATCAGCGGAGCATCAACATGGCTCCTTATGAGGCTTTGTATGGAAGGAAGTGCAGATCTCATTTGTGTTGATGTGAATCAGGTGAGTATCAGCTTTTGGGTCCTGAGTTAGTACAGCAGACGACAGATAAGATCAAGGTGATACAACAACAGTTGAAAGTGGCACAAGACAGGTAGAAGTCTTATGCAGACAATCGCCGATGACCTTTAGAGTTCCAGGTGGGAGACAAGGTGTATCTTAAAGTCTCGCCGTGGAAAGGTGTGCTAAGGTTTGGACAGAAGGGTAAGTTAGCTCCCAGGTATATGGGGCCTTACTCAGTCAGAGCACGTGTTGGCAAAGTAGCTTACGAGATAGAGTTGCCTCCAGAGTTGCACAGGTTGCATCCAGTGTTTCATGTCAGTATGTTGAAGAAAAGTCATCCGGATTCAGGTACAGTGATACAGCCCGTTGAGGTTGAGCTTGACGCATATGTGACCTACGAGGAGGGTCATGTGGCGATCTTTGACAAAAGGATCAAGAAGCTGAAGAGGAAGGACCTGGTTCTTGTGAAGGTTCTTTGGCAGTGTCGTGGCGTTGAGGAAGCCACGTGGGAGCTTGAGGAAGAGATGAGGAGGAAGTATCCCTCGCTTTTCTCTTCAGATTTCGGGGATGAAATCCCTTAAAGGGGGTTAGCTTGTGAGGACCCTGACCTGCGTTTAGGGTTTACCCTGTTTGTTTTGCTTGATCTTGGTGCTTTGGTGCTTGCTAATCACCTCTAAGTGGTGATTAGGGTTTGGTTGTGCTTTTTTGAGAGTTCGAGGTGCTGCTTGCAAATAACCCAAGTCTAGGGTTTTGTGTGCAAGTTTGCCATCTTGTGAGATGTTTTCCCCTCTTTGCTTCCTCTAGGGTTGAGAGGAAGGCTTGGGCTTATTGTTTGAGTTTCTTGGGCCTTGCTTGAGCTTGTTTGGGCCTTGAGGTGCCTTGTTTGGGCTTGCTTGAGCCTTGTGTCGGCCAAGACCAGCTTGTGTCACCCAACATGGTGGTGTGTCGCCCAGGAACCTTGGTGTGTTGCCCAGCAGAGCTGCTAGTTGTGTCGCCCATGTTGCTTGGTCCAGCTTTGACCATGTTTGGTGGACACTTGGTGTATATCTTTGACAAGTGTCTCTTGGTGTGCCAGAGTGTTGTCTTGAACCCTAAGACAAGTGTCCCTTGGGTGGACGACACTTAGCATGGATCTACCTTGGTTTCTCCTCCCTTCTTTCTATATAGGTAGCTCTTTCCCTTGCCTTAGCTTTCTTTGCTATTTTGGTCTCTCCTCCACCTTGAGTGCATGACACTCCTCTCTCTCTTGCTTGTGTCGGCCGAGACACTCTCCTGGAGTTGCAGTGGTGGCCGATACCCTCTCTTGGATCAGCTTTGGTGGACGACATCCCTTGGAGCTTGAAGTGCATCTTCTTCCTTGGAGCTTGGAGCTTAAGGTGGGTTGCATAACTTCTAACCCTAACTTCTTTACCTCTTGTTCTTATTCTTGTTGCATGTTAGTATCTTATCTTAGTTCCTTGCTTTTATACCTTGCTTGGGTACCTTTGGTGGCCGATCCCCCTCTAGGGTTTAGGGTTCCTTTGTGCACCTTGCTTTCTAGGGTTTGAGTATCCTTAAGTGGGAGGTTGAAGATGACCCTTGTTCTTGTGATGGGCGACATCCTCCCTTGCTTTGGGTGTGTTGGGCGACATCCTTGCCTTGTGTTGAACAATAGGTTGAGTTGGTAGGAGTGTTGGCCATCATGGTGACCATGTTGGGCGATATGGTCCTTGTGGTGAGCAATCCCTTTGTTCTTGGTGTCGGGCGAGATGAGTACCTTATGATGGGCGACATGGTGAGTGCTCTTGTGTTGGGCGATAGGTCAAGCTAGTGAGGAGTTGGCCGATATGGTTGAGTTGGTCGATGGATGTTGTTGGGTGATACATCTTATTGTGTTGGCCGATATGGTAAGCATGATGGGCGATATGGTTGGATGATACCCTCTTCTTTGTGGTGAACGACAGACCTAAGTCTCTTGATGGTTTGTTGGTGTTGACCGATAGGGCTATGCTTGGTGTTGGCTGATAGCCCTAATGGCCGATAGCCATGTTGGGCGACAACCTTGGGTGGTGATGGCCGATAGGGTTGGTGTGTGTGTCGGCCAACAGGCCTTGATAGGTTTTAGTGAGGGTGGTGATGAGTTATGGTGAGAGTCTTGTGATTCTTTAATGATGGCCTCATGGGTCATGGAAGTGAATGTTTATGCTTAATGATGGTGGTGTCTTGTTAATGATAACAACAATGAATATGATGCCTTGCAAACAATAATAATGCTGATGCTAATGGCAGCAGGGATGATAATGAGGAAGGTAATCGTAATAAGATGCATGATGTGATCCTTATGCTTATTTGTAAATAATAAAGAAGATGATAGTAATAATGTTTATCATAATAATGATGACAATAATGACAGTAATGATATAGCAATCCTTGTACTTAATTGTTGAATGAGAATGGTGATAGTTACACTAGTAGCTTGCATAATGATAATAATGATGATAGTGAATGGTGACATAATGGTAGGGTAACAATAGTACTAGTTATGTATGTTTGGACACCTTGATTACTTGTATAATTCTGAGATAAGGATAAGTATCGATATGGCTTGCTAATGATGTACTTTATACACTTGATCATCAAATAGTGTAAGAATGATAAGTAGAGTATCTTGAATGGCATTTCATGATAGTAGCATATTCCTTATAATTGAAGTTATAATTATTGAGTATCCTAACCATACAGGTGATGATTAGCCATGAAAGGGCTATGAGACACATGTGATAAGTAACATCACTTGGTAATTACTCTGGTTAATGAGATGATGTGTTAAGTTCCATGATGATGATGTGATCCTTGAGAGGCATTGACAGTACTTGATAAGGGATTGAGATCCCATGTTATGTGATGATCCTCGAGATGGATCTGGATGGTTGGCAAGAGGCCAAGTGGTAACATGTGATGTTGGATCCTTGTGATGGATCAGGTTGATGTGATTAAATAATAATATAATGTAGTTTACTTTCTGTTATATCTTGCATGTTATACAACTTGGTTGAATCCTGCAATCCATCTAAAAGATACTAATTAATCACAGTGAAATATATCATGTAGTTTGCCCTGGCCATAGATCCATCATCGTCAGGACTTGGTGATGGTGAAACAGGTTCTCCTACGGGTTAACCTGGAAGCGCATACTGTTGAATATGTGTAGGTTGCTCCTAGCCTGAAAATGAGGAGGTAAGAGTGTAACTTCGGTTACAGACTCAGATATGTATGAAGAGCATGGTGAACAGGCCCATGGCTCAGGATATGTGATGCATGAGCATGAATGCGTTCATGGCTCAGAGCACGATGAACAGGCCCGTGGCTCAATTTTACTAGCGCTGAGACCTGTACCAAGGTGGGCTAGAATGAGGGTAGCCTATGGAGCTGACCATGTGGCTTAGACCACTTCAGCATGTGACTGCGGTCCTGCTTGTGTTGTACTCGTGTACGGACCACGAGGTGGGAGGTTGTGGAGTCCGGCTCTTCCATTGACCTTGTATGGCACCGGCTTGGGTTTCGTAACCGAAGGTTGGATTTGAACGGTACGGTTCAAATCCTCAGGGCATAATAATAATACGTAATATAGCCGTTTACTGCTTAAGATAAACACGAAACATTGGTTGAGGCCTTGTTTGTGTAATATCTTTGTTATATCTTGCAGGTTATGTGGTAATATGCCTTAGCTTGACAATCAGGTTATGTGACATTATATTCTGTTCTGATAATCATGTTACATAGGGATACATCTTATCTTGCTAATCATATTCCTTGAGATATATCTGGTTATATGCTTTTGTATAAACGGGTAAGCTTGTCGGTAAGAATAATCTATTTTATATAGACTACTCTTGTTATACCTGTTATTAGATATCTGCTGTTATAGTCTATCTTGCTGACGTTCTGTAGTTACGGTGGGGAGTTATGTTTCCCGCTGGGACAATTGTTCAATTGTCTCACCCCACTGGTTTAACCCCTTTTTAGGTGGTCGAGGTAGACGAGTTCGTGGTCGTGGTGTTGTGGCCGAGCAGCTTGAGGAGCAGTAGAAGGCAACCGTTGGACATTCTGCTATTTTGGATGTTTTGTAGTAGAGTCTAGAGTCATCCTTGTACTCTCATGTCCTTGGTAGTGTTTTGACGATGTTTTACGATGAACGATCAATGACGTTTGTATATCCTATTGTTGGCTGGATGTGGGCCTTTATGTATGTGAACAGGTGGTGAACTCATGTGATGGATGAACAGCTGTTCCTGAGTTGTGGACACGTATCAGATCACGTGTATGTACATATATATGACATGTTTTTGTAAAGGATGAGGACTGGAAAGTAATTGTTTCACAGTTTATCAGTTTTTCGCAATCGGTTTTAATTAACCCGTATTTTCATAATCTGTGGTTATGGTGATTTCCGCATGTTTTCGCGTAACACCTCGTTATCCGTGTGATAATGGGATGTGTTGCCACAAAAATGTGGGTGACTTTAGGCTCGGTGTTGATGGCGATTGCTAGAGGAATGCGAGCAAACTGGTTGCAACGTGCAATACCAATGCTAGCAAACAGGTTGCAACATGCAATACTGATTCATTTCAATCTTGTGATAGTGCACTTGATGCAGTACAAATTAGAGCTATAGTTTGAAATATGGATATTGCGCAAACAAATTTCTTGTTGGAGAAAGCGTTGCATATTTACAAGGTGCCCAAATAACTTGAATCCATTCCTTTGGTTCCTAGGAAGCATATCTATTCTTCATCACACACATATTTTATGGTTAGCAATGTATCAATGCATGACTACTGTATAATTTAGAAAACAAATTGTTACTCAGATTGTCAAGCTAGAAGTTATAAATAGTTCAGAGAATATGTTCAGTTTCCAGAAAATGAAATAATAAGAATAAAAGAAGGAGAATTACGGTATAAATACCCTCAGCCTTACTTAAAATAAAGAACAACTTGGTCTCAGTAATTCGTATATGATGCTCCCAGTAACTATAATAATATTGACATAAAAGTTTCAATTGCATTGCTTGCAAGGCCTTGAATAAGTCTCTATCGATTTGTTTTAAGGGTAAAGGGATTGCAAAAGCACCAGTGATGAACTATGTAGCAGAGTCTGCATAGTGTGTGGTCACAATAATAGCTCTCTCTAATATAGATTGTTTCCTCAATAACAATCTGAAGCTTGTAGATACAGATGTAACACTTTTCTTTTATACCGCTGCTTCTATGGAGTGGGTTCTTTTAAGGGTTGAGGGATTGCAAAATATAACAATTCTAACAACAGCTTTGATCCTTGTTTTTATTCCACAAGATTTTGTTGGGACAGATGTGTACTTTGAACATAACTTTAGTAGGCTGTGATATGCTTTATTTCTGATCTGAATGATATAAAACTAACTATTTATGTGCAGTTACAACTATTTTTCTTCATCAAAATTTCCATACTTCACTGGCATAATATGAATGGCAATTTCCAGGACTTGTGGGTTTATCTTTGTCCTATGCTCGAACACTGTCATCCATCCAAGGGTTTCTGACTCTATGGTATTGATACTCAGACAACTATATTATCTCTATCAAAAGAATTAAGCAATTCATGCATTTGTCGTCTGAAGCTCCATCAATTATTGAGGACAATAGACCACCTCTTGTCTGGCCGCATCAAGGGAAGATAGATTTTAAATATTTGAAGGTAATAGTAAAGCTCATTATGAAACGTGTCTACAGTCTTAGACCAAGTAATTTCTTGAAAATGATCCATGTATTTTTTGATGGTTCCATATAAGATATAGTCCCAATGCTCCCCTTGTCCTCAAAGGCATCACATGAACCTTTGCACCAGGGCAGAAAGTAGGGGTTGTGGGAAGGACGGGAAGCGGAAAGACCACATTGATAAGTGCTTTGTTTCGACTTGTTGAACCAGCTTCTGGAAATATTTATATAGATGATCTTGATATATGTACTATCGGTTTGAAAGATCTGCGGAGGAAGCTAAGCATAATTCCTCAAGAGCCAACTCTCTTCAAGGGAAGCGTAAGAAGTAACTTGGATCCTCTGGGCTTGCACTCTGACCTGGAGATATGGGAGGTGAGCAAAGCCCCTCCTTAACCCTATGTTTAAGACCGTTGTGGTTTGAAATGTAGTTTTAGTGGCTTGTTACGAACTGACTAATAAAGAATTTAAGATTCTATATACAAAGAGTACAGCTGAATACTTGGTACGTTCTTTTCATATTTCAAGTTCTATATTAATATTGACGGTTGTGCTCAGGAACTGGAGAAATGTCAATTGAAAGACACCATCAATACACTTCCAAACCTACTGGATTCTTCTGGTAAGATCTTATATAACTACAAAATGTTAAAGTAAATGTGATCTATTGTAGAAAAAATAAGTTCACTTTTTTTCTGAATGCAGTATGCGATGAAGGTGAAAATTGGAGTGTTGGACAGAGGCAACTCTTTTTCCTGGGATGTGCTCTTCTTCAAAGATGTTCATTGGCTAAACGAGTGATAAAGTCAAGATGTAGATATCTATTTATATTGAAATTTGTATCGATTAAAGGGGAAAAGGCCCATGTCCTCCCCTTTGTGATGAACAATATTTCTATGTGAAATAAAAAAGAATGTTTCAAAATAGTGATTTGTTATGGCTGTTGTGTCTTATTAACTAAATTAGTTTGTTAAAATATTCTTTGTGCCTGATAGAAGCCACAAATGTATTACTTCATGAAATATAAGAAAGCTAAAACCTCATTGACAAATAAGAAAATGTAGATCACAATTGTAATTCTTTAGTATATTCACGAAGGCCCTAGAACCTCATTGAAAGATGTTAAATTAGCCTTCACAAATATATTTGGGAGGCTTGGGAAGTCTTTTTGTGAATGTCAAATAGTCCTTCAAAAAAAGTATTTCTGAAGGCCCTAGAACCTCATTGAAAGTTGTGAAATTAGCCTTCAAAAATGTATTTGGGAGGCCTGGGAAGTTTTTTTGTGAAGGTCAAATAGTCCTTCAAAATAGTATTTGTGAAGGCTAGAGTCTCTCATCAAAGTATTTGTGAAGAGGCTTTTAGAGTAGGACTTTTTGTGAAGGAATGCCCTTCAACCAAATTTTTTTTTGAAGGAGTTAATGTACATTTGTGAAGGAATCATCCTTGACAAATAGCCAAATTTCTTGTAGTGATAGTAGAAATCGAACCATACATATTGTAAGTGTGTTTATAATATGCTTTGAAGTAAAATATCATTTTTATGCTTAATATCTAACTTTTTAGGTTGCATGCAAATGAGATCCGCGTTCAGAATCCACATTGGAATGATAATGAAATACAATGTGAGCAACACAATCATTTTGTTAAGTGGTTTTTCAAATTATGTAAGTATGATGGTAATTTATAAAAGACAATCATAGTTTTCACGTATAACATTTTGTTTGTATCTTTATCAGGTATGTTCTTTACCTAGGGATATGGTTATTCCAAATGTTGTGATATGTATTGCTAGGGGACCTACACTAGGTTTACGATTTTACAAGGGATATTATGTGAATGGCTAAAAATTTGAAGTGGAAACAATTGACAATAGTCATGTCACCCAAAATTGCGGTATTGCTACAAAAGGTGGTGAGGATAATATGTTCTATGGAGTCTTAGTTGACATAATAGAGCTCCAATATGAAATTATACCTCCTATATGTTTTTTTAAGTGTAGATGGTATGATATGGAAGAATCCATAGGTTCATATGTAGATGAATTCGGCTTCACTTTAGTTGACACATGTCAAAAGAGTTTTGAAGATGAGCCATTCATTTATCCTAAACAAGCGATTCAAGTATTCTACTCTGTTGATATAGAAGAAAATAATTGGAGTGTTGTTTGTCATTGGAGACCAAGAGACACTTTTGATTTACCAATAGATATGTTACACAACGAAAAAGATCACATAGATGAAGTCTTTGAGGAAACCAATGAGGGTGGTTGTGGGTTAGAAGATGAGCATGAAAACACATGGGTTCGATCAGATATTTCTATGCCTATACATGTTGACCTTGATTTATTGAACATGGTTCCAAGAAACAAATAAGTATCTCAAGGTACCACCATAATTGAAAATTCTACTTTACTCTCATTTTACTTTTCATACTTTTTTCATTGATTGTATTGTGTTATACATAAATTTTTTTATGCTTATGTTTTTACAAGCATATTATAGATTTGATTGAAAAGAATGCCTCCAAAGAAAAAATTGAAGTACTTAAGTGAAGTCGCAGATTGTGGAAATCAAAGTACTACAAATTGGATTTAAGAGAACAATGTTATTCACTTGACTCCTTGTAATAGTGATTCACTTGGATCTCATGACCAACTATTGTTATCCATAGCATGTAAGAGTCCTTTCAAAATTATATTACTTATTTTATCATATATTACAATCTGTATGACACTCATTTGTATGATATAGGTGCAGAAAAAGAAAAGGCCAAGATTGAAAAGGATGTGTCAAATAAAAATGGTTGCTACATTTGTCTTCCTGTATTTCTGCATGCATTAGTGTTATTAATTTGTGATGATTATCTTGCTGATTTTGTACTTCACATCATTTTATGTATGTCATAAAATTTTCGTGTACTAGGTGCGGATAAAGAAAAGCTCAAAGCTGTCAATAAAAAATCTCAAGTACCTAGACGAAGTGGTAATTTGTTTTATAATTATATTTTTTCAAATAGCAATAAGCACGGTATTTAGGTGTAGAGAAATTATGTATGTGTTGATATCTAACCTAATTATTTTATGGACAAAAGAAGTACCCTTCCCAAATTATAAGGTACCAAATCCACTCAAGGATCAAAGTAAAGCAGATGATTTTCTAACAAACATCCAAGATGGTGGGTTACTTTTCCTAGTATTGTGTCTCTTTGTGTTTTGGAAGAATAAAACTAATACAATTGTGACTTTTATATAACTAAGCCAACTACTTCTCTCATTACTCAATACCATACAAAAGGGATTCTCCTATATTGAATGATGAATCATTGTATTCCATAGCACGTAAGTTATTTTTTGTGTTGTGTATCTTATTTATTAATGGTGCAATCACTTTCTATGTAGTATTAATTTTTCAAGTTATAGGTGCGGCTAAAGGAAAAACTAAATTAGTCAATGAAAATCAACAAGTGTCTAAAGCCAAATCAGTTCATAAGAGTGTCTCATCAAGGTCTGAAGTTGCCCAAGACTCTAGTAGACTTGTTGAACATCGTATTATAGGTGGGCTTTTCAGTTCTAGATGCATTAGTGTATTTAAATTTGATGATTATCTTGTTGATTTTGTACTTGACATCATTTTTTGCATGTCATAAAATTTCTATATAGTCGGTGCAGCTAAGGAAAAAGCCAAATTTGTCAATGAAAAATCTCAAGTACCAAGAGGAAATGGTAAATCATTTATTTTTGTAGAGAAAGATATTTAGGTGTAGACAAATAATTCATGTTATGATATCTAACTTAATTATTGTAGGAACCAAAGAAGTACCTTCACCCACCTATAAGAAACCAAATCTACTAGAGGATCAAAGTAAAGAAAATGATTTTCTAAGAAACATTCAAGATGGTAGGTTTTTTTCTAGATGTATTTTCAGTATTGTATCTCTTTCTATTTTGCAAGAACATAAAACAAATAAAATTGTAACTTTTAGATTCAAAGTAGGACAACAAGTTTGGTTCGAGATACTAATGATGGTGTGTTATTTATATTTTTAATTTGTTTCTTCCAGATTTTTTAATAATATTTGTGCTTATGAGATGCTTATGTTTCCATGATAGAAAGGGGAAGCCATGTTGCTGACAGTGAAAGATGTTTGAGACAACAACAACAAAATGAAGAAGACATGTTATCGACACTTAGACATTCTATTCGTATTAGGAAGCGTCGTCATCGAACTAGAAGGTTTGACGATATAGAGGCTAACATCTCAGGTATATGTCATGAGAAAATTATCATTTTTCCTTAGGTTAAAAGTTAATGTGATGTTTGTTTTAGAAAATATAAGCGAGGAAAGAAAAGGTCGTGGGTGGACAGGCTATAAATCCATTAAACCTCCCCTTGGAAAATCACATCATGATTGTTGGACACTAAAAAATATACTCGTGGGAGTTGAATGTGGTACTCTAGTGCGTTTTTTAGGATTGAAGGCTAGAGAAAGTGATAGTTTCCCATTGCACCTACAATGGGGGATCTACAAAGGAGAAACTTTTATGGTGTATGGGTAGAGGTTTAGGTATTTCTTTATTCCTATATTGTTGTCTCTTGTGTTTGTATATCATTCCTATATACCATTCTAAGTGTTCATTTTTCAACAGAAATTGTTCAAATTTAAGAGTCGAGAAACTAAATTGACTCCAAACATGTACATTATTATGAAGTGGTGTGAAGCAAAGGTACAAAATTGCATCATCGCACATCACCACCATTTGAATTCGTATCTATATTTCTTGTCCAGAACCAAGGGTTAGCGAAGAGAAATGGCAACATTTACTCATATATTGGAGTAAGGAGGAAACAAAGGTAACATATATTTGTTGATGAGTATCAAATCAGATTTACCAAACATAATGTGATGTTATTTTTCATATACAGTCAGTGGCAAAACAAAATGCAACTAACTGTGAGAATATAAGGCCTACTTATACATTAGGAACCAAGTCAATGCGGACAAAACAATTTGAAATGGTAAGTATCTTATTTTTAATTATATTTTCAATGATTTCATATTTATGCTAATCTTATCCCATTAGATGCTAGAAGGTCTTAATGCTTCTGATTATGATACATATATGGTTTCTCACAAATATAAGAATGGAGAATTTCCAGATGAATATACTAAGAGATTAATGGTAAGCTATACATATACTAATATAACATTACCATGATTCTGTTATCTCTCTCACTCACATAAACGTATAGGGGGAAATCAAAGTTGAAGCACACCGAAGAAATGTGCAAGATAGTCACAATCCCCTTGATTTTATCCCAGTAGTAAATCATGCATATGGGGATCATCATGGTGGCTATCAAAGGGGCTATGGTCATGGTGTGACAAGACAAATATTAAAAGAGGCCCCTATGATGGAGATAGCTCAGCAAACTTATCAAGACATTGAAAAAGAAGCTATATTACTTGCTCGGGCATTAGCTGATGCAAAACGAAGGATGGCACATATGACGGGACAGGTTGGAATCATAAACTATTGAATTTATGCTCTTATCTTCTATTTTGCATTATTTATTGGGAACAACTACATTTTTGCTCTGAATTTATGCTCTTAACATTGGTACATTATGCTGGTAGTGTGTATCATTTACTAAAATCAAACATAAAATTATTTTTATCATTCTAAATTTTTTTATGCATAAATAACAGGGTGGATCTATTTCTTCTCATGCTCTTGGATCTAATAGTGACGATGATGAACCAAGCTCTCATGCAGAACATTCAAATAATAGTGGGATGTCTTCTCACAAGCCACACTCTCATCCAAACACTACAAACTAAGATTTGGTCGATTCTGTTTTTGAGTTGTCCTCTAAAAACAAGCATGTTACAGTTAACTTTTTGTAGGAACCTGAATGATGCATGTATACGTCAAAGTTGTGAAATGTGACATTTTGTACATGTTAGTCACAAATATCATACATGTGTAGTTGGAACAAAGAGGTGTTGAGATGCAATTGGAATAAGTGTTGGTACATTACTATTTTTGTTAATATTTATAGACCTTGATTATTGTACAATAGTGTATTATAGTCCATTGAAAGCATTATGAAATTATCTTGGTAATAATTATATTTGTTGTTTTGTTTTAATTATTTATCACATATTTCTTTTTGGCATTTCTAACATGTGCTAAATGTAGGGAAACAATGGTTCCTCTAAACTAGTTTAGCATTCAAGAAGAAGTGGCCTGACGTAGGCATGTGCATGCATCAGTATAGACTGCCATTTTGAAGAGGTATGGTTGTGACAACTTTTTTCCATCTGTGTGGCCTCTTTCCTTTTCTCTTTCTATTTCCTTACAAGTGACAAGATCTTCGTTTATAACTCTGACCTTAGGCGATATAACTCTGAAGATCCTTAGGCGTGCAATGCGGATCTTCAGTGCAGGTTCCTTTCTCACCTTCTGATAACGGGCCCAAGACTTCAGTTCTGTAGGATCCCTCACAGCCATTTTCTTTAGTAGGTGTATCGTCATAAAATTTTGGTGAATACTCCAACTCTTTACTCCTGGACTATGAGCCAACTAATGAATCAGCTACTGCAGAGCAGACAATGGGCTCGTCAGTTGCAGGCACTCGACCCGCCTCAATCGTACCTGCATCTGCGCATCTATCTTCTTCAACTGAGGCATCAGCAATGCCTCCAGATAGAAGTCCAAAAGTTTTCCCAAAGCTTTGTAAGTCCACAACGATTTCCTTTTTAGAAGAACCATCTTCATTATCAATAGGATAGTCATATTCCAACTGTTTGGAATCTCCTTGGCCAGTACATGGATTTGTGTCCTCCTTTACAAGGAATTGAGTATCAAGAAAGTTGTTCTCTGCAGCTAATGCAGCAGGCCCGTTGATCTCTGCTTTCTCTAAATGAGATGTTTGTTCACCTTCACAATTGTTTGATGGTGCGCCTATACCAATGGGCATTTTCTTTAGCAAATCAAACTGTTCTTGCAAACAGACAAGCTCCCGAGCAACAGGTTTTTGAATTTCCCTTACACTTGGATGCAGAGTCTATTTCAAAGAGATTAGGTGACATTGAAAGAAGAAGAAAAAAAAGTCAGTTACTAAATGTAAAAAGATGAAGAGCTATGGTAAAAAATCATGAAAAAGATAGTACCCATGTCAGCAAACAACCAGAAATAAAATATTGTCTAAACAGAAGATTCATTATAGTCTCACCGAGAAACACCATAGATTTGCTCTAAAGCGGTTGTCCCGAAGAGGTCTGCAGATTATTTATTTTGTCTTTAATATCAGCTACCTTATGATGGACTGTCCTTATCTTCTTTAGTTTCTTTAGAGGTTGCCATTTCCTAACTTCAAATCCACAAAAGACAGACTGAATCATGCTAGATACAATCCAGAAATACGTAAGCATATAGTGAATTTTCAAGGAGACAGAAAAATGGTTGAAGACATTTCTGCAGTAGATGGAAAACAATGTCCAAGAAGTCTCTCGGGACAATCCAATTTTAGTAGTAGTTGTTTTGGCTGTAATTATTTAACATATATGATTTGTAATCTTCTCGGGACAAGGCTATGTCCTCCCCACTGTAAACGTTTTCCAGAATTAATAAAGATTGACAATTAACACTGTCCAATATTTCAGATTTCGAATAGCAAAATATTTTTTTCAAAATGCAAGTTGTTTTCAATTTGTAAAGCAGACGATATGAAAAGTTGCTAACCTGTATCTATATTCAGCTGTACTGAGTGTATAACCTCAGCATTTATTTATATTAAAAGGCAATCAAGTACATCTTTTGTATAAAGGGTTCCACCCAAACACAATATGTTGGGTGAGGGTCTTTTAGATAAGACCCTTTGTGTAAGGCTCCCCTAATGTGTAAGGGTTCGAAATCTCACACATCTCATTTGTGTCAGAGTTAAAAGCCAAACAAATGATTTGTTTTCCTGTAGTGCTCATTTGATTGACTACTCTGCAAAATACATTTTACCTTCTTTTTATTACTAACATCCGCTTGGGATTTGTGTTGTAGGTGAAGGATATATAATGTGTGCTCTTTTGACCATGATCTCAAAGACAGCAGGTTTCAAGTATGGATCGGAGATAGCCTATCAAACCAGACCAGTTGCAAAAGAAAAGATCACTTCTCGGGATAGCTATAGTGAAGGCTGGATGTGGATGGATAACCATGTCATCGGATAAGTTATGGTCTAATTCCAGTATAGTTGTATGTTGTTGGCTCATTTATGTAGTTTTCAAACTTGTAAATGTTGCTTAATTCAGCAACAGAACTATATTGTGCTGGTCATCAGCAAGTGTGTGGATGTGACTTTGTACATGCCAAACTGAATGCAATGTCTTCTTATTCTGAATTTTCAGAAACTATACTATTGCCCCAGCTTTTGTGGACTGATTGGTTGTTTTATTGGTTGAGTGTATTTTTCTAATCAGTTAAAAGATCACGAGCAGCTGATCTTAATTGTGTTTGCTGCAATTTACTGTAATGCATGTTGTTAAATGGAAGAAGGCACGTTCATTTGGCTCAGTGTTCAAGATGAACTATACGTTTTGATGTAGACCCATCTGTCTTATTATTAAAATATAATACTCTACATTTTTTTCAACTTTGTACAGTCAATGCAGTAGATTTTACGTCATGTCCTACACTTAGGAAGGGCCACACCCACGTTCTACAGGTGAAATATATTTTACTGTGCTGACTGTAGATGGTTTAACATGTTCTACTGCATTGCATATGGAATATGAACGTGTTTTCTGCAGTGATGGTAGCGGCTACCCCCACCAACCACACGTCAAGAGGAGGCGCGCCCCTCTCTCCTGCCCTTCCCTCATTTACCGCACCGGAGATAATAGCTACCGCCGTAGCAGGTGGTCACGCAGACCCTGCACAGGCGATGGGCGAAGGGGCGGGGCAGTTGCCAGCGGTAGAGAGCGCCCACACGCAGTGAGCGGCGATCGATGCTTGCGGAGTGCTGGTGAGCGGCGCCCAGCCACAAGCCAAGGAGCCCAACTCCTTCAGATCAACCATCCAGATCAAATCCAACGGTGTTGAAAGACCTGAATGAGGTATTTTTTTTAGAAAATCAAAATAAATCACCGCGTCAGCCATTTTGGGCATGAAATTTATGAATTTGCACCTAAAAATCATGATCTATCAATTAAAAATATTTTCAGAACCCAATTGTGCTTGTAGTTCCTCTATTCTTGCTAAATGTAACACATTTGCACTCTTGTATCGATCCTTATGCTCTACTATGTTTTCTTTGGAACTTTAATGATTAAAGGTTGTCCTAATCTCTTATATCAGTAACTTTGACTCATTAGAATTTGTATCATGCCTTGGATCATCTTGATGTACCTATAATTCCTATCTTGATCTATCAATGACTAGCTTTGATTTAAAAATAGATTTTATGTGCTTATGTGCTAAAACTTGCCCATAGGTGTAATCTTTAGCATGTTTTACTATCTTATGATCACCTAACCTTAAAATCAGTAATCTTTCCAACTTATGTGCCATGTTTGATTATGTTCTTATGCTATGATTTCCATTAGTAACTCATGTAACTTAATGACCTACTTGTATACCTTGATATGACTTAATAGGTGATGTGTAGTACTAATATCCTTGAATCTTAAATACTTGTGCAAAAGTGGATTCTAGATGATTTCACCTCTAAGTTCACCATCAAATCAATATCTTGGTGTTTGTTTTGACACATAACTCAAGTAGACTTCATCTATACTCTAATGAGGACAATCTTGCATGACATGACTAGTTATGCCAATGTGGATGCTTTTGTTGACTAAGTTGCTCAAATCTTAGTTCTCTATCTAAGATCGTGAAATCTTAACATTATGATCCCTAATCTTAGTTGAGATGTGTCACCATAAGATCTAGATGAATCCATGATGTATGATGTAACTTGATAATGGACTTGCTAGACTAATTGAAATATCAAAATTGACATGGATGGTATGATACCTTGATCTAGGGGATGCATCCAACTACCATGATAATGATTAATGAGACCTAATCTTGTTGATGTTAATCTAGTTACACTCATTCATAATGTCAGGATCTCCATGATGTCTTATTTTCCAAGATCTAGTCGAGCTCGTATATATGGTTTTCTAGTCAAGTATCTTAATCTTGTGCTCTAATAAAGGTACATCTTCCTCTTGACCCTACTATGATATTGGCTTGCTTGTATGTATGCTTGTATGAGTTCTTGGCTACTTACTTACTTGGTTGAGCTATTATTCATATGATTACTACTCTCATGTTTGAGTATTCTATGTTGACAAATCTTGAATATAATATACAGAAAGCCATTATGCAACCTAATGTAGACATAATGGATAAAGGAACCTAAAACATGCTTTGTACAAAATGATATCGTTAAGTGTTCTCATTTTGTTTCTTCTTCTTGACTATGATCGTGTTTCTAGCCAAGCAAGTTTTCTATTATTCTTAAACTTTTTACGTCTTTTCATAGCGTACTTAATGTTTTAGCATTAATATGTTTTGTTTATCGAATTTTTAGTTGTCAAATGAAGATCTGCTGCACTCAAGACTCTACACTGTGAAATGAAACACCAATGGGATGCTAGAAATGGAATGGATACATGCTCCTCTATCTCCTTTCAGTATCTTGTTATATCTTTTGCTTATTACCTTTACATAAATATTGCATATGTGAAATATTTTTGTGCCATTCTACATACGGATGCCCAAGTCTACTCACCTTTGGCTATGTATCCAAATAGTTCCATGACACACATTACCCTGAGTATTGAATGAGCTTTTCTTATTATATCACCATAAATGTTTCTTTGACAATAAAACTTTAAAATTTGTCTCCACTTATCTTTAAAATATTAATTTAATTAGGATAAAGTACAAGGTTACATCAAAAAAATAACTACACCTAAAAACTTGAATTAATTCCCTATGTTGCAATTTACTAGTTAATAAATGGTAAGGATAACTTTACGCAAGAATCTAGGTGAACACACTAAAAATGATGGAATTTCTGAACATTACATCATTCTCATATGATCATAATAAGATAAAGTGCAAATGAATTTATTATACCTTAAACAAATCGCGTGTAATGTATTGTGTATGCTTAAGTCACATGGGACTAATTTAATAAATTTCAGTATTGTCTCACTCTTTTACAATATCTCCATGTGGTGCCATTATTTTCTGGTTCTATATATCACCAAATGGGAGAACTCCCCTTATAACAACTCTCACCCCTCTCTATCCCAATTCTCTAAAATGTTCATCTCCTATACTTTGGAATCATGCCTGGTTTTTTAGTAGGTGCTCATTTCCAATAATTTTGGGCAGTAAATATTCACCATAAAGGTATATTGTATCTTATTTATCATTTTCCATGAGACAGAATAAATCGTCGCAATTTGTTTCTTATCTTATTGTTTTGTTTAAACTATAATACTCACAATGTATCATCAAATTCTATATTAATACAAACTCAAGTCAATTCTAGTTTTCATCTCTAGGACCATCTTCCAAGAAATAGTAGCAATTATTTCTATTGCTCCTATCATATCAACAATATATTATGAAGTAGCTTGGTTCTAGATCCTACTAACATCATAACTAACACGTGCAACAAGGTCAATTTCACTATTATTCTCAATTGCAATTTGTACAGGCACCACAATGTCATGTTACATATGCTAGTACAAACATGCTTTTTTCTTTTAGTTTCACTATTATTCATTCCTAATTTTATCTTAATTATTAGTATTTTTTCATTTGTAATACATACGCTCTTGATTTTTCTTTTCTTTAAATATTATAGATTCGAAAGGTAGGTGAGATTTCGTTGTCAACTATGCCTCATAAAGTCAATCCTAAGGCATGTGAAGAAAATTGTTTTGAAACCCACCTTCAATGTTGATTTGATTTCTATTATAATAGTGTTAACTTATTGGTCTTGTATGTATGTAATTGAATGCATTGATAGAAACGTCTACCTTTCATATAGAAAGACAAAATAAAATCATAGTACACCAAGACAATGTGTTGGGTTGGGGCTAAACAAAGAACTTACTCAATTGCATGACAAAAAGTAGAGTTATATCTGTCTTATAATGTTTCACTTGAACTATATAATCTTATATAGTGAATTGATATTGATTTCAATTTGTATGTGGTTATTTTTTTAACGTGTTCATTGGTTTAATTAATTTGACCTTCCAACATTATTGACATGGCAACTTATTGTCTCATGTTCTTTAATGTATGACTAATGAACTAATAGTTGCAAACAAAGCAAACGCATGTAGTCGTGGCAATACACCCCTCTCATGTTCTTAGATGTATGCAATACCAATAGTTGTCAGTGTTTTATATTCATTCTTTCTTTTTCATGTGTGTGTGTTGCGGTGGGGTTATATTAGCTTTTCAAATTTGATGGTTCTCATGGTGAATGAGACAAGCATGATGAAGAATTTCTTCCTAAAGTAAATGAAAACAAAGATCTAATATATTAATTATCATTGAATCATGTTATGTGTGGTGAATACACAAGGAATGCTTTCAAGATTCTTTAATTAACCCATCATACTATGTTTGATTAGATCTATACTAAACTCTTACTGTTAGAAGAATTCAATAACTAATTTTTTTAAATATTTCTCACATGCTCTTTCAAGACCCAAATTAAGTACAATTTTGATTTTTGGTTGATTTTTTATTTATGGGAACTGAGTAATGTAGTGTTTAATGTTGAACTTTCACTTGTTCTAGTAGCTAGTTGTACTCATTCTTTTATGAACTTATTTTGTGGGTTTTTAAAGTGGAAATTGCCTAGTTGTCAAGACTATGTGGTTGTTGTTTACTAATCAAAAATTGTATTTTGATATTGCCTTCTTATGTTAAAGATTTGATTGCATGTTCTTTATTTCTTCTAGTCTTGCCTACTCTCTTTGTGTTAGTAGTTATTTTTGGATTTAGATCTATATGAATTGAATACCGATGTGGTGATTGTTGGTGTTTTAGACATTAGATTTCAGTAGAATTATTTTTATTCACAGCTTGTTCTTGTATACTCGTTGCAGATTTGTTTCTACCATTTATGTTCTATTTTGTTAGTTGGGTCATGCATTGTATTATTTTGACATGTTGTGGTGATTTGTGTTGTTTTCAACTCCTTCTCCACTTGGAAGGGATGAGTTATTCAAAGATCAAAGGATCCACTACAGAAAGCTCACCAAGGTGATGGTGGAACATGATCACTCACTTTGACAAATATACAAAAATAGAAAGGATGACATTGAGTTACCAAAACTTTATGTATGGATTTTGTAATTTTACCAATTTAGGGGTAAATGGCATGGTCCCCCTTTGTGTAGACCCATTGCTTTGGAGTAATAATAAGAAATTTTTCATTCCAAGTTTCATTGAAATTTCCCCACTATGTTTTTTGAAAATTTATAAGTATAGGATGACAACTATTGTCATTGTTTCAGAGTATAGGATTTATGAGAGATGAGTTTAACCTAAAAAAATTTCATTTTAATGAAAATCATATATTTATGGGATAAACCACACCTTCAAAATTTATATTTATTAGGATTTATACCTCCTTACATATACATTATTGAAGGCCAACTATGCTTTCCTAAAGTAAATTTTGAGAGACATTGTGAGGGATTTTTCTTAAATTGACTATATGTGACAATATCCAAAGCCAAAACCTTTTTTATCAAGGCATATTCACACATTTTTGTGAGGCATTATTCTTGAATAAAAAGCTAGTTCTTTTGTAGTGAGTGGATGTAACCATTATAACTTTCTATCTTCCAATGAGCCAAAATAAGGAAAATCCCAATATCTAGCAGTATGCTTTAATTATTTCCATAATAGCCGAACTAGAATTCACCTTGATTTTATATGTGTAAACATCATTTGTGATACCTATAGAACACCCTTTCTTGTAGACCAAAAATCTATAACATTTCTTACAGATGAGGAACCCACTAGATGTTCCAATGCATGTGAAGTCTCAAATTTAGTTTATCAAATCTCATTAGATTCTGATAAATCATCTTCTTTCAAACATTCTATATTATGAACCACACATGATGTATACGATAAAAAGATATACTATGTTCTTATATCTTATCTCAGTTATAACAATAATATTATTATATTGGAATTTGATATGTGTGTGATGATGGGAAGAAGAAACTTCCTTCATAGGGGTGGATTGACTAACCCTAACTTGACTTAGTCCAAAGTTAGTGAATTATATTTTATTAGATAGTTTATTTATGAATGCCATACTTTAAATGAACATTGTTTAATTTTGGAATATCTAATATAATAATTTGAGTGATTATCTTATAGATTACTTTACTACTTAATGGAATCAACAACATGCATAAAGGTACATATTTTCACAAATAGTTGGGGAAAAATGATCTACTTATAGTGGAAAGGAACTTCTACATTTTGTGATATTAATTTAACTCGGTTTTATTTTTGATATATTAGATTGAATTGTTTTACAAAATCTACACAATATCCACAAAGAGATCTATCGTGATGCTCAATCAAGAAAAAGAGCACAAATACAATATAGTATGAGATTGTGTAACAACCCCCTCCCCATGTAATCCCCTATTCAGGCAGACTGAGAAGGCAAGGGTAGTTATCATATTTATATGATCGAGGTTTAGTAATTAACCAATAACAATTATGAATTTCATTGAATGGAAAAGAGTTGATAACATTATGAAGATATAATTTATACTAAGGAGTTACATAAAAAGGGAATTCTATTATTTACAAAATGAAATAAATACTATCTATGTAAATCCTCCTGAATAACTTTAGATCTTTTCTTTTGGTGTCTTCTTCTCTAGATGGCCATCTTTCTTCATTACTTATAGTTTAACCTAAAATGGTGTGAAACCAAAATGCAGTCAGTATATTGATATATACTGGTATGAGGAGGAAACAAAAAAATTGCATGTAGGTGTAACAACATAATTAGCCTTAGAGACAGTTATGATTAAAAATTGAACATTCATTTTCTTTCTAACTTCTCAGTTCTTAATTACTCAATCTCTACGGTACACTCCCTCACTAGATTCTCTCTGTGGGGTACCTTCTCACTAGCATTTTGTCCATATAGTGGACTTCTCATAACATTCCTGTTCCTGGGCTTGGTCTGTTATGGCTTCCTTTCCCGGCTTTGCCTCATTATAGCCATACATCCCAGCTTGGTCTATTGGTGATATTCCTATCCCAACTTGATCACCTAGCATCACAATGTCATTCCATACATCCCACCTGTATCACTGAAATACACAAGAGATAGTATAGTTGAGAAAGTTATACATATATAATGTGATACTCATAGGGGCTTTGTAGATTGCATAAAGTATACAAACAATCAATCAGTTTTATTAAAATCTAATCGGGAAATCTCAAAAAATCACAGAAGTCATTTAAGGCGATTAGTCATAGGCTAACCACATACCTTTCTCAGGGATGATCAAAAGTCCAAGTAAATATGAGCAGTTGTAATCAAGCAAGAAATCACCCTAAAATTAGTGCATAACACCCAAGTATTACTTTTGTGTCCATAAACTAACATTAAGGCTGACTCAGGTTCCAATTTAGGCAGTTGGGGTCAAACTAGGGTTTCATTAGTGTTTTGGCTTCCCAAACCCTAATCATCACATTTAATGCTTTTTAATTTATAGGCCCTAATTTTGATGTTATATGAATCCTAAATCTCACACTATGTTCAAGATGTCCTTCATATCCAAAAATAATATTTTTTATCCATCAAAGTCATGTAAACACATTATGACCATTTTAATGAAGAAATTAGGGTTTCCATACTTTTAAAACATTACACTTAGCAACTTTAGCCACTTGCCATATTTGGATAACCCTATGATTTTCTATCATTTTTACAAACTAAATCAATTTTGGGCCAATCACAGGTCACCACTTCAATGGCTGACTCTATAAAGACAACACGGCAGGACGTTGTAACCGAGCCAATCAGCTCATGTCAGTTCAGGGTTCCGCACTCACATGGCTAGGCGAGAGAGCATGCGAGAAAGGGACACAAATGATGCATATGCCCCTTACCTCTCAAAATAAATGTTGGGGCAGAAAAGTAGATTCACCACAGGTTGTCTTCCTCCTTGATGCTTCATACTTCATGAGTAGTGAATCAATTTGATAGTTAACTTTAACTACTAGACCTCTTGGGAAACATTCAAGGGAACCACGTCATTTGCCACACCCTACAAGACTTGAAGTTGAGTTTGATTTCTCTTGAGTGGCTTGAGTGAGGAGATGGATAAGGGTGGTTGCCTTTGCTATTTGGGTCGGAAGTAAGGGAGGGGGTTCATGATTAGAAGGGAAATTGGAGGCATAGGTGAGATTCTGGGGTTGAGAAGAACCTCTCAGATGCATTGGTGCTCTATTAGTGGATGTCTACTCCTATCTATAGTTATGGGTTATGGATGTTGGGTGTCAGTCGAGAACAACAATTGGGTAAACCCTAGATTGCTTTCCAAAGGTGTCAAAACCAGGGGTTTCCCTATTTGAAAAATCCTCTTGGTCATAATTGGATAGTTTCTAAGATTGCTCGTGGATCAGAGAGAGAGGAAATGAGAAATTGGAAAGGAACGAACTGTTCCTATTTTCCTTTATCGACTCAGGGAAGACAACAATCATCCAATGTCATATCCCAATCCTATGGCTATTATGCCATGCAAATAGTCAAAAGAGTCAGTGCTATTTCCTTTTTCTATTGAATCATGACATTTAATTCTTATTTCGATAATACGTTCCACTTTAGGAAAACTAATAAAATTCATATATCTCTTTACTTTTATCCTTTTAATCCCAAATTTTGAAGGAATCTCAATCACTTATATCTAGATGTCAGTGAGATTTGAGACCAAAATTCAAAAGTTAATATTACTTCTCTTTGTCTCCAAGTCTCCCTTTATTTGATTTATTTAAAGCATCAAGTAAACCCTTTTCCCTTCCAAACTTGGCAAGATTCCTTATATTGATATCTTTTCTCACTAAATACAATATGGAACTGAAACCAATCTATTAGTTATCTTCAACATCACTTTTAGTTTAGAAGACTCCCCATAGTTTCATTTATAAATTACTAATTATCCATTACCTTTAGTAACGCATTTATTATTGGATTTTCACTACTTCTTTTGCCCATTGGATTATTTAAAATAGTAAAACCACAAAAACCATTGCAAAGGATAATTTGCAAATTAAATTCGTACTTTTAAAACAAGCAATACCAAATTTCTAATATATCCTTATAATCAAACATTTGCACTTCAAATATGTAGATACATGTGAAAAACCATGTTAAAACTGTTGGATCCTAAGATGGGTGATTGGATGCTCTAGAGAGGGGGTGACTAGAGATGAATGCACTTAAACAAAATTCATCAGACCTTCAAGATATATCAGAAGATAAGGTTGCTAAATAGGAAATTTGAGTACAATTAAAACATAAATGGAAAAGGATAGAGAGATTGAACACACACCAATTGACAAGCTATGTAGAGTGGTTCCACACTTCAAACTAGAAGTATGTCAGTCCACTACCTAGAAAGGTCAACCTCTAGCATTTTTTAACCATTACACTCTTATATTCATTCATAAGACTTATAATAGTTGACTCACCAAATGACTTACCTATCCAATACAAAGAGTCTTCAACCTTACCAAGGACTTACCCACTTTGCAACAAGTCTTCGGCCTTCTCCAACAACTTACCAACTCTTACACAAGTCTTTATCCTTCTAGGAATTATCCACTCTTCTTGGATCTTTAGCCTTTAACTTTACCTTCAATAGCAGAAGCTTTGATAGTCGTCGCTTTGCAATATCAATCACTAAGATGGTTAATCCTAGAGTTTAAACCTTTTTTACCTCCGGTTTTAAGGGTAGTATAGAAGGGTCGATCCCACAGGACAACTTTTTAGAGATTGTTTCTTTTATCCCAATTATTTTGAAGAACTTGTTATTTGTTTTTGGTAATTTTTTTGTTGATTGGAACATAAAGTAAAAGTCAAGTTGGGGGTTTGATTGATTACACTAACGCAAGAAAGAAAATGCACAAGGAAATTTTAAGATTATTGCTAGCACAAGAAAATCTATATGAATGAAAAGACTAGGAATTAAAGGAAGCAAAAGTATGTGATGATTAAATCAAGTGATAGAAATCGAGGCTCTTAGGGGTTTTCACCACCTTAGCCTAGGTGATAACAACTAATTCTTAAGCGACGATTCGATGAAAGTTTGCAAATTTAAAAACTCACAAGAGATAAACTCCACATGAGCCCATTGGTCTAGGTTCTCATACTTCTTAGTTTATCATCCTAAGAGACAAAAATCCACGGTCATATCAAAATGTCTATGTAATCGATTTTATTGTTCTAAATCCGGATTTCCATGGTCATTTCCATCCGGATTAACATGGGATCTGAAGATCAACCGTTAATTAAAATCGATTACCATCTAATCGTCTAAGAAGAAGTCGTTAAAACCATAGCTAAGGGGTTATTTCCCTTGCCTCGATAGAAGTCTACTCACTCATGGAAAAGGGGGAGACGAAGGAAGAAAGTACTGAAGCCATAGTCTAGCCTAAAAATCAGGAGGTTAATCCTTATGCTAGAGACAATGAAATGGCTTAGTTCTTAGTTCCTTGCTCCAGAATTAGAGGACGGAGAAAAGATGATTAAGACTAAGGTGGAATTAGAGGACGGAGAAAATATGATTAAGACTAAGGTGGACTGAAGAGACAAGAACAAGAATGAAAGAACAATACTTGAAATAAAATATACTTTATTGTAGAATAAGAAGATGATTACAAGAACAATTGTTTCAGAATCTCAATACAAAGAGAAATCCAAGATGCCTTGAGGAGGAGGAAGTGTCCCTCCTTTTATAGGAAAAGGAGGGAGGTATACATTAGGTTTAGGGTAAAAGAAATGGCCGCCGGCGGTTGCTAACTATCTAGATCTAGTCAATAGAGGAAACAATTGATTTCTTTGCATCCCTTTTGCATTAATTTCCCGCAACAGAGGTTTGAGCGTATTTTTGGGCCAGTCAAAAATTCAGAAGCGGCCCAAAAATATATTTTTCCTGTAGATAATTGAATTATCTTTCTAACGCATACTTGTACAATAAAGTTCTTTTTGCGATGTGGGAGTTATACTAATTTTGGTGAAAGGTATATACTGAAATCAGACTCTGCGGGAAAACGTAATGCTACTTTCACTGGTTAATTGCGCAGCCAAATAAACACCAAAATTTCCGCAGAATATATCATTTTTGTAGCCAATAAAATTCTCTTTTCATTACATACTTTATCTTGAAATTCCTCCTTTAGACACAAGAGATATGGCTATTTTGGTGACGAGTATCTCAGGCACTACGGGAATATTTGAAAGCCACATATCTTCATCTTTTATTTTCTCGATTTAATTACTTAGATAATTCCTGAAAATTAAGAAAAGTATCATAAGAATTCAGGAAAAGTATATCAAGAAGATGAAAGTGCTATTTATTTTTAAATTAGCTAAAATTAACAAAAAAGTCATAATTAATTATTCTAAATGAAGCAAAAATAAGACATGAATATGCATTCATCAAAATACCCCAAACTTAAATTTTGCTCGTCCCGAGCAATATTAAAATCAAGAAATACTTTCAAGACATACTCTCAACCTATCATCCTCACTTTCCTAACAATCACTTGATTCCTTCCATCAAAATATGGCCAAGCGACCCTAACTTCCTGAATTCACAAAAAGTGACTTTTATATTTCCTACTTCACAAACTTCTATTTATTCAAGACCTGCAATAAAACAGATTTTCATTTCACCTTTGCATTTAGTACTCCAATATTTTTTTAAGTTTTACACAAGAACAGGGCTGATTTGGATGGTTGGGGTTTTTGTAGTTTTCCCCTGGGTAGAAAATTGTAGTGAAGGAGGTATGGTAGAAGGACAGTCTCTCCTCTATTTGACTCGAGACCTTTTTATTTAGTGGACATGCAGTTACATTGACCGTATTTTTTTTTTGGTGATACACTTAATTGTGTGGGTATGGAAGAAGCGGAAGAGGGGGAAGGGGTGCCACCCCAAACTTAGCCTTTTGGGTATTATTGGCTTTTTTTCTTTCTTTTTGACGAATGGAAAGATTTGGAAGTGGTGGAAGAAGAGTAGAAGAGGTTGTTCTTGTGCAACTTTTTTTTCTATCGTTTTTTTAGAGTACCATGCATTGGTTCAACTATTACCGAATCATGCGAAAAATCAAGAAAATTTATACAAGTTGTACATGATAAGAAAGCATCACTCTTGAATCCTATCAGTCCTCTATGGCTTGCCATATTTTCTAAGGAGTGATTATTATTTGAGGTCCTAAGTGACAGGAGGATTTCTAGTCATGAAAGTTTCAAAATTTTAATTGCAAGGCAGTCACATCATTAAGGGGAGTATTTTGACAAATGATCATATCAAGGCCGACTAGATATGGGCCAATTGTACTATGAAAAGAAAGAAAGAAAAAAACTTCATGCAAAATGTAAAACAAAGAAAAGATACTAAAAGGGGAAGAAAAAAAGGGGTGGAAACGTACCACCCATCCCCACCCCGAACTTAAGACTTTGCTCGTCCCGAGCAAAATCAAATTCCAAGATGGGGGAAAAGAATCGATGTGGTGGAGGATGAAGGACGATGACAACAACTCCCCAAAAGAGAAGAACACAAAACAAAAAAACCAAGGGTGATGATATTAGAAGAGAAGGAAAAAAATGCAAAAATTATTTGGGTTGCCTCCCAAAAAGTGCCAAGTTTTACGTCATGGCCTGACAAGAGATGGATCGGTCTATTGGGATTCTGGGGAAGTTGTGGGGTCAAATAGGTTCAGATCTTTCAAATATGAAAAATTGTTTGAATCTGAAGCGACAAGGTCTTCAGTGGTGATGTATCTTTTAAGTCGGTACCCATTAACCTTAAACTCACCCAAAACTTTATCCCAGAGAAGAAAAGCACCATGTGGATAAGCACACTTGACAATGTAGGGGCCATACCATCTCGACTTGAGTTTTCCAGGGAAAAGTTATAATCTTGAATTAAAAACTAAAACTTGATCCCCTTCTCTAATGTCTTTGCGCTTAATATGACCATCATGCCACATTTTGGTTCAGTCTTTGTAGATTCTTGCATTTTTGTAGGCACTCATCCTAAGTTCATCAAGCTCATTTATTTGGAGAAAACATTTTTCTCCAGCCATGGAAAGGTCAAAATTCAAAGTTTTGATGGCCCAGCTTGCTTTGTGCTCTAGTTCTATTGGTAAGTGACATGACTTACCATAGATCAGTCTGAAAGGGGTGGTATCAATGGGTGTTTTGTAGGCAGTACGATATGCCCACAGAGTGTCATTGATTTTTAACGCCCAATCTTTCCTAGTGCGTCCAACAGTTTTTTCTAAAATTGATTTTATTTGTCTGTTGGATACTTCTACCTGCCCACTGGTTTGAGGATGGTACGGAGTGGCGACTTTGTGATAAACCCCATATTTTTTCAAGAGAGCCTCAAAACTTTTCTCCAAAAATGGGATCCCCCGTCAGAAATGATGGTGCGTGGGGCTCCAAATCTAGGAAAAATGACATCTTTAAAGAGTTTCTTAACAGGTTTAGAGTCACACGTTTTAGTGGGTATGGCTTCAACCCACTTTGACACGTAATCAATGGCAACTAAAATGTAAGAAAACCCATAAGAAAAAGGAAATGGGTCCATATAGTCGATTCCCCAGACATCAAAAATCTCTAATTCCTGCCAAGTGGTAAGAGGAATTTGGTCATATTTGGAAATATTATCCGTCCTTTGACATTGGTCACATGAAAGCACATAATCATATGAGTCTTTGAAGATGGTGGGCCAAAAGAATCCGCATTGTAGGACTTTTCTAGCCATTTTTTGGGAACTCATGTGACCAGCATAGGGGCCAGAGTGACATTGTTCCAAAATGGTGATGATTTCTTCGTGGGATACACAACGACGATATAAACCATCGGCATAAAGTTGAAACAAATAAGGTTCATCCCAATAATAATTTTTGACGTCATGTAAAAATTTAGTTTTAGAGTGTCCCGTATACTCGAGGTGCAATACACCTGCAGTTAAATAGTTTACAAAATCAGCAAACTAAGGAAATTAGGAGTCTACCTTGAGCAATTGGTCATCGGGTAAGGATTCATTTATGGGATGTTCATCAATGGGGCTATAGCTAAGTCTACTGAGGTGATCAGCCACGACATTTTCAGATCCCTTTTTGTCTAGGATTTGTAGATCAAATTCCTGCAATAACAAAATCCATCTTATGAGTCTAGGCTTGGCATCTTTTTTGGTCATGAGGTAGCGAATAGTTGCATGATCAGTGTAAACAACAACCTTTGAACCAATAAGATATGAGCGAAATTTATCGAATGCATAGACAATGGCTAGCATTTCTTTTTCGGTGACTGTGTAATTTCACTGAGCTTCATCTAAGGTCTTGGAAGCATAATAAATGACATGGTGTTTTTTGTCAATTATTTGTCCTAAAATGGCACCTACAGCAAAATCACTAGCATCACACATGATTTCAAAGGGTAAGGCCCAGTCAGGAGCACGGATGATAGGAGTGGTGGTGAGAGTTTTTTTCAAACATAGAAAGCTCTCCATGCATGTTGTATCGAAATGGAAAGGCACCTCCTTTTGAAGAAGATTGGTGAGAGGTTTTGTGATTTTGGAAAAATCACAGATGAATCGCCCATAGAAACCGGCGTGTCCTAGGAAGGCTCGGATGTCTTTGACTGAGGTAGGAGGGGGGAGCTTGGTGATGACCTCAATCTTAGCTTGGTCAACTTCAATGCCCTGGTTGCTCACCTTATGGCCTAGAACAATACCCTCTTTGACCATGAAGTGACACTTTTCCCAATTGAGGACTAAATGTGACTCGATGCATCTATCAAGAACAAGGGAGACGTTCCCAAGGCAAGAACTGAAACTATCTCCATAGACAGAGAAATCTTCCATGAAAACTTCCATGACAGTTTCAGTTAACCCTGAAAAAATGGCAGACATACATCTTTGAAAAGTGGCTGGTGCATTGCACAGGCCAAAGGGCATTCGTCTAAAAGCGTATGTACCAAAAGAGCATATGAAAATGGTCTTCTCTTGGTCTTCAGGATGAATGGGAATCTGATAAAAACCCGAGTAGCCATCTAAATAGCAAAAGTATTGTTGATGAGCTAAACGTTCAAGAACTTGATCGAGGAAGGGAAGAGGGAAGTGGTCTTTCCTAGTTTCTTTGTTGAGTTTCCTGTAGTCAATGCACATCCTCCACCCTGTGACAGTACGGGTGGGGATGAGCTCATTCTTCTCATTCTTAATGATTGTGGTTCCACCCTTTTTGGGGATGACCTGGAAAGGGCTGACCCAAGGAGAGTCAGAGATGGGGTAGATGATTCCTACAGTCAAAAGTTTAATTACTTCAAGACGGAAAACTTCCTTCATGTTTGGGTTGAGTTTCCTTTGCGGGTCTGAGGAGGGTTTACTATTTTCAATCATTGGGATTTTGTGGATGCAAATGGATTGATCTATCCCAACTAAATCTGTCATTTTGTACCCTAAAGTTGTTTTCCTTTTCCTAAGTTCTCCCATAAGCATGTTTTCCTGTTCAATGGTAAGGTCAGAATTGATAATAACAGGGCATAAGTGTTGTTCATCCAGAAAGACATATTTCAGGCCTATGGGGAGAGTCTTCATTTCCGGGGCCTTTAGTGGTTCAGGCCGTTCTTCTATGGTGGAGATCATTTTAAGGTCTTCAATCTCAGCACATGGGATTTCCTCAAAGTTGTCCAAATGAATCTTGAGTTGATTTAATGGTTCATTATCAAAATCACATTCAGCGGGGATGGTGAGAGCAGTGCATAGGGGGTCATCAACTAATTCTCATTCTTGCCTTAGTTGGTTTAATTCATCAATGCAATCAAGGAGGTAGACTTCTTCCTCAAGACTAGGTCCCCTCATACTTTCAAACACCCTAAACTCTAGGGTTTGCTTCCCTAGACTTAACAAAATGGTACCAGCCTCAACATCAATTAAGGCACGAGCAGTGGCTAAGAAGGGACGTCCAAAAATGAGAGGGTAGCGTAAATCCTCCTTGATATCCATGATCACAAAATCACAAGGGACGTATGCATCATTTCCAACTTTAACCAAAATGTCTTCTATGATTCCCATGGGTTTAGTTGTAGATGAGTCTGCTAGTTGGATGGTCATGGCTGTGGGTAACATGTCATTGAATCCTAGTCTTTTGCAAAGACTATATGGCATGATGGATATACTGGCTCCTAAATCTGCTAGGCCTTTCCTACAAGCATTGTCACCCAAGTAGCATCCTATTCCAAAAGAACATGGATCCTTCTATTTTTTTGGCATCTTACTTAGGATAATGTCTGAAGTGGTCCTAGCAAGTTTAACAGTCTCATATTCCTTAGTAACATACTTCCTAGTCAAGAGAGATTTCATGTACTTGGACCAGGCAGGCATGTCTGCTAAAGCATCAAGGAAGGGAATGTCGATATGTATTTTTTTCATAGCATCTCTAAATTTCATGAAGCGGGCATCAAGTCTTGTTTGTTTGAGGTGGTCTTGATAGGGAGGCTGAGGTTTGTAGATTGGTTCTTCATCTTCTACTTGAGGGGTTTCACGGACGGATGGTTTGGTTGTAGCTTCAGGTTCGACAACTACCATGTCCTCATCCTCGAATTCTAGAGGTGGATCTGAAGATTTTTCTGGAGGGGGAGGGGCGTGCACCTTTCCCGAATGAGTAGAGACAACCTTGAGTTGTTCAGGATGTTTGGGGTTGTTTTCAGGATGCCCTGTAAAAGTCCCAACAGGAGGTTTTTGTTGGGCAAACAGACGGGCCAACTGTGCGTCAGTTGCCTTTTGATGGGCTTGTATGGCCACGAGGGTTTGTTCTATGCTTTCCAGGCTAGGATGACTTGGGGGAGGAGGAGGGGGGGAATTTTTAGGTGGCTGGGGAGGTTGAGGTTGGTTTAGATTTTGGGGTGGAAGGTTTAAGTTTTGGAATTGTTGGTAGTGTTGTCAATTTTGCTGATTTCCAAAATTTCTTTGATTGTTGTATGGGAATCCAGGTGGTGGTCGATTGTTACTTTGAGGGTAGGGAGGCCTTTGTTGAAGTTGGTTAGAGTTCTCGGCACCTAAAAGGTTCCCGTATTGAAAACCAGGGTGGTTTCTAGGTTGGTTGGGATTGTAGTAACTTTGGCCTGGTATTGTATAAATCGAATTGAGGTCTTCTGGTTGTTGTCCTACTTTAGGTTGCGTGGGCATGTTGTACAGATATTGACAGTGGAGGGTGGTATGGCCGTATCCTTGGCAAATACCACAAAGGGAATCCATGGCTTTTAGTTGTTGGGGTGACTCCCTAAGGGTGACCGAGGATGACTCTAACCGATCTTGTTTTAAGGCAATTAATTTTAAGCTTTCCGCTATGATTTGGATATCATTATTAACTTCTGCCTTGGCTACCTTAAGGATTCCGCCAATCCCTCTTCTAGACCTTGTTTCGGAAGCCCGTTTAACTACCTCCCATGCGCTAGTCAAACTTTGATGCATGAAATTTCCTCCAGATGAGGAATCGAGAAAGAATTTGGTATCATCATCAACACCATGATAGAAAATCTCTATGAGTTGGGCTTGAGAGATATCATGGTGGGGGCACTTCCTAAGTAAGTCTTTGAACCTTTTCTAGGCTTCACCTAAAGACGCTCCTGGGGACATAGAAAAATGAGTTATTTGACCCCTAAGTTCATAGGTGAGAGACGGGGGGTAAAATTTCTCAAGGAACTTGTTTTGGAGAACTTCCCAAGTTGTGACATGTTCTTCGCTCTCCATGGTATTGTACCAGCTACTAGCTTGGCCGGAGAGGGAATACATGAACAACCTAAGGCGGATGGCATCTTCAGAGACACCTGGGAGTTTGTTCAAGGAGCAAAGGTCAATGAACCTTTGAAGATGATCTTGGCAACTTTCCTCATTGTTGCCTGAGAAGGGGTTGGCTTGCATCATGGTGATCCATTGTGTTCGGATTTCGAATTGTGGAGCAACAATATCGGGGGGTATAACTGGATGTTGCGCATAGGCCGTTTTGGGAACAGAAAAGTCTTTTAATTTTTTTTGCCTTTCGGCTTCCCTACTATCGGCTTCTATGGTTTCTTGTTCGGCCCTAAAGGCTGCTCACAAAGCGGCTTCTCTTTCCGATTGTTCGACTTGGATGAGCTCTCTTTGAGCTGCGAGAGCTTGGTCGATCCTATGGGCGACTTCGTCTTCGTTCATTCTCACTACATTTTGACGGTTTAGATGATGAAAAGTCCTTTCTATTTCCGGATCAAATGGTTGAAAATCGATGTTCGGGCATCGCATGCACAATTAAATCAGTTAATTCGTGTGCAGAAAAAACGTACTGCCGGAATGGAAACTCAGAAGAAAGAGGAGTACACTTCTGGAATGTTACATGGAAGGCATGAAAAAAATAAAAAAAAATTTGAAATTATTTTGGGATTCGAGAAAACAATCTGTTGTCCCCGGCAATGGCGCCAACAATTGATTTCTTTGCATCCCTTTTACATTAATTTCCCGCAACAGCGGTTTCGAGCGTATTTTTTGGCCAGTCAAAAATTCATAAGTGACCCGAAAATATATGTTTCCTGTATATAATTGAATTATCTTTCCAACTCATACTTACACAATAAATTCCGCCTTGAGATGTGGGAGTTATACCAATTTTTGTGAAAGGTATATACTGAAATCAGACTCTGCGGGAAAACGTAATGCTACTTTCACTGGTTAATTTTGCAGCCAAATAAACACCAAAATTGCTGCAAAATATATCTTTTTTGTAGCCAATAAAATTATCTTTTTATTCCATACTTTATCCTCAAATTCCTCATTTAGACGCAAAAGATATGGCTATTTTAGTGACGAGTATCTCAAGCACTGAGGGAATATTTGAAAGCATCATATCTTCATCTTTTATTTTCTCGATTTAATTACTTAGATAATTCTAGAAAATTAAGAAAAATATAATAAGAATTCAGGAAAAGTATATCAAGAAGATGAAAGTGCTATTTATTTTTGAATTAGATAAAATTAACAAAAAAAGTCCTAATTGATTATTCTAAATGAAACAAAAATAAGAGATGAATATGCATTCATCAAGCTTTCACTAAGGACTTACCCACTTGAGCAAGGAGTCTTCTACCTTCATCAAGGGCATACCCATTCTTACTCTGTCTTTGGCTTTGATCTTCACGAAGGGACTCCTTGCCTTGTTCTTTTTCACCTCTCTTAGGAAAGAGATTGAACCTTCATCTTCATGGTTGAAATGAGAGAAAAAGAGGTGGTGGAAGTGAGAGTCTCACAAGATACACATGTAGGACAAGCTCTCATACAAATCTCCTACTCACTCTAATAGATGATGCAAGTGATTAAGCTTAGAGAGAGAGAGGAGGTCGTAGGATCACTCATCTATAGACTAGGAACCTCATATAGAATTTTGCATTGAATGCTCAACCTTTGAGTGAAGCCCAAGGGGTCCTATTTATAGTTGGGGATGCCTATTAGCCTTTGGGAATACTTAAGACAAAAAACTAGCCATTTTGTGGCTTGCAATGGATATATTTTTTTAGTTTTGCAACTCCACAATGGCTAGAAAGACTTTTCTGCACTTTTTTGTATAGTGTTATCGATCAAGTTTCTATAAATGTAACTCGACCAAATGCACTATATGACAAAGCTAATTTGACCAATCAATCGAGTTTGTCCTAGTAGGAACTCAACCGATAGTTTAAATCAGTTTTGTTCCAATGCAGTGGTCGGTTGAGTTCTAAGTATAGAAACTCGACTGAACCACGGCATTCCCAAAATCCATCAAGGATCGGTTGAGATTGTAACTCGACTAATAAAGTGCTTGTAATGAATTTTGGAAAATATCATTAAAGTGCTTAAATATTAGATTTAAGTGTTCCTAATTTTTTCTAAGCTTAACACAAGTCATGCAATAAGTACAAGTGATTTACAACATGATTTTAATGGATTTACATCATATTCCAAAAACATGCACTTGTATTGACTTTGACTTTCTTTTCTCCAAGTTGAGATGTGCAAGTTAGGGCATTTGGAGTGTGTATATACCTAATCTAAAATCACTCAAGTAGAAGCATTGGACACAAA